>CM059450.1:21579402-21927886 GCA_030390025.1 Squalus acanthias
CCTGGGGCCAATATTTATCCCTCAATCAACATCACTAAAAACAGATTATCTGGTCATTATCACATTGCTCTTTGTGGGATCTTGCTGAGCGCAAATTGGCTGCTGTGTTTCCTACATTACAACAGTGACTGCATTTCAAAAAGTACTTCATTGGCTGTAAAGATCGTGAAAGGCGCTACAGAAATGCAATCCTTCTTTCTTTCAGTAAACAAACGTGATTCCACCCTGCACCAAGCAAGTCAAAGTCCTGTAAATATACCAGCGGTCTGACCAGCCAGAACCAGTTTCTACATGTTCGGACTAAGAGAAACTGCACCCAGCTTGGAGACCCTATTAATCCAGTTCCGGCCTCTTGTGATTCTACGAACACTGGCTGTTCTTTATGAGTCAGCCGGCACAACTAGTGTCAGCAGGCTATTCGACTGTGGGGGGGAAGCAGAGTCCTGTTCTCCAATGTCCACCCTGGCTGCGGTTCCCCTTCCTAACCCAGAGTCCTGGAACGGCGGAGGAGGGGGGGGCGCGCGCACTGTGTCCAGATGCAGACCCCCGTTTACTGCCACTGGGGAAACCAGGGAAGGTTGGAGCGATGCCCCGACTGCTTTATATTACGGAAATCTTTGCTTTTGCTATAGCCGGCATTTTAGCCCCCTGGAGCCGGGCAGCAAACCCCACGCCCCCTCCGAGGGCACTTGATGCCAGAAACATGCATCAGCACAGGCAATTCAGGGCTTCAAACTGGATATCAAACCCCTTGTCCCCCAAATCCTGGGCTAAAAAGGTTAAATTATGAGAACAGGTTGCATAGACTGGGCTTGTATTCTCTCGAGTATAGAAGATTAAGGGGAGATCTAATTGAGGTGTTTAAGATGATTAAAGGAGTTGATAGGGTAGATAGAGAGAAACTATTTCCTCTGGTGGGGGGAGTCCAGAACAAGGGGGCATAACCTTAAAATTAGAGCCAGGCCGTTCAGGAAGCACTTCTTCACACAAAGGATAGTGGAAATCTGGAACTCTCTCCCCCAAAAAGCTGTTGAGGCTGGGGGACAATTGGAGCTTTCAAAACTGGGATTGATGGAATTTTGTTAGGCAAGGGTATTAAGCGTTATGGAACCCAGGCGGGTAGATAGACTTAAGATACAAATCAGCCATGATCTAATTGAATGGTGGAACAGGCTCGAGAGGTTGAATGGCCTCCTCCTGTTCCTAAGAATGTTGCCCAAACCCCCCCAATTAAACCAAATGTATTCACTCACCAGAAAAACTTCCATCTTCTCTTTCTTCCGCAGGGCACAATTCTGGATTAACGACCTCAGCTCTTGATTCATTTAAACAAACCAAAAAAAAAGTAACAATAATTATAAAATCCTTCAATTTCAATGGAGCAAAATGACAACCCTCCCCTGTCACTTCCAGCTTCAGGAATTTCCACAAACTGTCGAGGGGAGTTGGTCCCTGACGGTCAGATTGTCACATGAGGGTCAGCAAGAGGCAATTTAAATATAATCCAAGATTAGAACCAGGGCAGAAACATTAATTAATCGCCCCGTGAAAACTAAGACTCATTTCCCCCCTTTTGGAGGCTCCTGGGAGTTTGACCCAAATTGAAAAAAAATGGTTTTTTTTGTTTAAAAATCTTAATTGATAAAAGCTGGAGAGTGATGGGGCCACAGAGCTGGTTCAGTTACCTGGTGTCCCGGGCTGGGATCGGTTCCCTGTTCCTGGGCTGGGATCGGTTCCTTTGCTGGGATCAGTTGCCTGTTCCTGGGATCAGTTCCTTGTTCCTGGGCTGGGATCGGTTCCCTGTTCCTGGGCTGGGATCAGTTGCCTGTTCCTGGGCTGGGATCGGTTCCTGTGCTGGGATCGGTTGCCTGTTCCTGGGCTGGGATCAGTTGCCTGTTCCTGGGCTGGGATCGGTTACCTGTTCCTGGGCTGGGATCGGTTCCTGTGCTGGGATCGGTTGCCTGTTCCTGGGCTGGGATCAGTTGCCTGTTCCTGGGCTGGGATCGGTTACCTGTTCCTGGGCTGGGATCAGTTGCCTGTTCCTGGGCTGGGATCAGTTCCTGGGCTGGGATCAGTTGCCTGTTCCTGGGCTGGGATCAGTTGCTGGGCTGGGATCAGTTGCCTGTTCCTGGGCTGGGATCAGTTGCCTGTTCCTGGGCTGGGATCAGTTGCTGGGCTGGGATCAGTTGCCTGTTCCTGGGCTGGGATCAGTTGCTGGGCTGGGATCAGTTGCCTGTTCCTGGGCTGGGATCAGTTGCCTGTTCCTGGGCTGGGATCAGTTGCTGGGCTGGGATCAGTTGCCTGTTCCTGGGCTGGGATCAGTTGCCTGTTCCTGGGCTGGGATCAGTTGCTGGGCTGGGATCAGTTGCCTGTTCCTGGGCTGGGATCAGTTGCCTGTTCCTGGGCTGGGATCAGTTGCCTGTTCCTGGGCTGGGATCAGTTGCTGGGCTGGGATCAGTTGCTGGGCTCCGGGTAACTGGTTATTTTGTGACTCTTCATGTCGGTCTGTCCGCAGTGAATCCGCTCCCGGTCCCTCAGACACTCTCACGCTCCCTCACTCAGTCAGTCTCTCTCCCTCAGACTCTCTCACTCTCTCTCCCTCAGAGAATCTCTCTGTGTCTCTCTCTCCTCAGAGAATCTCTCTGTGTCTCTCTCTCCTCAGAGTCTCTCTCACACTCCCTCCCTCTCTCTCTCCGGCTCCGGTTTTCCTCCCTCTCGCGCTGAACTAAACCGGTTCCAGCCGCTTCTGCCCGGCCCCGCGCGCCCCCCGCCGGCCACAGGCGGTCACTGCAGGAGGCGGAGCTCCCCCGCGCGCCCCCCGCCGGCCACAGGCGGTCACTGCAGGAGGCGGAGCTCCCCCGCGCGCCCCCCGCTGGCCACAGGCGGTCACTGCAGGAGGCAGAGCTCCCCCGCGCGCCCCCCGCCGGCCACAAGCGGTCACTGCAGGAGGCGGAGCTCCCCCGCGCGCCCCCCGCCGGCCATAGGCGGTCACTGCAGGAGGCGGAGCTCCCCCGCGCGCCCCCCGCTGGCCACAGGCGGTCACTGCAGGAGGCGGAGCTCCCCCGCGCGCCCCCCGCTGGCCACAGGCGGTCACTGCAGGAGGCGGAGCTCCCCCGCGCGCCCCCCGCCGGCCATAGGCGGTCACTGCAGGAGGCGGAGCTCCCCCGCGCGCCCCCCGCTGGCCACAGGCGGTCACTGCAGGAGGCGGAGCCCCCCGCCGGCCACAGGCGGTCACTGCAAGGAAGCCGCAAGCCACAGCAGCGGCGACAGGCGGCGCTGCAGCTAAGCCAAGGTCTCCAGCCTGGTAAAACTGGCACAAAAAAACGGACCAGTTGTTCAATGTTCCCAGTATCTGCCATTGATTCATCCAACAAACTAATGTCATTTTCTTTTTTTTTAAGTATTTTTTTAATTCTCTCCCTGAAGTCCTGGGTTCCGTTGTATTTGGACTTTCAGAAGGCTTTCGATAAGGTCCCGCATAAGAGATTAGCGTGTAAAGTTAAAGCACATGGGATTGGCGGTAAGGTACTGACTTGGATAGAGAACTGATTGGCAGACAGGAAGCAAAGAGTTAGAATAAACAGATCCTTTTCTGAGTGGCAGGCAGTGACTAGTGGGGTACCGCAGGGATCGGTGCTAGGACCCCAGCTATTCTCAATACATATAAATGATCTAGACGAGGGAACTAGATGTAATATCTCCAAGTTTGCAGAGGACACAAAGCTGGGTGGGCGTGTGTGCCGTGAGGAGGATGCAGAAAAACTCCAATATGATTTGGACAGGTTGGGTGATTGGGCAGATGCATGGCAGATGCAGTATAATGTGGATAAATGCGAGGTTATCCACTTTGGTGGCAAAACCAGGAAGGCAGATTATCTGAATGGCAATAGATTGGGAGAAGGGGAAGTGCAACGAGACCTGGGTGTCCTTGTGCACCAGTCGCTGAAGGTAAGCATGCAGGTGCAGCAGGCGGTTAAGAAGGCAAATGGTATGTTGGCCTTCATAGTGAAAGGGTTTGAGTACAGGAGCAAGGATGTCTTGCTGCAGTTGTACAGGGCCTTGGTGAGACCACATCTTGAGTATTGTGTGCAGTTTTGGTCGCCTTATCTGAGGAAGGATGTTCTTGCCATGGAGGGAGTGCAGCGAAGATTCACCAGACTGATACCTGGGATGGCAGGAATGATGTATGAAGAGAGATTGGGTTGATTGGGCTTGTATTCGCTAGAGTTCAGAAGAATGAGAGGGGATCTCATTGAAACTTATAAAATTCTAACAGGACTAGACAGACTAGATGCAGGAAGGATGTTCCCGATGGCGGGGGAGTCCAGAACCAGGGGTCACAGTCTAAAGATAAGGGGTAAGCCATTTAGGACTGAGATGAGGAGGAATTTCTTCACCCAGAGAGTGGTGAACCTGTGGAATTCTCTACCACAGAAGGCAGTTGAGGCCAATTCATTAAATATATTCAAGAAGGAGTTAGATATATTTCTTAAGGCTAAAGGGATCAAGGGATATGGGGAGAAAGCAGGGACAGGGTACTGAATTTGGATGATCAGCCATAATCTCATCGAATGGCGGAGCAGGCTCGAGGGGCCGAATGGCCTACTCCTGCTCCTATCTTCTATGTTTCTATGTTTCCATTGGCTTAGCAGCAGGAGGTGGCCATTCAGCTCCTTGAGCTTGTTCCACCATTCAATTAAATCATGGCTGATCTGTATTTGAATTCCATTTGCTTTTGCTCCATATCCCTTGATACCCTTGCCGAACAAAAATCTATTGATTCCAGTCTTGAAAGCTCCAATTGACCCATAGCCTTTTGGGGAGAGAGTTCCAGATTTCCGCTACCCTTTGTGTGAAAACGTGCTCCCTGATTTCCCTCCTGAACGGCCTAGCTCTAATTTTAAGATTATATGCTCTTGGTCTTGATTCCCTAACCAGAGCAATTAGTTTCTCTGTATCTACTGTTGAACCCTTTTAACATTTCAAACATCTCGCTCACCCCTCAATCTTCAAAACTCGAGGGAATACAAGACAGGTCTATGCAACCCTGGCCTCATAATTTAAACCTTTGAGCCCCGATATCATTCTGGTGAATTGGCGCTGCACCCACTACAAGGCCAATATATCCTTCCTGAGGTGGGATGCCCAGAATTGAACACAGTTCTCCAGATGGGGTCTAACCAAGGTCAGGGGTGTTGGCAGATCTGCAGCACCTCTCCACTGGCTGGAGTCATACCTAGCACAAAGGAAAATAATGTTGTTGTTGTTGGAGGTCAATCATCTCAGCCCCAGGACATTGTTGCAGGAGTTCCTCAGGGCAGTGTCCTAGGCCCAACCATCTTCAGCTGCTTCATCAATGACCTTCCCTCCATCATAAGGTCAGAAGTGGGGATGTTCGCTGATGACTGCACAGTGTTCAGCGCCATTCGCAACTCCTCAGATAATGAAGCAGTCCATGCCCGCATGCAGCAAGACCTGGACGACTTTCAGGCTTGGGCTGATAAGTGGTAGGTAACATTCGCGCCACACAAGTGCCAGGCAATGACTATCTCCAACAAGCGAGAGTCTAACCGCCGCCCCTTGATATTCAACGGCATTACCATCGCCGAATCCCCCACCATCAATATCCTGGGGGTCACCATTGACCAGAAACTTAACTGGACCAGCCACATAAATACTGTGGCAACAAGAGCAGGTCAGAGGCTGGGTATTCTGTGGCGAGTGTCTCACCTCCTGACTCCCCAACGCCTTTCCACTATCTACAAGGCACAAGTCAGGAGTGTGATGGAATACTCTCCACTTCCCTGGATGAGTGCAGCTCCAACAACACTCAAGACACTTGACACCATCCAAGACAAAGCAACCCGCTTGATTGGCACCCCATCCACCACCTTAAACATTCACTCCCTCCACCACCAGCGCACCATGGCTGTAGTGTGTACCATCTACAAGATGCACTGCAGCAACTCACCAAGGCTTCTTCGGCAGCAACTCCCAAACCCGCAACCTCTTCCACCTAGAAGGAATAGGGCAGCAGGCGCATGGGAACACCACCACCTCCAAGTTCCCCTCCAAGTCACACACCATCCTGACTTAGAAATGTATCGGCCATTCCTTCATCGTCGCTGGGTCAAAGTCCTGGAACTCCCTCCCTAACAGCACTGTGGGAGCACCTTCACCACACGGACTGCAGCGGTTCAAGGCGGCGGCTCACCACCACCTTCTCAAGGGCCACTAGGGATGGGCAATAAATGCTGGCCCTGCCAGAGATGCCCACATCCCATGAACGAAAAAAAGAGAAAAAAACAATCTGACTTGGACATATATCGCCGTTCCTTCAGCGTCGCTGGGTCAGAATCCTGGAACTCCCTCCCTAATAGTAGGAGCACCTTCACCGCAGGACTGTAGTGGTTCGGAGGCAACCACCACCAGCTTCTCAAGGGAAATTAAGTCTGAGCAATAAATGCTGGCCTTGCCAGCGAAGTCCGTTACCCAAGAATGAATAAATAAAAAGAAACCTCTCGTAACACGTCCAACCAGAGTTGGCGGCGCCAGTTTGCCTCGGAACCAACTGTGGGAGGAAACCCAATCGGATCCTGTTCTTGCCTCACGTGCACCTTCCTGCAGGAGTCACTGGAAAGTAATCTTAACCAGAGACCCTGGCTGAGATCATCAAGCGTCAGGGTGTCCAAAATATAAAGTCATATTTAAATGATTCTACACGGCTGTGTCAATCCCAAACTAATCCCACTGCCCCACTCTCTCCCCATAGCCCTGCATCAATCCAAAACTAATCCCACTGCCCCACTCTCTCCCCATAGCCCGGCATCAATCCAAAACTAATCCCACTGCTCCACTTCTCTCCCCGTAGCCCAGCATCAATCTAAAACTAATCCCACTGCCCCACTCTCTCCCCATAGCTCGGCATCAATCCAAAACTAATCCCACTGCCCCACTCTCTCCCCATAGCTCGGCATCAATCCAAAACTAATCCCACTGCCCCACTCTCTCCCCATAGCTCGGCATCAATCCAAAACTAATCCCACTGCCCCACTCTCTCCCTGTAGCCCTGTATCAATCCAAAACTAATCCCACTGCCCCGCTCTCTCCCCGTAGCCCTGTATCAATCCAAAACTAATCCCACTGCCCACACTCTCCCCATAGCCCTGCATCAATCCAAAACTAATCCCACTGCCCCTCTCTCCCCATAGCCCTGCATCAATCTAAAACTAATCCCACTGCCCCGCTCTCTCCCCGTAGCCCTGCATCAATCCAAAACTAATCCCACTGCTCCACTTTCTCCCCGTAGCCCGGCATCAATCCCAAACTAATCCCACTGCCTCACTCTCTCCCCATAGCCCAGCATCAATCTAAAACTAATCCCACTGCCCCACTCTCTCCCCATAGCCCAGCATCAATCAAAACTAATCCCACTGCCCCACTCTCTCCCCATAGCCCAGCATCAATCCAAAACTAATCCCACTGCGCCTGCTCTCTGTATCAATCCAAACTAATCCCATTGGACTGCGCTCTCCCCACAACCGCTATCAATCCCAAACTAATCCCACTGCCCTGCATCAATCCAAAACTAATCCCATTGCCCTGCATCAATCCAAAACTAATCCCACTGCCCTGCTCTCTCCCCATAGCTCGGCATCAATCCAAAACTAATCCCACTGCCCCACTCTCTCCCCGTAGCCCTGTATCAATCCAAAACTAATCCCATTGGACTGCGCTCTCCCCACAACCCGCTATCAATCCCAAACTAATCCCACTGCCCTGCATCAATCCAAAACTAATCCCATTGCCCTGCATCAATCCAAAACTAATCCCACTGCCCTGCTCTCTCCCCCTAGCCCTGTATCAATCCAAAACTAATCCCACTGCCCTGTGCTCTCCCCATAGCTCAGCATCAATCCAAAACTAATCCTCCTGCCCTGTGCTCTCCCCATAGCCCTATATCAATGCAAAACTAATCTCACTGCCCCTACACTTCAGAAGTACTTAATTGGCTGTAAAGTGCTTTGAGAAGTCCTGAGGTTGTGATAGGTGCTATATAAATAAAATTTTTCTTTTAATTATCTTTGAGGGGTTCAAATTATAATATAAACTTTGAGATCAAAGTACAAATAGTTTATAGGAACAGGAGTAGGACATTCAGCCCTTCGAGCCTGTTGTGCCATTCAATTCGATCACGGCTTATCTGTATCGGAACTCCATCTACCCACCTTGGTTCCATAACCCTAACAAAAATCTATCAATCTCAGTTTTGAAATTTCCAATTGACCCCCAGCCTCAAAGACCGTTTTGGGGGAAGAGTTTTCCAGATTTCCACCACCCTTTGTGTGAAGAAGTGCTTCCTGACATCACCCCTGAACAGCCTGGCTCTAATTTTAAGGTTATGCCCCCTTGTTCTGGACTCCCCCCAACCAGAGGAAATAGTTTCTATCTTATCAAATCTTGTAATCATCTTAAACACCTCAATTAGATCACCCCTTAATCTCTATACTCAAGGGAATACAAGCCTAGTCGATGCAACCTGTCCTCATAAGTTAACCCTTTTGGCCCCGCTGCATCCCCTCCAATGCCAGAACTGAACATAGTACTCCAAATGAGGTCTAACCAGAATTCTGTACAGCTTAGAGGGCTTGACAGGGTAGATGCTGAGGGGCTGTTTCCCTTGGCTGGAGAACCTAGAACTCGGGGTCAGAGTCTCAGGATAAGGGGTTGGCCATTTAGTACTGAGATGAGGAGAGATTTCTTCACTCACAGGGTTGTCAACTCTTTGGAATTCTCTACCCCAGAGGGCTGTGGATTGAGTATATTCAAGACTGAGATCAATAGATTTTTGTACAGTAAGGGAATCAAGGGATATGGGGGATAAGGGTGGGAAAGTGGAGTTGAGGTAGATCAGCCATGATCTTATTGAATGGCAGAGCAGGCGTGAGGAGCTTGCTCTTATTTCTTATTTAACATAACTCCCAACCTTTGTATTCCAGCCCTCTTGAGATAAAGGACAACATTCTATTAGCCTTTTTAATTATTTGTTTGTACCGGTCCACTAGCTTTTAGTGATTTCTCTACTTGGACCCCTAAATCTTTCTGCTCCTCCACAGTTCCTAACTTATTTATAAAATACTCTGATCTATATTTCTTAGATCCAAAATGGATGACCTCACATTGAACTCCATCTGCCAGTTTTCCCCACTCACTTAATCTGTCAGCCTCTTTGCAACTTTCTGCTCCCATCTACACTATTTGCTGTACCACCTAACTTGATGTCATTAGTAAACTTAGATATATGGCTCTCTATTCCTTCATCTAAGTCATTGATATAGTAAAATGCCGTGGCCCGAGTATAGATCCCTGGGGGTCACCACTAGTCACATCCTTCCAATTGTACATACCCATTATCCCTACTGTCTCCTACCTCCTAACGCATTCTCTACCCATGTCAATCGGCTGTCTCCAATTCCATGCACTCTCATTTTTGTTTGCAGTCTCTTGTGCAAAACAATACTGAAAACTATGGATCTTTCTGCCAACTCCAGGGTCTCGATTATTACTTCCTGCTACAGAATGGCAGCTTATATTTGGGGCAGAAATGGTCTTCAGAAAATGGCCTAATCTGAGTTAGTCCTGCCCTCTGAATTTGGTGGGATGCCATTCCACCCTAACCAGATTTGACTTGTTGGTCGTTTGTCCATTCGTTTGGACTCGTGGAGTTCATCTCCTACATGGTGAATTTTCCATACCAGGGCAGGACCTGAAGTACTTCCTCAGGTTGTCACAGGGCTGGGTCCCTTGGGCCGCCACTGGTTGTCTATCTTGTCATAGATAATGCAAGAAACCTCAATGAGTTGACTACTATAGAGTATTAAAAGCCTCTGGAAAAACTTCAATTCTACTATGGCTGAACTAGTTTTGAAGCAAACTATTTAGGTCAGTGCTAAAGGACATACTTTATGATCACAGGCCTGCTAGAGCATCTGCCATGGGCTGTGGAAAATTCTAATTTGTGCCTTGGCAGACGCTCCCGAGCTAATGCAGTATTTTTGTGTCACTTCATTTGCTACCTGGTATTACTGCACAGGGTAAAGAGTTCCTTTTAATAGATACTAGTCCTGAAAACAGCAGCTTTTATGATATTTCTCAGAAGCTCATCATCCTCTGCAGACTTGTTTTGACAGTCCTCTGTGTATCTTGAAAAATAAACAAAATCCTGGACAGGCCAAGAAACAACGTCCGACAAATCGACTGGTTCCAGTACAGCGGCTGGAGATCCTGTCCTAAATTTTTCTTGTGAACAAGAGGTCTATTAGCAGCGAAGAACCTCTAACCCAAGAAAAAAAACCTGGCACAAAGGGACAGGTCATTGGGATGTTCTGACATGTAGAACCATCCAGGACAGCATAAGTTTCATGATGTGTCCTCAGCGTGTGGCTTCATCAGAACCTATCAAGTTAGTGCAGACAGCAGGTGGAAGAGGTAAGATGCAACCCTCCTGTACATGGAGGAGGGGGTAGGGCGTAACCCTACAATACCTGGAGGGGGGGATAAGGCGTAACCCTACAATACCTGGAGGGGGTAGGGCGTAACCCTACAGTACCTGGAGGAGAGGGTCGGGTGTAACCCTACAATACCTGGAGGGGGGGGGGGGGGAGAGAGAGAATAGGGCGTAACCCTACAGTACCTGGAAGAGAGGGTAGGGCGTAACCGTACAATACCTGGAGGAGAGGGTCGGGCGTAACCCTACAATACCTGGAGGGGGGGGGGGATAAGGCGTAACCCTACAATACCTGGAGGAGAGGGTAGGGCGTAACCCTACAGTACCTGGAGGAGAGGGTCGGGTGTAACCGTACAATACCTGGAGGGGGGGATAGGGCGTAACCCTACAGTACCTGGAAGAGAGGGTAGGGCGTAACCGTACAATACCTGGAGGGGGGGATAGGGCGTAACCCTACAGTACCTGGAAGAGAGGGTAGGGCGTAACCGTACAATACCTGGAGGAGAGGGTCGGGCGTAACCCTACAATACCTGGAGGGGGGGGGGATAAGGCGTAACCCTACAGTACCTGGAGGAGAGGGTCGGGCGTAACCCTACAATACCTGGAGGGGGGGATAAGGCGTAACCCTACAGTACCTGGAGGAGAGGGTCGGGCGTAACCCTACAATACCTGGAGGGGGGGATAAGGCGTAACCCTACAGTACCTGGAGGAGAGGGTCGGGCGTAACCCTACAATACCTGGAGGAGAGGGTCGGGCGTAACCCTACAGTACCTGGAGGAGAGGGTCGGGCGTAACCCTACATTAAGTGGCAGATGGGAATGAAAAAAACCTCAACTTTACTGCTGCAATTAAGTTTCACATGGAAAATGAAAGAGGCTCTTTGCTCAATAAATAGGACACTCCATGCACGCGTAGAGAACTGGTATCTCAAGGGCTCGCAGGTCAGACCTGAAATATAAAGCTGGGAAAATGCAGCAGGGAGATGGATGTGGAGACTCGAACTGCACAGAGCTGTAAAGTGAACATGCCTCAACAGGTACACTGGTAGTGAGCAGGAGGCAGCTCTTCACTGCTGCAGAATAGCACAGCAAGGCCCAACCTACAAAATGGGAGTTATTCTCGCAAACTCCACAAAACGGCAACGCCAACCAACATTCAACTCCAAGCAGACGTTTTCAATAAACTTTATTTGTAACACATTTGTGGTAACACCTGCAAACCACAGTTACAATTCAGTTTAGCGGCACTGGTGCGACACATGCTTAAGGCACTTTTATAAAAATATATGCGTGTGTGTGTGTGTGTGTGTGTGTGTGTGTGTGTGTGTGGCGAATCCAAACAGTTTCTATAGCAACCCTGACAGGAAGAAAAATGGAGCAACTTTGAGTGAAACATAAATGTTGCAGCATATAGAAAAGTGAGACACTTTTTACTCTCTTAGCCCAATACCTGTGTGTTGTGCATGTAAAACACATCAGAAACTACTAATCTCAATCCAAGGTCCCAAACAATTCAGTGATTAAGGGAAGGTGTGTGGGATCTCGACGCACCCAGGGCACATTGCCGTGCATCCCTCGCCAGACATGGACACTGAATTTAAAACTGTGCAGTTTAAGCTTTAGCACATTTTCCAGTTTTTTTTTTAATGCATTTTTTTTTCAATTGGAGGCCAGTGCTCAGAAAAAAAGGTCATGATTGGTCAGAGCAAATGGTTACATTATACATATATATATAAAAATGAGAATCCATTAACAAATTTTTCTTGATTATATTTTTCCTGTTTAAATATATATTTGGTCCTTAAAAGAATCACAGGAAAGGAAGTCATTTTACAAATCCAGTATAGCTAACAGATTATCAAAAACTGTTCCAATACAACTATGAAGCAATAACTCATTAGATACAAATGAATATATATATCAATGCTTTTCCTCTCAACAGTCTTCTTGGATGCCATTGCACATTAAAACATTTGCAGAGATGTCTTGGAACTGGCTGTGCTTGGCTTGGCTTGTATTGTTTGCACTGTTAGATGAGCATGTGTCTCCTCTCAGTACCAGCACTGTACCCCTCTTGCCCAGGGAGCAGGAAACAGCCATCTGGCACCAAGCTTCACAAATAACTGGCTTCGGTGGGAGTTGTAATGTTTTGCATTTTGCACCACAGGGAGATGTGCCACAGACAACTGGCAGTACCGATTAGAAGCCTTACTTTTAAGAACAGGAAGAATCCCCATGTTCAAAGTTGTGGAGACTGACCAAGTCTCCAAACTAGGTCACTACCTCAAAACATTCATTGACGCAACAACTGGAGGAAAAAATGGCATATTCCCTTCTCTCCCTTCCCACGAAAATGGACCGTTCCAGTGGCAGATCCCAAAAACTAAGAGGCTAGAAAAACAGGATTGTCACAATTTAGTTCACTGAAAATAGGAGGGTGTTGGAGAAAGCACACTGGCTGAGCAGCAGCAAACAAGGTATGGACAAAGGCAAGCTGAACAGACAGGTTTCCAGTTAGAAGTTAATTCTTTTCTGTTGCTTCCTGAGCCAATTCACATCAATAGGAAAAAAGGAAACTTTAAAATTCTGTTCTCGAACCCACCAAAATCTCTCGGGCAGTGATCGGGTAGCCTGCTGCAACTTAGGAGGTCCCTCCAAGCAGCAAGACTTCAAATATGAAATGAGACATTTCCATTTTACTGTGCAGAGCTGCTGTTAACACACAGCGTCAATGCTTGCCTCTGCAAGTGGGTTTTCAGGTCATCGTTTGTGCCACGTGTACAACACCCATTGATGTTTGTGAACCACTGAATTGTCTAACACTCAGTGTGTGAGCCCCACCAAATGGTTTTAAAGGATTGTCAAAACAAAGTAAGAGTTCTGTTGTCTAAAATTAGACACTAGTTCCAAGAGCCTCTTGCCCAACAAAATGCTACATTCCTGAAGCACAATACTAAAAAAGTAAGCCAGGTTAACCACAAAGCTCTTTCTTAAAGCCAATGAAAAGGATTGCTCCACAGGCTCAACTCCAGGCCAAGTCTGGTCACAAGCTGAGAATCGCAGAGCCGTCATTAATTTGAAGAAAAAGAATTCTATGCAGGGGTTAAACCTTACCCCTCCTTATTTAGGTGCGCTGCTGCACATATGAGCCTTGTTCTTCCTGATACACAGTAACTGTTCTCTGCTATTAGCACATTACAAAATTATTTAGAAAGAATTTATATAAAGCCAAGGGGGAAAGGAGAAAGAAAGAGAGAGAGAGTGCCCTGATGTTACCAGCTGCAGCATAAAATACACAGCTATGCATTTTATAAAATCTTAATAACAATTGGCCCAATGGTGGCGTTTATACTGCGAGTCTAGGTTGGCGCTTTGGCAGTTATTCAGCAGCTTTGGGATCGCCGGCGTCACTACGACCTTCGACATCATCGTCTGAGATTTCGTCCATTTTTCTGCCTGTGGGACGGCGCACAGTGAACGGCAGATCACCACGCCTGCAAATAAACACGTAAAAATTTCTGTATGAACTTTATGCCAAGCGATTTCAGAGCTTGCGAATGGGAGATTGGTCTTTTTCAACATGTTGTGCTTCCATCTTAGTAATGGCACAGGTAAAATGGAGGCCAGAGCTCCCCACTCCAGCCAGCTGTGTCGAGACAGATTACAAATTAAATTGTGCCCACCAGCGATTAGTTTAGGACTCGACAAACTCAAAAATTAGGACCCTTAAAACTGGCAACAGATTTTACCACCAATAGCATCGACTGGAGTCAAAGCCAGTTCCAAAGGACAGTGCTTGAACTGACTGACTCACAGCCCTCAGTTACTTAAATAAAACAGCATCTACCATGATTCACATGTACCCACATTTCTCGAGTGGACTGAAGACCAGGAGATTTGGTTAATGTCTCTCAGGAACACAAGGAGGCCATTCAGCCCATCGAGCCTGTTCCACCATTCAATTAGATCACGGTGCATCTGTACCTCAACCCTATTTACCCGCCTTTGCTCCATATCACTGGATACCCATACCTAACAAAAAAGAAAAAAAAAAACTAGCGATCTCGGTCTTGAATATCTCACTTAACTCGCCATCCACAGTCTTTTGGGGAAAGAGCTCCAGATTTCCACTACCCTTTGTGTGAAAACGTGCTCCCTGACTACACTTCAAAAAAGTACTTCATTGGCTGTAAAGCGCTTTGAGACACCTGGTGGTCGTGAAAGGCGCTATATAAATGCAAGTCTTTCTTTTTTCCCTGATTTCATTCCTGCATGGCATAGTTCCAATTTTAAGACTGCACTCCCTTAATCTGGATTCTCCCACCAGAGGAAATAGTTTCTCCATATCTACCTAGTCAAATCCCTTATCATTTTAAATACCGCGATTAGATCACCCCTCAAACTGCTAAACTCAAGGGAATACACACCAAGTTTATGCAACCTGTCCTCAAAGTACAGGGATGATTCAGTCCTGACTAAACCGTCAGGCTTGTGGGCTTTTTATGCTAGATATTGGCTATTTCCATAAGTGGACTTTAAATTCCCTACAATCGAGTGCTTTAACCTGTCCAATATCTAGACAAATGAAGGTGAGACAAAAGGATCACAACAGAAAAACCTTTACTCTGTAAACCAGCTGTGCCACTTGATTCTCCCCTCTCAGAAAGCAGACCGAATAGACACTCTCTAAAACTACAGATGGTTTATTCAAGTAAATCAGTGCATCATGACACTATACTTAAGAGGCTCTCATTCACTCTTCATTTTTCTTTTCAAACATCATTTTTTCCACCCCACTGTAAAACTTGCTGCAACTTCAAACTGGCACAAACCCAAAACACAGACCTGTCCCTCTGACTGACACAAACCCAAAACACAGACCTGTCCCTCTGACTGACACAAACCCAAAACACAGACCTGTCCCTCTGACTGACACAAACCCAAAACACAGACCTGTCCCTCTGACTGACACAAACCCAAAACACAGACCTGTCCCTGACTGACAAACCCAAAACACAGACCTGTCCCTGACTGACACAAACCCAAAACACAGACCTGTCCCTCTGACTGACAAACCCAAAACACAGACCTGTCCCTCTGACTGACAAACCCAAAACACAGACCTGTCCCTCTGACTGACAAACCCAAAACACAGACCTGTCCCTGACTGACAAACCCAAAACACAGACCTGTCCCTGACTGACAAACCCAAAACACAGACCTGTCCCTCTGACTGACAAACCCAAAACACAGACCTGTCCCTCTGACTGACACAAACCCAAAACACAGACCTGTCCCTCTGACTGACACAAACCCAAAACACAGACCTGTCCCTCTGACTGACACAAACCCAAAACACAGACCTGTCCCTGACTGACAAACCCAAAACACAGACCTGTCTCTGACTGACAAACCCAAAACACAGACCTGTCCCACTCCCAAAACACAGACCTGTCCCTCTGACTGGCACAAACTGAAAACACAGACCTGTCCCTGACTGACAAACCCAAAACACAGACGCTACCACTGGCGGGAAAGCTAAAAACTGACCAGTCCTTTTAGAAAGTTGTATTTGTTCAGCTTTAAGTAATTTTATTCAGTTTTAAATTCGTGTTCTTAGTTTTCCTTTTCTGTCCAAGTTTCCCAGTCAGATGTTGACGTTTCCCTCATTCCCGTTACATTTAATTTTTAAATTTTACAAATCTACCACCTTGTTTACCCTTTCCAATTCACTTTGTATTCCTCAGCTTTTGTACCATGATTTAAAGCACCCCTTTGGACTTGTCTCAGTACTGCCTTAAATTAAATACATCTTTACTTCTGCTGCCTCACAACTGAACATTGTTTCAGGTAAGGGTTCACTGCCCGGGCAAAGGTTGCAACCTTCACGTGGTGCGTCCCTTCTCCTTCCCGGGTGATAACTATAACAAAGTGAAAGCGAGACCGTAAAAAGTGACTAGGAACAAACAGGAGCTGAGCAGGCCCAGTTCATCTAAAGGTGTAATACATTGCTTTCTTAACGTGCTCAGCAACAGGATTGTTCCAGTATTCGTACTTCAGCACCCTCTCCTTACCTGAGCTTGCTCTTGAGCGTGCTGACCTCACGGGTCATTGCATCTGCAGTTTCACTCGTATCTTCCAGTTCTCTCTGCAGTTTTCTCCGGGAAGCATTGGCACGCTGGGCTTCCTCTTCAGCCTCCTCCAGCTGCCGTTTCAACTGCTTCAAACGCGAATTGGCTTTCTCAACCTGCAAAAGAAACACAAGGCGATAACCTCTCTGACGTAGGTAGCAGTAGGGGAATCACAAATCAGAGCGTGGCAGGAAGGGACAGAGTGTGTGGAGTAAAAGGTAAACTGGTAAAAAGTGAAAAAGCAGGAACTAAGTGCCACAAAGCATATTTGAAAGTTCTCTATCTGAATGCACGTAGCATTCGTAACAAAATAGACGAGTTAATGGCACAAATAACTACATATGGTTATGATATTGTGGCCATTACAGAAACATGGCTGCAGGGTGACAATGCCTGGGAATTAAACATACCAGGTTATTTAACGATCAGGAAGGACAGGCAGGAAGGAAGGGGAGGTGGGGTGGCTATGTTAATAAAGGAAGGAATCACTGTAATACAGAGTAATGATATTGGGTCAAAAAATCATGATAATGAAACAGTTTGGGTGGAGATAAGGAATAATAAGGGGAAAAAAACATTAGTGGGCGTAGTCTATAGGCCTCCGAACAGTTGCAACTCTATTGGACGGAGTATCAATCAGGAAATAGTTGAGGCATGTAATAAGGGAACATCTATAATTATGGGGGATTTTAACTATCATATTAATTGGACAAATCAAATGGGGCAGGGCTGCCTTGAGGATGAGTTCATTGAGTGTATTAGGGATGGGTTTCTTGAGCAGTATGTAACTGAACCGACCAGGGGGCAAGCAACCTTAGATCTGGTCCTGTGTAACGAGACAGGATTAATTAAAAATGTCCTAGTAAAGGATCCCCTTGGAATGAGTGACCATAACATGGTTGAATTCCATATTCAATTAGAGGGTGAGAAGGTTGGATCTCAAACAAGCGTGCTAAGCTTGAATAAAGGAGACTATGAAGGTATGCGAGCGGAATTGAGTAGAGTGGATTGGGAAAATAGATTAAAGGGTAAGACGACACATGATCAGTGGTGTACATTCAAGGAGTTATTTTACAACTTCCAAAAAAAATATATTCCACTGAAAAGAAAAGGGTGTAAAAGAAAGGACAGTCATCCGTGGCTAAGTAAAGAAATTAAGGATAGTATTCGACTAAAAACAAGGGCATATAAGGTAGCGAAATCTAGTGGGAGGACAGAGGATTGGGAAAACTTTAAAAGGCAGCAAAAAATAACAAAAAGATTGATTAAGAAAGGGAAGATAGATTATGAAAGTAAATTAGCAAAAAATATAAAAACAGATAGTAAGAGTTTTTATAGTTATATAAAAAGAAAAAGGGTGGCTAAAGTAAATGTTGGTCCCTTAGAGGATGAGACCGGGAAATTAATGGTGGGAAATATGGAGATGGCAAAAACACTGAATGAATATTTTGTATCAGTCTTTACAGTAGAGGACACTAAGAATATCCCAACACTGGACAAACAGGGGGCTATAGGGGGAGAGGAGCTAAACACGATCAAAATCACTAAGGAAGTGGTACTCGGTAAAATAATGGGACTCAAGGCGGATAAATCACCTGGACCTGATGGCTTACATCCTAGAGTCTTGAAGGAAGTGGCGGTAGGGATTGTAGATGCATTGGTAATAATTTTTCAAAACTCCCTGGATTCCGCTAAGGTCCCGGCAGACTGGAAAACTGCTAATGTAACACCCTTATTTAAAAAGGGCAGTAGACAGAAGGCTGGTAACTATAGACCGGTTAGCCTAACATCTGTGGTAGGTAAAATTTTGGAGTCCATTATTAAGGAAACAGTAACAGGACATTTGGATAATCATAATTTAATAGGACAAAGTCAGCATGGTTTTACGAAGGGGAAGTCATGTTTGACAAATTTGCTGGAGTTCTTTGAGGAAGTAACATATAGAGTGGATAAAGGGGAACCAGTGGACGTAGTGTATTTAGACTTCCAAAAGGCATTTGACAAGGTGCCACACAAAAGATTATTGCTTAAGGTAAAAAATCACGGGATTGGGGGTAATATTCTGGCATGGATAGAGGATTGGCTATCTAACAGAAAGCAAAGAGTTGGGATAAATGGTTCATTCTCAGACTGGCAATCAGTAACTAGTGGTGTTCCACAGGGGTCAGTGCTGGGTCCCCAACTCTTCACAATCTATATTAACGATTTGGAGGAAGGGACCAAGTGTAACATATCAAAATTGGCAGATGATACAAAGATGGGAGGGAAAGTAGTGAGTGAGGAGGACATAAAAAACCTGCAAGGGGACATAGACAGGCTAAGTAAGTGGGCAGAGATTTGGCAGATGGAATACAACACTGGAAAGTGTGAGGTGATGCACTTTGGCAGGAAAAATCCTAGAGCAATTTATTATCTTAATGGCAAGAAACTGGAGAGTACTGAAGTGCAAAGGGATCTGGGGGTCCTGGTGCACGAAACTCAAAAGGTTAGTATGCAGGTGCAGCAAGTGATTAAGAAGGCAAATGGAATGTTGGCTTTCATTGCTAGGGGGATAGAATATAAAAATAGGGAGGTATTGCTTCAGTTGTACAAGGTATTGGTGAGACCGCACCTGGAATACTGCATACAGTTTTGGTGTCCTTACTTAAGGAAAGACATCCTTGCTCTCGAGGCAGTGCAAAAAAAGGTTCACTCGGTTAATCCCGGGGATGAGGGGGTGGTCATATGAGGAGAGGTTGGGTAGATTGGGACTCTACTCATTGGAGTTCAGAAGAATGAGAGGCGATCTTATTGAAACATATAAGATTGTGAAGGGGTTGGATCGGGTGGATGCGGGGAGGATGTTCCCGATGACGGGTGAGACGAGAACTAGGGGACATAGTCTTAGAATAAGGGGCTGCTCTTTCAAAACTGAGATGAGGAGGAACTACTTCACTCAGAGGGTGGTAGGTCCATGGAATATGCTGCCACAAAAAGCTGTAGAAGCTACAACATTAATTAAATTTAAAACAGAAATAGACAGTTTCCTAGAAGTAAAGGGCATTAAGGGTTACGGGGAGCGGGCAGGAATTTGGACATGAGTCTAGGTTCGGTTCGGTCATGGCCCTGTGGGTAGTGGAGCGGGCCCAGGGACTGTGTAGCCTGATTCTGCTCCTATTTCGTGTGTGCAATTCTGTTAGATGCAGGAGATGGTTCTGTGATAGATAGTAGATTGGCGGTTAGGATCAGATCAGCCATGATCTTATTGAATGGCGGAGCAGGCTCGAGGGGCCGATTGGCCTACTCCTGCTCCTATTTCTTATGTTCTTATGTTCTTATGTATGCTGGGATGTTTTTCTGCATTAAAGGCATTATATAAATGCCAGTCGCTGCTTCTGGCTGAAACGTGGGGTCAGAATTAAAGACTGGTATTTATATAGGAACTGTCACTATCTCAGGATGTCCCAAAGCACTTCACAGCCAATAAAGTACTTTTGAAATGCAGTCTGTCGTAACGTAGAAAACGCGGCAGCCAATTCCAGCAATGAGATAATGTCCCGATAATCTGTTTTAGTGATGTTGGTTAAGGGATAAATAGGGAGAACTCCCCTGCTCTTCTTTGTATAGTGCTGTCGGATCTTTTACAGCCACCTGAAAGGCAAGACTGGTTTAACGTCTCATCCGACAGTGCTGCACTGAAGTGTCAGCCTGGATTACATGCTGAAATCTCTGGAGTGGGGCCTGAAGCCATGACTTTGACTCGAGACGAGCACGCTACCCACTGAGCCACGGATGGCACCATTTCAGTTTATGCCATTTCAGGAGCTGAGGTTGCTTCAGGCAATGATGAATGCTACATCAAGAAACAATCTCATTGGCTGTACACCAAATGAGAATGGAAGTGACCTAGACAGACCTTTTAGACAAGGGATCGGCTTTGTGGCGTTTCCTTGCACCGCCTCTAATACTCGAAAGTCTCCCTTGTGTCTATGGTGGCCAGGAAAGCACAGAGTGCTCATGAGGAGTCCTCACCAGATCACTATACAGTTTGATCATGACTTCCTCTGATGTGTCAGCCGTGGCTCAGTTGGTAGCACTCCAGAGACTTGGGCACATAATCCAGGCCGACACTCCAGTCCCGTACGGAGTGAGTGCTGCACTGTTGGAGGTGCCGTCTTTCAGATGAGACGTTAAACCCGTTTGCCCGTCTGCTCTCTCAGGTGGACGTAAAAGATCCCATGGCACTATTTCGAAGAGCAAGGGGAGTTATCCCCGGTGTCCTGGGGCCAATATTTATCCCTCAACCAAAATAACAAAAACAGATCAGGTCATTATCAGATTGCTGTTTGTGGGAGCTTGCTGTGCACAAATTGGCTGCCGCATTTCCTACATTACAACAGTGACCACAGCCAATGAAGTACTTTTGAAACGTAAAGTGCTTTGGGACGTCCTGAGCTGGTGAAAGGCGCGAGATAAATGGAGCAAGTCTTTCTTTTCTTTTTTGTGTTCTACTGCTTTGCCCATTTAATTCAACATTCCATTGGATGAATCAAAAGCACTGATATTCTGGATTCTCTTCCAGCAACTGGGTCAATTTGGTCTGGCCTAGCCTGGAACAGGCTTCACGTATGCAAGAAGTTGATATGACAGAGCCAAGGATGACATGCATCATGGGCATGGCAGAGGTAAGGACCCTTGACATTGGACTTGAAGCCAGTGTTTCAGGACCAGTGGCTGAAAGGTTGATGTCAGAATGATTACAGACGAATGGGTCAAGGTAGCCACCCTCTACGTGCTATGATCTGATTTGAGCTGTCGGTGTCAGGAGGTACTGAACACAGTTCAAGTAGTTTCTCAGGGTGGGAGGGAATTGAGAGCTGTCCTCAGACTGCTCCTCCCAGCAGCCGGTTGGGAAAGCTGTACTAGCAGAGGGTTGGCAGCAGGTCACCTGCCTGTTATCATCTTCTTAGGCAGTCCCTCGGAACCGAGGATGACTTGCTTCCACACTAAAAATGAGTTCTCAGGTGACTGATGAGTCCAATGCGGGACCTACAGTCTCTGTCACAGGTGGGGCAGACAGTGGTTGAAGGGGCGGGTGGGTGGGTGGGGTGCTTGGGTTGACGTGCGCTCCTTCCGCTTGCTCCCAGCAAAGACTCGAGGTGTTCGGCGCCTTCCCGGATGCTTCTCCTCCACTTTGTGCGGTCTTGGGCCAGGGATTCCCAGGTGTCGGTGGGGATGTTGCACTTTTTCAAGGAGGCTTTGAGGGTGTCCTTGAAGCGTTTCCTCTGCCCACCTGGGGCTCTCTTGCCGTGTCGGAGCTCAGAGTAGAGCACTTGTTTTGGGAGTCTCGTATCGGGCCTGTTATCTAGGTCACAAGGTGCAGGAGGAATTTCACAGAACACAGAAAAAGAATGCTGGCTGGAGTGGAAAGGTAAGTACTTTGCTGCTGATTTAATAACCTTTGTAGCTGCTGCCTTTGTCATGATGTGGAATGAAGTATGCATGCACAGCTTTGCTGCAATTCACCATCTCGGTGAGAGGTAATTGGTTTGTTAAAAGATATTTCTCAGCACAAAACCGTACTTTAACCCCAAGGCAAGTTTCTGATGAATCGTGTTATCTTGGAGGAACAGGTAGGGCAGATATTTATTGGGCAATAACCGCTGGCTTTGCCAGCGACGCCCAGATTCCATGAACAAATAAAAAAAATCTGAAGGCTACTCATCTTGGGCAGGTCTTGCAGGTCTGAGCAGACACCTCTCTGCCAAGGAAAGTGCATGGCTCAGGAAGATATGGGGGAACAGGAAAACAAATGAACATGTGCAGTTTACGTTTCAAAACGGTTTACATTTGATAAAGTGCCACATAAAAGGCATGCCAGCAAATTTGAAGCCCATGGAATAAGGGACAGTGGCGGCAGATACGAAATTGGCTAAGTGACAGGAAACAGAGTAGTGGTGAACAGTTGTTTTTCGGACTGGAGGAAGGTATACAGTGGTGTTCCCCAGGGGTCGGTACTGGACCACTGCTTTTCTTGATATATATTAATGATTTGGACTTGGGTGTACATGGCACAATTTCAAAATCTGCAGATGACACAAAACTTGGAAGTATAGTGAACAGTGAGGAGGATAGTAATAAGACTTCAAGAGAACACAGACAGGCTGGTGGAATGGGTGGACACGTGGCAGATGAAATTTAACACAGAAAAGTACAAAGTGATACATTTTGGTAGGAAGAACGAAGAGGCAATATAAACTAAAGGGTACAATTCTAAATGGGTGCATGAACAGAGACCTGGGGAGTGTATGTGCACAAATTGTTGAAGGTGGCAGGGCAGGTTGAGAAAGCGGTTAAAAAAGCATACAGGATACTGGGCTTCATAAATAGAGGCAGAGTACAAAAGCAAGGATGATGAACCTTTATAAAACACTGGTCTGACCTCAACTGGAGTACTGTGTCCAATTCTGGGTACCGCACTTTAGGAAGGATGTGAAGGCCTTAGAGGGGGTGCAGAAAAGATTTACAAGAACGGTTCCAGGGATGAGGGACTTCACTTATGCGGATAGACTGGAGAAGCTGAGGTTGTTCTCCTTAGAGCAGAGAAGGTTGAGAGGAGATTTGATAGAGGTGTTCAAAATCACGAGGGGTCTAGACAGAGTAGAGAGAAACTGGTCCCATTGGCGGAAGGGTCGAGAACCAGGGGACACAGATTTATGGTGATTGGCAGAAGAACCAAAGGTGACATGAGGAGAAACTTTTTTACGCAGCGAGTGATTAGGATCTGGAATGCACTGCCTGAAAGGGTAGTGGAGGCAGATTCAATCATGGCCTTTGAAAGGGAATTGGGTAAGTACCTGAGGGAAAAAAATTTGCAAGGCTACAGGGAAAGGGCAGGAGAGTGGGACTAGCTGAAGTGCTCTTGCAGAGAGCCAGCATGGGCTCAATGGGCCAAATGGCCTCCTTCTGTGCTGTAACCATTCTATGATTCTATGAAAAGCACATCATTCAATAGACATTAAAAGCTGCGACTGACCTGGTCTTTGTATTGATCAGAATTGCGTCTTTCATCCTCCATCTGCAGCAGCGCCTCTTTCAGCTTTTTTTCTGAGCGACGCACCAGTTTACTGGCAGCTTGCCGATCCCTAGTTCGACAGGACAGTAAAGTTAGTTTACAGATTTTTCTCAAGGTGCTGACACCTACTGGCAAACAGATCCATGGGTGCCGACAGTCCCCTGGACTTCATCCAAGGGGTTTTTCATGAAAGTCTAGTCAACATTGACAAGCTATTTGACTTTTGGGAACATTACAGACGAGCCCAGTCCTCTCCGAACTCAAGTATTCAGACAACCAAACTTCCCAGCACGGGTTACTGGATAGCAATCAGATGCACTGCTGGTTAATATTTCCCCTTCCCAATCTCAGTGGTTATGGCCTAAATCTGCCTCAAATGAGATCAGTTAACTAAGCACAGACCAAGGATCAAATCTGGGACCTTCCTGCAGTACATGACTCAGCGCCACAGTGTGGTATTTACCAACCTAGCCAGCGAGAGTCAAGTCTTAGCGTTTTGCAACCGGTTAAAAGGTATTTGCAAGAGGGGCATTAATCAGTGATATTTAAAACTTAACTCAAACAGTATAAGCAACATCATAAATAAATCTATTTAATAAACAAAATACCCCCAATTTAGTACCACTCACAAATACTGCCCCCTGTCTTGCCCCACTATCAACTAAATCAACAGCAGTTGGGTGACAGTCTGGACTGGCCCATGCCTACCCATCCAAATTAAAGAAGCCAAAATAGAAATATCCAGTCAGTATTTGGCATTTTTTTTTGAGCAGTGGAAAGAGTGGAGAGAAGAGGCTCAAATGGCCTTCAAAGAGTGCACAGTGGTCTGAACCAGTGTCCTTTTAATCCTGATTATTCAAAATGGCTTCAAGTGTTTTGTCACTGATGACCTAACAGTACTGAAGGGCACACACCTGGTTACCAGTGCTAAATGTGTACCCCTCCAGTGACTACCAAATCAGCAATGTGACCACCACCAGTTTTTTGGGGGGTTATTTCTGTGCTTAAATAGAGGTTCATCAGTGCACAGGGGCACTGATGCCAAAACACCATCATAACAAAAGGGAACTTTGCTCTAATAACATGCTCCAACTTCATAACGGCACTAATGTCAAACTGCAACATTTACATTTCCCAAATCCACCATTCTTGTAGCCTGAGCAAGACTGCCTTTACATGGGCCAAATTATGGGCCTTATTTGCTTTGGACACTTAGCTTGCAATAATTTTATAACCAGGTCTTCCCTCCCACCCACCCCCTTCCTGGCATATTTCATCGATAGTTTTGATCGATTTGTACCGGGTTTCCGCATCGAGTTGCTCCTCCAGCTGAGCAATTTTGGCCTCCAGTGCTGTGATGTTTGCCTTGTACTTGGATCTGACAACATTCTCCATCTCCTGCAGCTTGGCTTTCAAGTCCTTGTTCTGACGATCCAGTTGCTGGCGAGCATTTTCAGCCTTCTGGGCGTTGCTGCGTTCAGCAGAAAGATCTGCATTTATCTGGTCAACCTGTTTAACAGAATCATTAGATGTAAAACATTTTCAGCTTTAGTTCTCACACCCAGTTTTCTTCGAGAGCATGGAGTGAAACCCTTCGACCAACCTCCCCTACTCTACAGCAGCATACGGCAATTCCTACAAACCAACTTTCCGACTAAGTTATCCCCAAAGTACAGGGGTAGGGAAGTACAGGGGTACTTCAGCTATATTAATTCAGAGTTCCCAGGGTTTAGGCTCAGTAAATCATGCAAGCCAATTCCCCAGTGAGGGCTTCAGAACACAATTATTTTAATTTTAAAAATCCAATGGGCAACTCAAGGGTTGTGGAGTGAAACATCCTTTTATTTAAAAAAATGAATTTCACAATGTCTGCCTGACTGTATGGATTCTGTGCAACCCACGCACCCCGACTAATCATGCAGACCAGGTTTACACCTCACTAAAGAACAGTTTCCAAGTTACAATGAGATTGAAGGCATTCTCGGGTACTGGCTGGCTACCGACCTATGAAATATACACAGTAAGGTCATTTCACCAGGCTCACTCTGCCACTTTGGCGCCTTGACAGGAGTGAGTGTGGGTCAAAGAGCCAGGGCTATACTGTTATAGTCTTATTTCCAACCTGTGCTGATGATTAGTGACCTTGCACAGCAGCATCGGTCTACTAAAATTATGCCTAACATTCCCTGACCCAACCATAATACTCCACAGTTGATCAAATCAAATGGAACATTTTCTGTAATCCCCTATTTCTTGTCTGGAGGTCAGTTTAAGTGGTTTTTCAGCTGCGCTTTTTGACGTTCTCATTGTAATTCACAGTAGCAAAATAAGTGATAGTTGATGGGACGTGTACCTGGAGATTGGCTTTCTTGAGGCGATCATTGGCCATTTCGGCATTGGTCTGCTCCTCCTCTACCTCTTCCTCCAGCTGAGCAATCCTGGCCTCAAGGCGTCTCTTCTCATCCAGAGCCAAAGACCTACAAAAAGGAGTCCACGACATTAGTCAAAGTCGTCCTTCAATTGCAGCAGTTTCCATGCCCAAGTAAGCACAACCACTGCAACAAAAGCCATTCCCCTATTCAGAAAATGCTGCCAGTCCCACTGAGCCTATTCTAAACTCACTTTCTCCCTCACACATTGACTACTGCAAGTACAAGTGCCAGCAAGTCCTGTCACTTCACCCAGGAGGCCAATCTTCATCCCTGAGCCTGGCCAGCTGTGGGGACGTATAGTGTGTGTTAGTTATTTTGTATTCCACAAAAGACAAGTTGCACTGATTGAAATAAGTGAATCCAATCACAAAGGTTTTTATGCTCCTGTACCGTGAAATAAAGCCTCATCTCACCAAGTGTTTGCTCAGTCGGCTTTCGACGAGATCAAAGCAGCGCACATGAAAAACACGTGTATCCACTTCCAATCTCAAGGGGATACGATTACTACACCTCAGGTTAGAGATACACATTGGGTGGTATGGAGACACCCCAGAATACAAGATGTTCAAACCACTTATGGGAGTGACTACCCAAGAGAATGCCGAACAGAGGCCTAGGCCAGTTGTAGCACCCCTACCGCTGTCATAACTGACTTCAGCCCAGCAAAGATTTTAAAATTTCATGTTCTTAATGAGATTATATGGGTTTGCGCCCACCACCACTCACTGTGCGCGAGTTTCCAAATCAAGCTACATGAAACTCTTTGGTATCCGGCACCGACGGGACCGGCGCGGTGCCAGTTGATCAAAAGTTCGATAACGGAGAGTTATATCTACCGAGGCTATTTTTAACGACAGCGCCAGGAGGCCGAGTAGTGGCACTTTGGAGAACTACCCCCACTGACTAACTCGGCGTTCGCGGGAGACTCGGACTCGGCACCATTGCCGGTTATTTGAGAGGAGTTTTCGGATTACTCGGCGTTCGCGGGAGACTCGGACTCAGCAACATTGCCGGTTATTTGAGAGGAGTTTTCGGAGTATGATTTTTGCCGGTTAAGAGAGAATTCCGGATATTTAGGTGCCAGTTAAACAAGAGTTTCCTGTACTAGGAATCCCCATCCTAATATGGAGCGTGCACACACTCTGCACGGGGGCAGATCACATTTTCCCAAGCCCAAAGAATTTAGACAGATTGGCAAGACCAAAGGAATTCTGCAGGAGCTTATCCAGCTAAAAACACACAACTTACTAGTATAGAGCACTAGCAAGCTTCCTGCCGTTTCATCAGCCAAGACCACCAGTTAGTGCCTTGGCCTTGAGGGTTATCTGCAGTCAAGTGGGGAGAATTCCACCCTAGGTCTACCTCTCTAGGCAGAATCAGCAAGCCAAGTCAAATCAGTGCCCTGGAGTACTGCACACCTACAAGGCCCAGATATCAGATTACTGAATCTACTACAGAGTATCGATGGTCTTCCAATCTATCACCAGTCAACTGAATCCAAAGGAGACCCTGCTCAACTCTTTCCACATAAAAGGAGGGAGTCATTAAACAACTGCCCTGTGAATGGTGCAAGAGTTGAAAAAGAAAATAAAGCCCCATTTAAGAGAAGCACATACTTTCCAGAACAGCTGCTGGCAATCTCCTCAGCCAGTTCATCCCTCTCCTGCTGTATCAGCCGCTTGGCACGCTCTGCTGCAGCAAGCTCCTAGATAATTAAAAACAATAAAAAACTGTGCTTAGTGTTAGTCAATGTTACTCAACCGGTCATGTTCTTAAAAGCTCGCAACAAATGCATCAAAATAAAATCATATTTAAACAGTTGCTGAAGTGTGCATCTTACAGGTATTCTCCACCTGCGAGATTAATGCTCCCCTGTGGAATCCAGCACAAAGTCTCCCACTCCTTCAGTAATTCCAGGACTTCTGTTTAAGTTACAGTATTCTTGGGCTGCACTTCACTGTCATTTAATATAGACACCAGCCATGATATTACAAAGGGACGGTATCAGCTGGTTGCATGAACACTACACTATGTAGAGCACTCAAAATTAGTGTTACAGAATCCAAAGGGGTTGTAAAGCTGTACATGGAGGTCATCTCCATAGTGATGGCAAGTTTTGCCAGTTTTCATAAACAGTCGAGGTGCACGTGAGATCAAAGGTTTTGGCACAATTGAGTTGAATGCTTTTTCAGAATCACAGAATCCCCACAATGCAGAGAGAGGCCATTTCGGCCCATCGAGCCTGCACCGACACATATCCCACCCTATCCCTGTAACCCCACGTATTTAATCCCCCCTAACACTAAAGGTCAATTTATCATAGCCAAATCAACCTAACCCGCACATCTTTGGACTGTGGGAGGAAACTGGAGCACCCGGAGGAAACCCACGCAGACACGGGGAGAATGTGCAAACTCCACACAGACAGTCACCCGAGGCCGGATTTGAACCCGGGTCCCTGGCGCTGTGAGGTAACAGTGCTAACCACTATGCCACCGTGTTGCCACCGTTTTTGCTGGCAAGAGCTACTCTAGAGACCAGTTGCTTTTTTACAGGACCTTCACTGCATCTCAGATATGGATACTGCCTGCCCCTTCATAATTAGAAACTGTATTTTCATATAATTCAACCCCAAAGGCAGTGAAAGTATCCAACACATCACTAAAATTATAGATCCAACTTTGCTTAGAGCACTAGCTAGTCAGTAGATTTTTCTGGCTGTGGAAAGATTGGGCAAATCTACCACCCTGCTCAGACTAAACTGCTGAATTCCTCGGTCAGCATTTGCATGCAGTTTAACAAGATATTGTCATTCCTAGTGAGGTTTTACTGTGCACAAAAGAATGAACACAACAACCTGAAGCATGGGTAACCATTTACTCATCGTACTGCACTTGCAAAGTTCCGGTGGTAAGCAGACCCTTACGAACAGTTTTATTGTAGCAGGGACATAATAGTGCTTTGTAAGTACTTTGGATGCCCAATGACATCAGCTGGCTGTTAAATTCACAGCAACAAGCCCAATAAAATAAGCAGCAAATTCTGATTAAAGAAGGAGCCGAGTCAGCGCTATGGTTTGCAAGTATTGGATCAACGCCATTGAGGAACAAAGTTGGTTAAGAGAACCAAACCCACTGTTCCAACTTCTTCCAGTAATATTTGATAGAATTCCTCATTTCACAGCATAGTTTACTCTCATACCTCCTGCATATGAATCATTTCTGCCTCAAGCGCCTTCAGCTTCTTCTCATTTTCTTTGGATTGGGTCAGGATTTCCTCTCGAGACATGCGAGCTTCATCCAGTTCGCGCTGGTAGTCTTTCAGCTGAGCCTGCACAAGACAAAGAAAAAAAAGAGAATGTTACAAATCACAGTCAAGTACCTAATTGTATTCTCTCCCAATCCTCCCCTCCCAAAACAGGAAACACATTTCTTGTGTGGGACAGGTGTACAATTCCACAGACGAGTTTCCAGTCTGTGCTAAGTTAGCTAGAGTAGTTAGGGTACTACAGTTGGCCTCAGCACCAATGTTCCTTTTAAGCTGCACGGCCGTGCAGCTCTCCAGGGGTCCCACGCAGCCGGTCAGCCGGCTTTTAAATTGAAAAAACTGCTCATGCACGGAATTTTGAATGGGCTGCGCAGCCGGTTAAAGGAGCCACGCGGACCAAAATAAAATTACAGGGAACATTGTTCAGCACCACTGTGCCCAAGGAGGAGCTTTCCAGCGCCCTCTGCTGAATTTGCGAGTCTGGACACCAGGTGAGGACAGCAGCCGGTTTGGCCATGGTGCCATCCTCAATCCAGTCGGCTGCTAACCATCACCTTGGCTACTTTGAATGTGCATTTGCGTGGAGGTACGGGGGGGGGGGGGGGGGGGGGGGCGGCTGCCAGCACCTTTCATACTGGACTCTAGCAGGGGGAGGGGGGCAGACAATTAGCAGAAAGATCCAGACAATACCCTGTCGTCCAACTGAGCACAGCTAGTGGAAACATTGCAACTCTTGCAGCAACAGGAAGAATTTCTTAAAGCAGGAATTAATCCAGAAGAGTATTATAATTTAGGCGTGCTTACATCTTCCAACTTGCACTACGAATAGCCTGAAGGAAAGGGGCAAATGTTTGTTCTGCTTGGATAAAGGTTAAAACATCTATTCCTCAAGCAAAGTTGTTATTGCCATCTTAGTCAGGAGTTCACCAGTACTCTAACTACTTGCATGTTGGGAGGAGCATTTATTATGTCAATGAGAGCTTCAGGTAAGATCTCACTAAGCCTCATTATCTCTAAAAATAGAACCTACATGTTAATTAGGATCAATTAGCCGACACTTTTCTGAGGCACCAATAAGAACATAAGAATTAAGAGCAGTAGGCGGCTATTCGGCCCCTCAAGCCTGCTCCACCGTTCAATAAGACCATGGCTGATCTTCGACCTCAACGCCACATTCCTGCCCGATCCCCATATTCATTGATTCCCCATGAGTCCAAAAATCTATTGATCGCAGCCTTGAATATACTCAACGACTTAGCATCCACAGCCCTTTGGGGTAGAGAATTCCAAAGATTCACAACCCTCTGAGTAAAGAAATTACTCCTCACCTCGGTCTTAAAACTATGCCCCCTAGTTCTAGACTCTCCAGCTGGTGGGGAAACAACCTCTCAGCATCTACCCGGTCAATCCCCCTCAGAATCATACATGTTTTCATTAATTTTCATTAAACAGAAATACAGATGGGTTTTGCTTGATTGAAAAATAACCTGATAAATGGCTCAATGTGACCTACCAGGTTACGTTCAAGAGTTCCAAAAGTTTTCAATGCCAGATTAGGCTGCAATTTTTTATTTTTTGAGCAGTTTTACCCAAATCAGTTAGGTTTTAAAACTGAAGCCACTAATCCAAATATCACTTATTCACAAATTAATTGATTAAGCAAAGCAGCCCCCAAGCCTACTTTTGTAGAATTTGGTTGTATATCTAACTTGTGCTGGATTAACATTAATTCTAAATTTATACTATATTCTAAATTATCTGAGCAAGTCAGTTACCACAAGGCTGTTTGACTGATGGAGTCAGATGTCTCCACATTGTGGCAGTACCCAACAGTGCCGATTCTGTGGTAGGTCCTAGTGTGTACTTCTGTTAATTTGATGCTCAGCTAGGCAAGAGGTGCTAGCACTAGGAAATGGAATACAGCTGGATTTGGACACTGGCTGCCAAAGTGAAAAGCTGGTATGCTAACTCACTGCATGCTGCCGATTTTCACCGCCAGTTGCTAAGCACCTGCATGTACCAAACATCCTTCAAGAAATTCCACAAACAAGAAGAGTGATCTGGGCACAGAGACCTCAGTGTTGAGTGTTCTACCCTATCCCGATGGTGACTGCTGTTGCTTACTTGAAGTTTGCGAAGCTGCTTGATGGCTTCCTCACGTCCTTTGTTTGATGCTTCAATTTGTCCCTCCAAATCCTTGAAATCCATCTCCAGCTTCTTCTTGGCAGTAACAGCCATAGAACGCTGCTTCCGCTCATCTTCCAGCTCAGCCTCCATCTCGCGCACCTGGAACACACACACAACGTTAGTAACAGATAAAAGAAAGAGTTACCGTTTAGACAAACCGTACCAACAATGTCCAATAACAAATGTCTGTAGCATCTAAACCAGATATAGCCCTCCTAAACCCACTGAACATTTGACAAAAAGGAACAGGAAAAAGCCATTAGGCCGAACAAGCGTCCCTTTTTGATAGATCTGCTGAGTAGGTGGGGGTTGATCTATCAACCCGTTTTCGCTCCAGGAGGTTTAATTGTCTCAAACCCATTTCTACACTCTGCTCCAATGGCCTTTTTTGGCAACTTACTCCAAAAGTCTTCACAACAGTTTTACCCAACTCTCTTCTTTCTTCTAAATTTTTGACTGGAGTCCTGATATTTGAACCATTTGTATCAGTGAACAAATTCCCTGGATCAGCTGTATCAATTCTTTTCATAATCTTGTAAATTTAAAGTCTCCTCTTCCCCACCCCCCACAAAGTAAACCAACTCAACATCTTTAACCTTTGCCCATAACTTAAATTCATGACGCTCACCTCTATATACTCTCAAAGTTATACTTGCCTGCTTAATCAGCTGTCTCCTCTTTTCCTCACTCTGCTCATCCTTGCCCAGCAGGTCTCTGTCAAACTGAGCTTTCATGGCTTGCAAATTTACTTCCAGACGTAGCTTCGCATCTTCAGTGGCCTGGAGCTCATCCTCCAGCTCTTCCAGCTGAGTCTTCATCTCCTCCACCTGCTGCTCCAAAGCACGTTTTGACTTTTCCAGCTCATGTACCTGCACACAAATAAATGGGATAGTGTAAATTAGAGCAGATTAGCACCACCAGTATCTTTCAAGCACTGCGACAGAAGGTCATCTAGCACCAAAACAGCTCCTGTTCAACAAAATTAGTAAGACATGAAGAATGGTCATTTTGGTGATCTATATTCCGTCAAAGAATTGAGGAAAGAAAAAATAAAGCACTATTTTCCACAATAATCTATCAAGAATCAAACCAACTGCATAAAATGCATTTTATACAATGATACTAAGTGGCGCATTTTCTATTTAAGATGTTTCCAAGAGCTCCCTCAATGGCCTGGTAGGTGAAAGTAGCACTAAGCCGTAGAGACCAGAAGGTCGCTGGATTGATTGCAGGTTTGCACTGAGTTAGTGGATCCCAGTAACAGCAGCAGTTGAGGCACTACAATTGGTCTCAGTGCCCCAGACTAGGGAGCGATGCAAGGCAAGGCAGTCGGAGTGCTAATCTTGATCGCTGCTCAGCGACCTCTAGTAGAAAGTGTGTGCATGCGGATATTATGCGAGATGATGATCAGGCTTGGCTGTGAAGTCTTTGATGGTTGATTAGCCTAACATGAAGAATGGCCACTCAGTGAAGTATTGGAGGGCTGTGGATCTAGATCCACAAGAATTGGGGAGGAAAGGGAAGAAAAGGCCAGCTCCCTAAACCCTGCTACAGGGGGCATCTACTTACACTCTTTCCTACATCGTCCTTGGAGCTGACAAGGTCTTCCATCTCTGTACGCAGCAGCTTGCTCATTTTTTCCATCTCCTCTTTTTGTTCCATAGCTGCCTCCAGGGCACGGGTCAGCGCCAGGGTCTTGGTCTCCTTCTCGCGTGCCTCGGCCTGTGCACGATCCCGTTCCTCGGAGTTCTTTAAGGAGACGCTCTTTTCCTCAGCCAGCATCTGAAACAGTAAAAAGTGACCCATTTAACAGGATTGCACTAAAGCGCTTTTTAAAAAACACAAGGATAATTGCAGTGCTCAGACTATTCATGCAACACCTTAGAGAATATTCTTAGGCTAACCCAAATACGAACAAGTTTCAAGGTTAGGCAAGATAAAAGCTGAAGTTGATTGGCCTAGAACTGGTGAGTTATATTTAAATATTTTGGCGCAATATATTAAACCTCAATGATGGATAACCACAGCCACAATCAAAAGTAATTATTATTTTCTGCCACTGGAAACCATCAATTCAGATGGCAAAGCTTTCACTAAATGGCAAATTACAGGAAACTCTTTATTAACCGGCACCGACAGGACCAGCGTGGTGCCGGTTAATCAAAAAGTCCGGATAATGGAGAGTTATATCTCCCAACGTACGAGAGCCCCTGACATGCGCCTGCATTCGGAGCTCCGTCTCCCCGGGGACCGCCAGCTGACCATCTGTCGTGTCCGCTGCCTACCCGGGCTGCACATTCCCCTCCCAATCTACACGCTCCGATACAAGGCAAACGCCTCGGGGTGTTTTTTAAAGGAGAGATGAAGGAAAACCCCGGTTACCTACTCAAGAATTTTGCCGGTTAAGAGAGATTTCCGGTTATTTGGGTGCCGGTTAAAAGAGAGTTTCCTGTACATGTATAAACTAGATGGAACTCTGAATTGACAGTGCATGAATTTCTGGTACAATGTTCAATGTTACTGCTTACATAAAAACTATTCAAAAAAATGAGTTAGGATTTTGCAACTTTAATAAACTTCCAAGTTTCACACCAAAAGTATTGCAAGTTATAGGAAAGGTTCAGGACAAATTTTATTGCAATCTCGAGGTTAGGATGTGGATGCTGAATTGGTCCTCCTTTGGTCATCCAAAATTTGCACTTTAATTTTAGGTCTTCCATTTTTGCAAAAGCACTTAATGTTTATGTTCTTTTATAATCATCAACGGACATTGAATGGTTTAAAAACCAAGTGATGGACTTAGGATCTATCTCTCACTCTCACCTGGTCAAATTTCTTTTGTTTCTTCTCAAGATTAGAAACAATCTGCCGTTGGTGGTCCAGCCCCACAATCAGATCGTCCAGCTCCTGCTGCAGACGGTTCTTGGTCTTCTCCAGCTTGTCATAGGCTGACGTTTTCTCTTCATAGCGCTGGGTCAAGACCTCCATATCTTTCTGCAGCTTCCTCTTACCTTCCTCAGTTAATTCCAGTGATGCACATCCTTCATCCTGGCGCTTCTTTGAATCAGCCAACTGAAATAATATTAACCAAGAGTCAGTGAAAAGTCAACTTCAATCTATTCTGCCTGCGTAGATTATTGTAGCGCGTGACATCAATTCAACACAATTTATATTAGTGCGTGGTAGGAAAATAGTTCACTAGCGTTCACAGTATGACTCTTAAATCTATACTGGGTGACAAAAGGTGTGCATGTGTGAAATGGGACTAATCCTAATGCAGGATAACTAGATATAGTATAATGTCCTACCAATTAATTGCATAGCATTTATTGCCTGTAACTTTGCAGCAAGTATGAGGGAATGCCAAGTGGATTTTGGTAATTATATTCGCTGAAATCTTAAAAGCCTTCAGTAGCTTGAAGAACAGCATTCTTAACATCACAATGAATAAACCCTTCTGACTTTTTTTACCCCGCCATGGAGATCACTTTCGCCATTGGCAAACAAATGACAGATACACAACTGCAATGACAAAACTAGGGTTTGAACAACCTGGTGAAATACATGCAGTGCATTGTAGTGCACCCCAGACCAATTGCTGGACAATGTCTATTTCTCCAGACTGGCGAGTTGGGTGGAGTAACAATTTCACAATTTGAAGCAATACAATGATTGGAGTGTAGGACTATTAAAGTAATCACACTTGCAATGATTGATCAAATTTGAAAACCCATAGAGAAGGCACTATCATGCTGTATCACAAGTGGGCTCACCATCTATGGCCCTCAGGCTGCCAATACTCACGAGAAACGGCCACTTGGAGAGGGGACTCAAGGGCTGCCAGTGGGAGCCGATGCATAACAAAAACAGCACAAAAGAAAAGTTTGAAGACATTTTACCTGAGACTGGATGTTGGAAATCTGTTTCTCCAAGTTTCTCTTTCCTTCCTCCTCCTCTTCCAGCTGCTCATGGAGGCGATTGTTCTCATCTTCCATGTGCCTCAGCTTGGTACTAAAAGCCAACTTCTGTCGAGTCTCTTCTTGAAGCAGCTCCTGTACAAGGGATGAGAAAATAGTAATACACCATGGGTGGGTGGGGGGGGGGGGGGGGGGGGGGGGGGGTGGGGGGGAAAACAGAGCAAGGATATGAATTAGTAAGCAGTACTACTCAAATCGAGCATTCCTAGGTATGTTGCTCCCTACACTGAATTCATAAAACATCCAGGTATCTGCACTGGAGAAACTGCAGACACTTTCAAACTACCATTATATTTCATTTCAACAGTTTTATGACACTTAGTCACAAAATTGGAAATCAGGCTATCCACATTCTTGCATGTTAAATTTGTAATTCAATATGGCTTCCCCTTGCGCCAGATGGGTCTACATTCCTACCCAAGACTACATTATACCCTCCCTTTTTCTTCAATTGAAGTCATATTATTTCCTCTACTGACAATTGTTCCCATTCTGCACCATTGTACTTCTGTCACCTCCAGCCAAATACCCATTCATCTCATTCCTCCCATTATAAGCACAGTGTACCCTTTCTCTCTAAAAATACCCCGGCTCAGTTCTCGATTCAGCTAACACTTCTCGAATAATTTCTTTGTGAAGTAGGCCAACTGAGGATAAATCTGTCCTCCCTTTTAATCACATGCCCTACAACCTTTGTACTTATCTGTAGCTACCATTCTGATACAGCAATATTTAGAAAGTAATAGAGCTGCACTTCCAGTTCCATGTGGATCTGCTTTTAATAATTAGACTTCAAATTAGTTTTAAAAAAGTGCGCTTAAAAATCGGACAACATTATTTTGGTTAGTCATTAGCATTTTGGTAGCTTTGAAATGACTTCTAGATAACCCACAATTAAATTACTGCAAGAGAAACAAATTAATGATAACCTTATCAGTAAACAATGTAAAGCCCAATTTATCATGGACTATAAAATAGTTTAGGTAGTGGAACTCATTTTAAAATGAAACACCTCTTTACTCAGTTTATAGATTAGTCATTGGAGAATAAGGGGCCCTTCACAAAACCACTCAGATCAGTTCTTCCTTTCACACACCTGAGCGTCCTGTAGCTGGGACTCCACGGTGCTGTGGTCCTTGGTTAGTTTAATGGTCTTGCTTTCCGCATGATTCATGAGGGTAGTAACGTTGTCCAATTCACTCTGCACATAAAGCAAACATGTCGGTAACCAGGCAAGGCTGAGTTATGAACAGGTATCAAATCCCCGCCATAGAATGAGGGCATTTTTTCCCCTTCATCCACTTTGATGTATGGGTCGGTTGCTTCCTCCAATGTCTTTCAAACCCAAAACAAGTGCCTTCTCTTGCCCAAAAACATGGGGCAAGATTGGTAACACCCCATAGTGGCAATAGAGGCAGAAAGCAGCATCCGTCACCCTATTGTGACTTGATCAATCAGCTCTATAAAACAGTGACTCTGGGGACTAGTAAACTGAATGACACCACTTCTATTCTCAATCCTCTTACCAAGGAAAAGGAATAACCACAATACTTTCATATTAAGTAATCAACTAGCAATTTACATTTTTAAATGCTTTTCGTCAGAGCTTCCTGATGGCTCAGTGGATATAAGCACCACATGGTGAGATAGAGCCATATGAACCCAGAGAGCCCTTTATTCACATGGGTCACATCTTCCCAGCCGCGATAAGCAGTCTGAGCACTACAACCAGCTTCAAAGTTTCTGAGCTAGGGGGAAAATGAGTCAGAATCCCTGCACCTCACTGCTGTCCCTAATGACCCTTGCTGCACGTGTGGATAACAGGCAAGGACCAATTGTGCATGGCCCTGACAGCTGCCGCTCCCATCTCGAACTGCCTACCAACAGTCATTGCCTGGGCTCATACAGTAAGAATAGCCACTAGGGCAAGCAGCCATAGGGTTACTGCCCATGAAACCACACCCCAGGGTGAGCCACACCAATCTAAGGTGGGGGGGGGGGGGCCTACAAGAAAATAAAATGGTGGGAAGACATGTACCCTACACCACTTCAATAGGGAAAAAACTTCAAAGATTCCAATAAAGCAAGCTCTCAACACACTGATCCACAGGATATAGTTATAGCAGCTGTCATTCCTATATTCAGGGTTCAGATCTCATCCACGCCCTTAAGGTAAGACATGGAATGGAAGCCTTGTACTTCTACACAAGAATGGTGGTAAAAGCTGACAAGCTGTCCTCTCACACTGCCCAGCAGCCAGCTCTGCAGTGGTGTTGGCAGATTCTGGGTGTGGCTTGCTTGACTATGGAATGGTGCGAGTTAAATTGTAAGTATCTCAAAAATTGAACTGCACAATCGTTATATTCAACTGTTGGTCCCCTCTCCCAACCAAAAGGTTAATTACATTCCTCAGATATTGATCTCATTCACCTAGCTAGTAGCAACACCTAGCTTGTGCAGTTACCTGAAGCTTGCCGACTTTCTCAATGAGCTCAGCTCGGTTACGATCTCCATCTGTGTTTTTAAGCGACAGCTCCTGGAACAGGGTCTCCACCTTCTTGCGCTTGTGCTCAGACTCAGCCTTGGCCTGCATCAGACGCTTCACCTCACTGCTCATCTCACTGCGTTCACTCTCCAAGCCCTGTTTGGCCTTCTCTACTCCCAATTTGAACTACAGGGAGAACAACATGTGTCAGTTTAGGTTTGTCAGAACCTAGCTCAGAGCAAGGTCCAAAGTTACAAAACCCATTTCCTCTATGGACAGACAAATATTAATTGGGTCAGTGTTCAGATTTTCAGCAATGAGATTTTACATACGTCAGTCAAACAGCAACAAACATGCATCACTATTTACTCTGCACCGTAGCAAGTTAAATCCTTCATCATCTCTTTTTCATCCATCAGACCACACTTGGAGTACTGTGCACAGTTCTGGTCTCCATACTATAAAAAGGACATAGAAGCACTGGAGAAAGTGCAAAAAAAAATTACAAGGATGGTACCAGAACTGAGAGATTACAGCTATCGGGAAAGATTGAACAGATTGGGGCTTTTTTCTTTATAAAAAAGATTTAGGAGACCTGACAGAGGTCTTTAAAAATTATGAATTGGTTGGACAGGGTAGATGTGGAGAGAATGTTTCCACTTGAGAGAATCCAAAACTAGGGGCCATAAATACAAGATAGTCACTAATGAAGCCAATAGGGAAATAAGGAGAAATGTCTTTACACAGGAGAGTGGTTAGAATGTGGAACTCGCTACCACAAGAAGTGGTTGAGGCAAATAGCTTAGATGCTTTCAAAAGGAAACTAGACGAATACATGAGAGTAAAGGGAATAGAAAGATATGCTGAAAGGCTGAGATGAGGTAGATGGAATGGGAGGAGACCCGTGTGGAGTATAAACACCAGCACGGACTAGTTGGGCCGAATGGCCTGTTTCTGTGCTGTATATTCTATGTAATTCTATTAACTGGAATCTGCAAAGCAGAATTAAGAAAAGGATCTTTGCAGGTTTATGTGACTAAGCCCCCAGTATCAATCTTCCTTTCACCAATGTAGGATACAAGGCTGTATGTTGCATTATATTATCTGTTTGTTCAGTAATTATGGGATTTATACTAGTAGGCATTAATGGCCTGCAGAATTACTGAACTTTATAATTTAAAAAACCCCAAAAATCCCAAAATAGTTCCAAGTATACTGATCGACTCCCAGTTTATAGTGAACAGTGTATGTATGACTAATAACCAGACAATAATTCCCTTAAATTTCTAGCATCAGGTAACTGGGATGTAAAAACTGAACTGCAAATCATTACTCAAATACAACTCATTATCGCCACCAGCTCATTTGCAAATACCACCTTATGTACAGTAGAAAAACAAAGTATATTTTGTAATGTCAGAAAACATCGTTAAATAATTAGAAGCTCGACTTAACCAGAACGGACTATAAATTTCTGTGTTATGTCAGCATGGCGATTAAGATAGCATGACGCACAAACAGAACAAAAGTCATACTTGTGAATTAATCTCAACCATTTTTGTTACTCCTGCCTAACGCTTCACGGGGTTGTAAGAGTATAAAGTAGTCTTAAATTAACTGCAGTCGGTAGCTGGCAAGCTCCCGATGGATATTGATCAGAATATCGGTGCGGTAATAAATGTCAATTTTTCCCCCCCAATATTGCACATAGACGACGTTCAATTCTTTACTCTTCCGAACTCCACTTCCTATACCAACAGAGACACCAACATACCCGCTTTGTCTGTTCTAGTTGTTCGGACAGATCTTCCACAATCTGGGAGTGTTTCTGTCTCATTTCTTGGATCTGCACTTCATGGGTTTTTGCCTCTTCTTCCAGAGCTCTCTTCATCTGGCTCACCTCATGTTCACGCTTCGTTCTTTAATGATTTTAAAGGGGGAGGGGGGAGAAGAGAGCATAACAGAGAGAAAGGTCAATTGTCAAATATGGAGAAAAATAAACTCCGATTAATACATTTGTACAGGTACCCAATTTATTGTATTGAAAGGGATACCAAATTCAATCTGGTATGCAAATTACCCCATGAAGGGAAAGGGTCCCATTTATAAATTTTTTCAGCCTTGACTCGGGCAGAGTCAGATGATCATACATTCAAGCCCCACTGCTAGACCTGGGCACATAAACTGACACTTCAGTGCAGTACTGAGGGAGCACTGCACTGTTGGAGGTGCCATCTTTCAGATGAAATGGCTGCGTCTGCCTATTCAGATGAACACAAGATCCCAAGGCACTATTCAAAGGGCCAGTGAGTTCTCCTGGTGTCCTGGCCAACATTTCTCCCTCAACCAACGGCAGCAAAAATACTTCAACTGTTCACTGCTATGTGGGACCTCGCTGCGCGCAAATTAGCTGCTGGGTTTGCCTACAAAACTGCGACTGCACTTCAAAAATAAATTGTCAGCTGTGAAGCACTTTGAGATGTCCTCAGGATATGAAAGGCACTACATAAAAGCTAGGTTTTTTTTTTGCTTTTAACAAATCTCAACAGCCTCCACAGATTGGTACCAGTGGCAATACTAACCAGTCCAATGCACAAAGTGTACCAAGCTCTTTTTTGGGGTCCAGAGTGCAAGTTTAAAATCAATTGCTTAATGGATACCTGATGAGCTCTCTCTGGGAAGCAGTATGCCTCAGACCAGTTGATCTCCAAATTTGATTACAAATGCCTCTAACTGAGGACACTTCTGCATTTGACAATGCAGCGTTAATTCCTTTACTCTCCCTTCCCCAATAACACTACGTTAGTTGAACCATTTGAAACACATTTGGGCAATAGGAGAGTAGACTCCTATCATGGAGAAGCCTCTGCCAAAGGAGCCCCGAGTAATAGCACCAGTAGAGACTGCGATGAGAAGTTAGATGTTGCAGTTCAGCCTCGAAACGCGCAAATATAGTCATTACCATTCTAATAATTACCTGAGTTCCTGCTGGGCAGCTGTTGAGTCAAGTGTATCTTCCAGTTCGGTTTTCAAAGCCTCCAGCTCCTCGCCAAGGTCTCTCTTCTGTTTATCAGCCTTATTTCTGGCCATTCTCTCAGATTCTAGATCTTCCTGCAGTTCACTAATTTGAGATTCCAGCTCACGGATTTTCTTCAGGGCAGCATTCTTATGAGCAGCTTCTTCTTCTATTCTATAGAACATACAAAGAACCACTTCAAAACAATAAAATTGGGTTCAACACACACTTCAGATGCTTGCTGGGCTGGTCAGCATCAGTGTCTGGCAGTTGCACATGCAGCAACTTTTAGTTTGCCTTGGCCAGGCCATTCGGCAGGAAGCTGAAGTTAAACATTGACAATATGTACATGCCGCACCTCCATCTAAAATAGGTGGGCCTCCAGGAGCCGAAAGACAGGGCTACTTTACCAATTGATACCTCCCTTATTCTGAGCGGAGGAAAGAAGCACACACAACCCTGCTGTATTTGCATCAAAATTACTTCCACACTGGCAACAATATACCTTCAATACAAAAGAAATGCTGAGGTAGCTACGGAACAAAAGCCATCTTCTCTGTCCACACTCCTACCACAATTTTTACCTGGCCAGTGCAGCCTGCAGTTCCTCCTCTTTCTTAGCCAACTGCGCTTTGAGCTCCGCGATCTGTTGTTGGAGCTCAGCAATCTGGTCGTGTAAATCTGATGAGTCTCCCTCCAATTTACGACGATTCTTCTCCAGTTCCTGTCGCTGCTTCTCCTCCCTCCTCAGGCGGTCTGTCAGAAAACAAGATGTACTGCAATGTAGAGTTTTAATTTATACATCTTAAAACCCATTAGGTGCCTCAAATCAACTCCGATCATTTTCAGGATGGAATTGGGGTACTGGTCACAAGTGATTTGAATGCTTTTCCTGTGGACCAATGTTGCTCAGATGAGCCACCTGGAGGCATGAACCAAATACAACAATCTAGTCTACGGGCTGGATTTTCATCGACCCGTGGGAGGCGGGTTTGGAGGCGTGTGGGGGGTTAAAATTGCGAAAACTGGTGGGCGGGCACAAGTCCGCCTCCACGCAATTTTCATGAAATCGTGTCTGCTGGTCCCAACTGCGTTCCGCCTTGAAGAGACGGGATAGGCTGTTAAGGCCCTTAACAAGCACTAAATTGGCTCTATAATGCCATTTTGAAAGGCCTTTGTGATTTTAACCCTTGTTCTACGTGAAGCACGCCTGTTTGTTTTTCTCGCTCTCTGAGCAGACTTAGGGCTGCTGCTGCTCATTTTGCATCCAGGTCCTCTCTCAGCAAAGGCCAGGCAGTCTCTGAAGACCTTCAATGCAGCAGCAATGATGACATCATCAGAGGCGACTTTCAGACTGAAAACACTAATTGGTTAATGGGCTCCCACATGCTGGAACTCAATTGCCCAATTAGGTGAAAATCGCATCAATCTCCCACATCCAATTGCAGTCGGGTGGATAACACGACCCCAACCCGCCCCAGTATCAAAATCCAGCCCTACATTATTTTCTCTTTTGTCTCCAAATCTTCCCCTCCAAAAGGGAGAAGAGTTAATTTTTGTGGACCATTCTACTCACAGGCTTCAAACTAGCAAGATTCCCAGACTGAGGGAAGTGAGTTGGAATGACTTGTAGCCTTGGGACTCGACCTCTCAATGTTCATACAGGTTTATACCCCTGAAAATGCTTCTAAAATAAGTTGTGAAAATTGCAGCGAACTCTGCCTTCAAATATAAATTGCTGAGCAGCTTCCTAACCTATTCAGGATCCATAAGTGACATTTGCCAACACAGCATCAAACTTTCCACTAATCCTACCCTTTGGCTGTTTCACCACCAAGCACTTAAACTTTTCAAGATGTATCTTAGAAACACCCCCAACTACTTAAGAATCAACGCTCCCGTACTGAAAAGCACTCGCAGGTATGTTAGCGCAGTGGTTATGTTTCTGGACTAGTAATCCAGATGCCTGGACTAATAATCCAGAGAACGCAAATTCAAATCCCATCCTGGCAGTTTACAAATTTGAATTCAGTTTAAAAAAAGTTATCAGTAAAAGTGAGCATGAAGCTGTCGGATTGTCATAAAATACTCAGACTTACTAATGTCTTTTAGGGAAGGCCTACAAGTGATTCCAGTCCCACACCAATGGGGTTGACTCTTAAGTACCCTCTGAAGTGGCCTAGCAAGTCATTCAGTTGTAACAAACCGCTACTCTATGCAACTAGGGATGGGCGATAAATGCCATTCTTGCCAGTGACATCCACATCCAGAGAATGAATAATAAAAAATTGAATATTCTGGGTGAAAAATCAGTGAAAATTTCTTACAGGGTACCAGAATTCAAATGCCATTTGAGGCGAGGGATTCAATGTGACCCACTTAAATGGAGTCTAATACTTCAGCACAAGACTATGACGAGCACTATGACCGACGAAACTGAACCACCAAGACTGCAAAAACATATCTGTAAAATTGTTAATACAACCGTATACAATTTTGCTGCAGGTAAACATATTGCTGACGACAGTTCCTCACCTTCTAGATCTGTAATCATGGTTTCATGTTTAGCCTTGAGCTTGGCCAGACTTTTGGACTTCTCCTCTTCTTCTGCAAGGTTAGTAGTGAACTCCGCTATTCTCTCTTCCATAAATTTCTTTTCCTGTGGGTGCATATGCACAAAGTATGTTTCTTAGTCTGTTTTATATACCCTGAGATAATGAAATTCATTGCTAGGGGCGCTCAACAAGTTTTTTTTTTAAACAAGAAAAAACTATGCGCTGTATGTAAAGACTTTTTAAAAAGGTACTGGGCTAACCTTGAGGAGTTTGCTGCTCTGATCATCCATCATCAAGATACTATCATCCATTTTCTTCAGCTTAGCTTCAGCGGTCACTTTTTCTAGTTGTAGTTTTTGTCGAGCTGCCTCCTCCTCTTCCAGCTGTTCCTCCAGCTCCTGGAAATGCAAAACGGTTCACTTGGATCATTACTACTCCCCATTCCTTAAACACACCACTTAATCCTTCACCTAACTTGGGAGCGTTTAACCATTTTCTCCACATCCATTCAAGGGCAAGAAAACGGAACACCAGACAGGTATTCTATGTACTGACAACACTGCTGGAGATTCATCCCACCAGAAATGCCAACTCAAACCTTTTCCACCAGCTTTCACACCCAGTAAAACAAAGCTACAGCTTTACTAGCACATTTTCTTCTGCTTCCCAACTTCCTGAGTCTTCTGTGGGCATATGCAGCTCTTCGGTTCCTACATTTAAAATGATCCGTTAAAAATTGAGCAGTTAGTCCCCATTAACATTCAAGCTGAGTACCAAGTGATGAGTCCATCAGAATGGTAGACACATACAGAGACCCGATAGCTCCTGAATGCCACACTATTTGTCCAGCATTTGAAGAATCTCATGCTGTGAAGATTTTGGGCAGTAAAATTATTGGGACATTTGACAAATTAATCATGTATCATGAACTCTTCTACAGGTCAAACAATTTCCCTCAAAAGCATCAATTAGTTTAAGACAGAACCTTTTTCTTTCCTTACAACCAAGCAGTGCTCATGTTCCTAACTTGGAGAGTTCAATCACTTTCTCGACATCTACTGAAGCGTAAATTTCAGAGTGAAAAGTTAGATGTTTTAGGGTCAACAGTATATATACTCTGTAAAAGGACCACTGCCTTTGGTCTTTTCCATTCGATAAATCTAGTGCATGCTAATTTTAACTAAGCAATATATTTTACATATTTAAATAGCCATTTTAAGTTCTGTTTATATCAGTACTCATTATTAGATAGGAAGCAAAAAAGTTTGCGAAAGTTGATCGCTGCCACATTCTCAAGTCACGTAAAGGCAGAATTAGTTCAGATGATAGGAGGTGGTTCTTTTCCCAGAGAATAGTGAACCTGTGGAACAGGCTGCTGGTTCATGCAGTGAACGCTGAATCGCCGAGTTCATTCAAGTGAGAGCTGGACCTGTTTCTGGCTAGGCAGAGATCACCTCGTACAAGAGGTAGGTACTGCATCACATTAATCAGGGCCAGAGCGATCTCCTGGACTAGTTTCAATCGCTTAAGGGGGGTTTTCCAGAATTTTGTTTCCCTAATTGGCCTGGGTGTTTTACCTCTCCGAGGAGATTATATGGCTTCCGGGTGGGGTGGGGTGGGGGGGCGTATTTATTGTGATGCATAGTACATCACATTTATATGGGACAGGCTGGATGGACCAGTAGGTCTTTTCCTGTCCGTCAGTTTTCATGTTTGTATCGTACAATTCAATCAGTATGGAGATTGAACATCAAGAACTGTTGCATTGTCAGCTTCTGCAACAAGCCCAGGATTTGATCAATGTACTTGGTAGACCTTTACAACAACTGATTCATCAACAGTGTTTGCTTTGACCATAGCTCACAAACAATTCCCATTGCAAACCGAAAAATAAACTAACCCTGGTCCCAGTGGATGCAGACAATGTATGATAACTTGTCTTGCAGTGAGGTTTGATTGAATGATCGTACACAAGTGATACCTAATAGATCAGTACTGCACAAACTCTCCTTCAAAATATCTACCATTTTCCTGACAAATCTTCCTAGGTTTGGAAGGAGCAGGGAATTCAATACAGCAATTGCAACACCCCATACCCACCCAGCTTACCCTACAGAAGGATGCACCCACTTTACCTGGATGTTTTGATGCATTTTCTTCTTATCTGTAACTAGCTGCTGACAACGTTCTTCCTCCTCCTCCACTCGCGCCTCCAGATCATGCAGGATCTCCTCCAGCTCCTGCTTCTTAGCTGCAAGTCGTGCTCGCATCTCTTCAGCCTCTGCACACAGCTCAGTCTCAGCCTGTAGCTGCTCCTGTAGAGCAGACTTCTCAACCATCAACTGCAAGACAACAGGCAAGTTGGCATCAACAGGAGAGTTAAAACACCACCCCCGGACCACCATCTCCAATTAGAGGAACACTATTCCCATTAGAGAAGTTATATAAAGGATTTTTTTTTGGTGGGGGCTGGGGGGATGTGGTGGTGGGAAGAAGGGGGAATATGTTTTGCTCAAACTATTACCCAATATAAAACAACTATTTTCTTGTCAGCATGGAGACTATCCAGGTTACTCCAGTCAGGTCAACTACAAGGAGTGTAGATTAAAAACAGTGTGGATATAGCTTCAAACCGACCCAAGAGCCACTTGATCCCAATAAGATCATTTGCAAATTTGATAGATTTTAGTGCCGTTTCCCCATTGTCAGCTAATTCTGGATCATCCCTCAGATTGGTTTTGAAGTCATCTACTCCTCCTCACATTCTATGCAGTGGAGCTACTCTGGAGTGCATAGGGACACTTTGTGGAAGAGGTTACTAGGGCTGCCAAGCCATCAGGGGACCCTGCTTTCAATATGTACTCCCTTTACACTTTTCCAATCCCATGAATTATAATCCCAGTTCGCAATAACAACCCCAAAAACTGAAATTACAGGTCACCTTAACCTATATAGAACAATGTATAGACTGCACATTTTTATACGTTCAATAGCTCAAATGAACACTCACTTAACATATTTAAATCCTAATGATCATCAAATGGAGAATACACAATGGGGAACTTTTGAGCATAGACACTTCCAGTGCAGAGGGCACATTAATATTTGTAGAAACTCGTGCAATTCCCACCGTCAAAAAAAAAGCTGGACAAGGGAGAATATATAACTTATGTAATCTGGACCAGTGAAGAAGTTGTATATATCACAAGTGATGAAGCAAAACTGAAGAGAGATGTTTTATGTCCTAGTTATATAAAGGCTTTTGCAAATTTGAGTATTCGCCATTTCTGGTACAATTAACTCAATTTTAAAAATCAAAGCTACCAGACCCACCTTCATTTAAGCTCAGGCTGAATTTTGTTCAACTTGATACCAGAATCATCATCTAAGCATTAAAAACAGGACTTTTTAAAATTAGAGAAACTACTCTGCTGCAATTAGCCCCCCACCTCCCTCCAGTGAACACATTCAGTACCCTCCAAGTGATGTAACAAAAGGGTGCGGTCACCCTTCATGTAGTTCTGTATCTGTTAATGTTCACAAGTAGTACATTTCACTTGTGTTAGATCATACAACGGTTACAGATCATGAAACAGTAATACATTCTCAGGGGAAGGCATTCACCTGGGTCTGTTGCTCCTCCATTTCAGACAGTCTCTGTTCTGCTTGCAAATGTTTCTCCTTGGTTTTGTGCAACTCGTCCTCTTTGGCAAACATTTCCTCCTCCTGTCGACTCACCTGCAGCAATGGCTTCACCTGTGTGTATTAATAGTGCAGTTGTTAGATGAAACAACAACCAGATAATCTCTCAGAAATGAGTCCAACAAGTGCTTGTGCCCACATGTATGAAAGGGTGAAGATGTGGGGCAATAGAACTCAGCCCTTCCACAGTACAGCATAAAGCACATCTAGTTCAGTTATGGCAGGACAGAGATTTAGCAAAGATCCCTCCTCTGCATTACCCTTTCGAAATCCCTCAAAATTCTCAAAAGAGCATCCTTAGTTGAATTAGTGATATTTTCCATTTTCCAGATATAATTGATGTGGTTTCTAGATTGAAATGCTGAATGAAACCATAGAGCAAAAACTACTGTCTAAAAGCAAGGGAGTAATACAACAGCAGTATCACCTCTAAGCTCCTATATGCTATCTTCTGGGAAAACATTTTTATACTTCAGAAATATTCAGTTCAATACAAGCTTTAAACAACCAAATTCCATTCTTTTGGGTTAGTTGTTGTTTTTGGTCCAATGGTAATATTACTTTACCTCCAAAATTTAAGCTCAACTTCAATCTTACATGAAGTTTAAAAATTCCATTCTCCCAGTCTCTCCGTAGCATCCGTTCAGACGATGCCATTGATATGTCTTCCTTTTTCCTCGACCGAGGATTCCCCTCCACCGTGGTTGACAGGGCCCTTGACCGCGTCCGTCCCATTTCCTGCACTTCTGCCCTCATCCCTTCTCCTCCCTCCCAGAACCACGATAGGGTTCCCCTTGTCCTCACTTTCCACCCCACCAGCCTCCACATTCAACTGATCATCCTCCACCATCTCCAACGCAATGCCACCAGCAAACACATCTTCCCCTCCCCTTTCAGCATTCTGAAGGGACCGTTCCCTCCGCAACACCCTGATCCACTCTTCCATCACCCCCAACACCCGCTCTCCTTCCCATGCAAATGCAGGAGATGCAACACCTGCCCTTTCACCTCCTCCCTTCCCACCATCCAGTGCCCCAAACACTCCTTCCAGATGAAACAGCGATTTACTTGTACTTCTTACAATTTAGTACACTGTATTCACTGCTCACAATGCGGTCTCCTCTACACTGGGGAGACCAAATGCAGATTGGGTGATCGCTTTGCTGAACACCTCCGTTCAGTGCGCAAGCGTGAGCCTGAGCTTCTGGTCGCTTGCCATTTTAATTCACCGTCCCACTCCCACCTCTCTGTTCTCGGCCTCTTGCACTGTTCCAATGAAGCTCAAGGAACAGCATCTCATCTTTCGATTAGGCACAATACAACCTTCCAGACTCAGTTCAACAATTTCAGATCATAACCACTGTTCCCATTTTTTTTTTTTTCCCATACAGCAGGCGCTGGTAATGATTCTACTGTTGCCATTTACAGTTCCTCTAGATCCATCTTTAGTTTCTTCACTTGTCCCATTACCACCCCCTTTTGCCATGCACCATCATCCCTTTTGTCATTTAATCTCTCCTGCCTTCCACCCGATCACAGACCTTTCCTGTTCTTTCCTCCCCACGCCCTTTCCCTGCTTAAAAACTGTTGCATCTTTAATTTTTTCCAGTTTTGACGAAAGGTCATGGAGCTGAAACATTAACTCGGTTTCTCTCCACAGATGCTGCCTGACCTGTTGAGTATTTCCAGCATTTTCTGTTTATATTAATAGAATATCCACTGGTTGTAGACATTTACAAGTTACTATATGCTCTAATATCTAGGAGAAAGGGGAAAAGCTTGCAAGCTCCTGCTCAGCCAAGCCATAATTTTTTCTCTGAGGGGTGGGCATCGTACTTGCCTTTGTGAACAGTCTCCACCACTGCCAGTTGCGCAGTTTCAGGTAAGCAGCACAGTTCCTCTGTATCACCTTCATGGCAGTCAACTGCTGCTGGCGTCTCGCAAAGGCCCTGTAATACAGTAGCAATTGGAATACAGTTCCCATAGTCGCAGCTCAGCACCCGCTCGTAGCCATATTCCAAACTCTCTCTCAGCATTTACTAGTTGCATGTCTCAGTAACATTTTTAGATACAGTATGGATGGAGATTTTGTTCTGAAATTTGACAATTTAAAAACAAAATCTTGGATCAAATACTTGGGACAAGTGGAATGTGGTTTGATCAAGGATCCCATTCCTAGTAAGGACTTGTGTGTTCAGACATGCGATAGTCATCAGTTGACAGAAGCTTTGGAATGCAACATCAGTATTCTGGTAATGTTCATGTAACAGCATGTTCTACCTTCCTTAGAATGCAGAGTTGTGGCTGTGATTATCAACTCACGTGTCTAATCAGCATCCCATTTACCGGTGGCCCATGGAGACAGAAAAGGAACAGAAATGCAAGCATGCGAGGCAAATTGTAACTCCAGACTGGCAAACACTTGGGTACAGATAGTCTGCCACCCCTCGGTCAGCAAATTGGAACCCAAGCCAGGTGAACAGAGCAATATTTTGAAACCCAGCGATATTTCTATTTAAAAAAGACAGCTGCCTTAACTAAACGTGGGGCCTGAATACTGGTGTCTCAGGCCTCTCAACTGGATTCAGATACTGTACTAAGGGGTGTAACCAGAAACCACATGCATTGAAAAAACGGACTTAACAGCAAATTTTTAATTAGTTCACTTGCACTGTAATATAATTATCGAATCCTGACTGGTTTATCTTTGGGGGGTTGGGTGAGGGGAGAAATAAGGGTAGAATAAATCACAGCCAGTCAAACAGAACATTAAGAGGAAAACATAGGATCTCCATGCATCAACATGGGATGATCAAAGTCAAGGATTCCATGGGTGATTTGTACCAGTTCAAACCACCAGTGAGCAGATAGCTGATCTCAGCCACACTGGCAAGCTGCTCTCATGCCTCCAGGCAGGCGAACACTGGAAAACACCTGAGAAATGGTTACTTAGTCTTCTTGGATGAAGATTAAAAATAATCCCAAATTTACTTAGGCCAAGCAAAGGGGCCAGATTTATTTCTACTTACCCTTTAGAATTAACATGGCTTTTAATGAGGTTTGCCCACCGATTATTAAATGGAACAATTCAAAAATCAGGTTCTTACTTTCTTGCCAAATAGCCTCTGCACAAGGCTTGGAATTCAATGATGACATCTGTGATCTTCAAGTCTCTCTCTTCCTCCAGATGAGCCAACACACCAGCACGGAAGAACACCTTACTCTGTCCAATCCGGTACAGGTTAGGATCCAACTCTAGAGCTTTGATCTGTAGTAAGAATGTTGCAAAAGCGGAGGGAAAAAAATTAAAGATTTTTTGAGAGACAATGAAACTCGGATCCTGGCATGGATTGAGATACTAGATATCACTTGGGGCAGCCACAGAGCATTGTTAAGAGTTCTTGCTTCTCTTGGCTAGTCAATGACCCCTATTGGATGTGTGGACATTGGCTGAGGACAAGACAGGACGCTGCTGTAAAACAGACATTGTCTAGGCTCACATACCAAGTCCACTTGGTCATGGTACCAGAGGGTGTTGGCACCTGTGGAACAAGCAAGAGACTATACCAACAGAAAAGGGGTGGCAAAACTAGACAAAACTAGTAAACTGCTTTATATCCAGAATACTGCATGGTTGAACATCAAAAAATGGAAATCAATTTAGAGTTAGTTCTGAGCTACACACTTCTTCTGCAACCATTTACCTAGGAACAATTTACTGAACATTTGATTGTGCTTCTTTAATCACCTGTTTTAGTGATCAAAAAGCTAGTGAAGAACCCCAATTAGTCCATATTCTCCAGAAGGTTAACCTGGCACTAAACAGGTCATCTTTGTTGGGAAGTCCAGCTGCAAATTGTACTCCAACTATTTGGAATAATATTAAGCCTACAGTGCATTAACTATAAAATAAATTCACAAATCTGATGTATTCAGCGGAGAGCCACACTCGAAGGGAGTACAGGTTGGTGATAAGTTTAGATAACTGATTCTCCAACCTACACTCTTCTGGTGCAGCTGCCACCTCCTTGTCTCACATAGAAAGGACAGAAGTGAACAGAAATGACATTTATCAAGCTTTCATCAGCCAGGTTACAGCAATACAAGTAGCAATGGAGATGAGTAGATTGGACCATACACCAATCTTACAGCTATATCAAAAAACAATGCCCCTTCATACTAAATCAGGCACTGGTATGACTACTAATCTGATTAGACAACCACATTTCTACAGTGCAAGCTAGAAAATGCTCCAAATCCAGGAACAGCTTTAAAAGTACATACCATGAGTACACAAGCCTGCTTTCCATCCATGAAACCTTTAGGAATGGAATTAGGAGTAAGGATTTCATATCTGCAAGAGAATTACAATGAACAGGTCAAAACAAAAAAAAACTGACTATCCCATTTATACACAGTAGTTAGTATGTAGCCTGCTAAAGGAACATTGACTAGATACTGGCCACCTACATACCAATGAAAAATATAACACAACCTTGTCAGTATAGGCTGAATGACTCGGGAATAATTTCTACAAAATATTGCTGCAATCGGTCCATCACTAGATTAACACATGCAATCAAAACAAGTTTATTTCCATGCAGTTACCCACATTTAACAATCATGTTGGTAATTGTCAATTAGGAAGGAGTCTCCTTGCTCTAATTAAATAGCTTCACATCCTTTACCAAATACAAACCAGTTAAGACAGACTAATTCAGAGAACCTTTTTCTGTTCAAAGACCAGTGCAAGCACTATATTTTCAGATGATAATAAAGCACAAGAAAGTCTTGCTCGGAACAGAGTTACCCAAGATGGCTAGTGCAATTTGTTATTGGGATATGGGCAACACGGACAAGCCAGCATTTACTGCCCATCTCCAGTTGCCCTAAGGGCATTAAGAATAGTGTGGGTTTGGAGTCACATGCAGCTCAGACGAAGTAGGGGTGGGAGGTTCCTCCTTGAAGGACATTAGAGCACTAGCTGTGTTTTTAATGACAACACAGCGTTCTTGGCATTTTTTGATGCCAGCCCACAAATTATCTGATTTATTGATTTCAATGTCACAACACTCCAACACGCTGCGCCAGAGTGAAGGGCATGGGCTTATAGTGTGACTGCCCAGAGAGCTGGCCAGATCATTGGAAAGAGCAGTGAACTTGGCATTTCTTTTCAGGGAGGGAGAAGTTAATCCGAATAGCTTTTGCTTATGGTACAGTGGCCAGTCATAGAGCAGCACAGGATTGGAAGAAGGCTGCCTGTCCTCTCACCCAAGGAGACCAGAAAGAAAGGAAACAATGTATTTCTCCTGAACTGGAAACATTTTGCTTCACATACTGAGATCAGCACCTATCTGATGACTGTTACCTTTGACGGAATTCCTGGAACACAATTCTGTTGGGGAATCCCTGTCTGCAGATACGAATTCCCTCGAGGACACCATTGCATCGGAGCTGATCCAGAACAAGGTGAGCTTCCAGTTTTCCAGACTATTAAAATCAGGGAAGGGTAGACTTTTATATATTTATACCATAGACCTGCAACATCTTAAAAAGCAAGTTCTGTAGCATCATGGTAATGAGCATTTGTATCTCAACTGAGATCAGGCCAAGTACCTAGCCTGCAATATACAAATCCAACTTTCATTCAGTTGTTTTCAGAGTTCCTGCCAACTGAGACAGTGAAAAGTGTAAAGAACCATTCTTTAAAGTTATGCAAGCTTTCCTCCACTAAATGTTGGGAGAGAATGCAAGACTTAACCAAAAATACATTGTCAATAATCTTGAAATTTGTTTGATTAATCAGGTCAATAGGAGCATAGTTTCTTCCTCTATTCTGCTTTGTGGATTATTCCAAACAGTAAAGGCCGGGGGGGGGGGGGGTTGGGGGCATTCAGTCTGTCTTACTTATCCTTAAATAGAAACCTACAATCACTCTCCTCATAGTATCCAACTACCTCTTGTATTAGTTGAGATTTTGCCTCCATTATTCTACCTGGAAGATCATTCCAGTTATTACTGTGTGGTGCTTCCTGTCATCAGTCCTGAATTTGACTTTTATCATGGCCCCTTGTCCTGCAGTCAGGGTTGAACTTGAAATAGTGCTCAGGATCAACCTTTTCGATTTCAATTAGTATCTTGGTATACCTCTATAAAAAGTCTCCCTTTTCAAGGAGGAGTTTTTATAATGTTCTCAAGTCTGGGATCAGCTCAGTCATATTTCTCTGCACTGCTTCTAGGGCTTGGATGTTCCCTTGTACCTCAGTGACCAAATCTGAAAGTAGTATTAAAGGCGAGGCCCTCAGACTGATGGCCTATTAAAAATTGAGTTGAGTTCTGAATCACAATTTTATCAAGTAATCAGCAGTTTACTTTCAGAAGCACTGAACTGATCCGACAGTTGCTGTAAATGATGCTGACAGAGGGAACTCACCTTCTTCTCGTGGTTAGGAATAATGCAGCGCACAAAGTTAGGGTTGGTGTTCCTCAGTGTGGCCATCAGTTTGGAGAGCTGCTCCTTGTAAAGTTGACTAACTGTGCGGAACATGCCCCTCTTGGTCTTGAATGCACCAGGCAATGTTGTATGGGACATCTCCACAACTTGATCCAATCCAACAATGCGGTCCACTGAGAAAGCAATTGATGCAAGCTGATTAATTGTGTTAGGTCTATAGAAAACTGTTGCCGAGAAGGTCAATGATGTGGAAGAGTAGGGACATGGAGAGAGGGGACAGCAAGCAGTAATAAAACACTGAAAAGATGTAGCAATTTTGATTAACCTACACAGGTGGTATTTCAAAGCCTCAAGGATTTCTCTTGAATAGTTCTGAGTGAATGCAGATACAAGCTCAAAAGTTAAATTGGTGCAATATTCAGTAGAAATTAAGAAAAATATAAGGGAAGGAGAAAAACATGTGCATGAAGCAGAGACTTCTAAACCTTTTCTTTGGTTTGAGTTTTTAAATCCCACTTAGTGTGTCAGCAATTTTTAAACTCTTGCTCCCCCTCCTCTACCCACCCCCCACCCCCATCATGCCAAGAAAGGGCCAATTTTAATTAAAAAGATCAACGGGAAACTCGTGCAAACAACTGGCCATTTTGGTAAGGGAAAAAGATCTTTCTCAAGAAGAGATAGACAGACATGTGGAATTTACGTTAGCTGGCAATAATAAGTGGACGAAGACCTGCCCGAGAGAGCAGCGAGAGTTCTGCAGAAGCAAAGTACTGTGGATGCCAGAAATCTGAAATAAAAACAGAAAATGCTGGAAATACTCAGGTCAGGCAGCATCTGTGCAGCGAGAAACAGAGTTAACGTTTCAGGTTGGTGGCCTTTCGTCGGAGTTCTGACAATAGGTCATCAACCTGAAACATGAACTGTTTCTCTCTCCACAGATGCTGCCTGACCTGCTGAGTATTTCCAGCCTTTTCTGTTTTTATTTGAGAGTTCTGCAGGATCCGTTTTGAGTTCTTCGCAGTTTATGTTATTCGTAAATACTAAATGGATAAATGAAAACAAAAGCCATGTCATCAAGTGACTGGCACAAGAGAAACAGACAACATTCAAAAGGTGCTAACAACTTGAATTCATGGACTAAAGAATGGCAGGTGAAATTATATATGGGCAAATACGGCAATGCACACTGGCAAATAAAATAAGTCCACAAAAGATGGAATTATTGGTGACAGCAGTAAGATTCGATTAATGACCTGTGAAAGTATATAGTGTAAAACATAACCCAAGCTAAAAATTAAAATGTATTTTGATGACTACAGCAGCTAACAGACTATTTTGTTGTAGCTAACCAATTGGTAACTGCATAACTTCTGAAAGAACATTAATACATTTTTAGAGTTCAGAGATAAAGTGAACCCGAGAGTGAGGAACTTGTACAAGTGTATTACAAATGCCAATAGGCATCGTAAATGTAAGCAGGTTCATGAATCTAAGCATGTTATTTAATTTAAGACTGATCATAGAATAAGGACAAAATCAACATTGTCAAGTCTCAAGTGAGACAATACAGTAAGTGCTGGATGAATGTCTGGAAATAAGGACAAGAACAAGACTGAATATATTCAAGGACTGGCCGATGCAGTGGGTTAGTAAACTGACCGTTTACCTCAGTTTAGCCCAGACTGGAATTAAATCTGTCTTTTTCTTCATGAAATAAGCTGGCACAATCTCAACTTAACTCCCGACATACACATTCCAAAATACAAACCTGCCTGTAATTTGGCATTTGTTGTCACTCTTACTCAGACTATAAAAATGCCCTATGTGGGAAGTGGAAACAGTACATGGGTGCAGTACGGGGTTTTCTTTCTGCAGTTAGGTCAGGGTAGAAACTTTATTCTGAAGCCAGTCATGGTGCATCAGGCTTGGGCGTGTTTGGTGTAGACAGCGTTGCCCAAAATGGCAGAGTACTCCATTCACCAGCACCAATACCTCTCACACCTCAAAGGCTACCCAAAAAAAATAAATCACAAACCATGTGAAAAGCAGTCCTTGGGCACATCCACGTTTTGGCAAGACAATATCATGCAAATTTTTATATGTAGACCAGGTAAAATCCTGTTCACCCATTTTACCACCATCATTTACACAGATGTGTGTGGGATCAAATACAGATTATACATTATGTTGCCTTTAAAGAGTTTTCTCCTTCGCAAGTAGTTTGGCTGGGTATGTGGGAAAGTCTAGGTCACAGATACTCCATGTTAATTAATGGCGCACTGACAGCCAGGAGGTGATGTAATCAGAACTGGGCAAGATGACAAAGGGAGTTTTTCCCTTCCAAAAGGAGAAGGCAGCACCGGTTTCAAATGGTGAACACAGCAGAGAATCGAATGGCTAAGCAAGAAAATAAGAATTATCTGCAACGGATATCTTTAAGGCATTTCTACTGGCTACGGCACTACAGTATCCACACCAGTGAAAACAGAGAATACATATATTTTAACTGGAATACAGGAAATCAATCTTTAACACCCATGTAGGATAAACAAATTACACTACAGCTTTAAACTTCAGCTGTAATTTCTGTACAGTACTGCCTGAGCAGTGAGACTCTAGACTGAACACCTTGGAGACGTACAACTCAATGAACTTAACACTCAGCAATGCACAAGACTATGGGGTTCTGCTTAATAAATACATGCAGAGACTAATCTGTGCTAATCTCGATCATTGCAGCTATTGGCGATCGTGAAAATAACAGACGTTAGAGCAGCAAGTCACAATGGTAAGATGGTTTTGAGGTAAAGGGAGATACGCAGCTATTCCTTCCCACCATCCCCCCCCCTCCCAACACACTAAAAACGACACTCACCATCACTTCCAAAATTTCCAATTCTCTTTGAACCTTCGGTCCTAATTTTACAAAAAGTTCCACTTTTATAATCTTGTTAGCTGTTCAACTGCAGCTATCTACAATCTCATTTCCCTGCATCCTTTTACATTGTCTTTTCAGATTAGGTTATTATTCCTACCTTTGTGGTAAAGCATTCCTTGTGTATCAAAACATTTATTTTAACTTCCCTTCATTCTTCTAATACTAACCCTGAATCTATGTCTTCAGTGAATTATTTGCTGACCAGTGGAAATAATCTCTCACTATTTACCCCTTCAAAGCCTTTGATTTTGAAAAGCTCTTTGATTTCCCCATAGCCTTTTCACTTTCAAGGAGAAAGACACTAATTTTTCAAGTTTTTGTTCGGCAATAACCTCTCATTCCTGGTATAATTCTTCCTGCATATCACAGAATCATAGAAACCTACTGCACAGAAGGAGGCCATTCGGCCAGTCATGTCTTTGCTGGCTCTTTGAAAGAGCGATCGTGATTAGTCCCACATCCCCGCTTTTTGTCCGTAACCCTGTAAGTTCCTCATCCTCCAGTACCTGTCTAACTCCCTTTTAAAATTATTTATGGAATCAGCTTCCACCACCTTTTCAGGTAGAGCGTTCCAGATCCCCACAACTCTGAAAACATTTCTCCTCGAGATCTTTTGCCAATGATTTTAAATCTGTGACCTCTGGTTATTGACCCACTCGCCAGAGGGGATAGTTTTTCTCTCTCTACTCGATCAAAACCTCTCATCATCTTGAAAACCTCTATTAGGTCACCTCTTGCCCTTCTCTGTTCCAAGGAGAACTTTTCCAACCTCTCCTCATAACTGAAGTCCCTCATCCCTGGTAAACTTCCTCTGCACCCTTTTTAAGGCCTTTACATCTTTCCTGAAATGTGGTGCCCAGAATTGTCCACAATACTCCAGCTGAGGCTTAACCAGTGATTTATAAAGTTCTAGCATGACCTCTTTTGCTTTTATATTCTATTTCTCTATATATAAACCCAAGTAACCCATATAAATTTTTAACCACCTCAGCAACTTGCCGTGCCACATTTAAGGATTTGTGTAAATGGACACCAAGGTCTCTGCTCATCTACACTTCTCAAAATATAATTTTCTATTATTGCAGACACAACTTTGGGTCAATCAAGGAAGCGGATAAATACACTTATAATAATGGTTCCCGTTTAACAAAATAGTGGTCTGAAGTGCCAAAATGAGAGATCAAAACTAGTAGATAATAAACTTAATATGAAGTTTTACTACTTTTCACCTATATAAACCATCATAATTAACCACCACAACCTTTTGGGAGATCAAGCTACCATTAAGCCGAGCCATCTACCATGTTCCAAGTTTCTAATAAAGGGAACCTTCATCACATAACCCTAAAAAGGTGCCCTGTCTAGCATACTGTTGCAAGCACACATTTGAGGAAATTATGGCATACACCAGGCTACGGATATTCACCTGAAACTAGGCATTGCTTGGAGATCTCTACTTCTGCTTAATTTGAGATCTCTACTATTCATAGAAAGACAGAGGTTAGTCTTTGGAGGCTACAATGATGTGTTTAAGAAACCTTCCTTTCAGAAAAGGGGGAAGGAATTCCTTACTTGGATCATAAAAATTACAGCTGAAGTATTCTCTCATCAGGTTAAACTGACTAAGTTTGGCTGTTAAAATGCAGACAAATGCTGACGTAACACAAACGCAATGTGTGGAAAACTGAAAGCTTATTTAGAAACTGAACCAATATAGATTGTATTTTAAACAAAAAGCTCAAACAAAAATCAATATCAACATATTTCAAGGAATCTTCAACTGCTCCATGACATTAAGGAAGTAAATTTGCTTTGATGAAAAGGGAAGACAAGTCTGCAGGAGCCATTTTCCCCCTTCCCCACCCCCTATCGTCCATAAAGCAATGAAGGTAGCTTGGTAGACAGCTTCAGCTTTCTCTTCTGGTTCCATCAACTTCATTTGTATTTTACTTGCTAGTAGTTTGCAGCTTTAAACAAACTGTCACATAGTAGTGTCCATCTGAGGGGCCATAGTAGAATGGATTCCTAAGCTCTCTTTCAGCAGTTCCTGCAGTGATTACCAGTGTAAGTGTACAGCTAATTGAACAGAATGTTTAAAATTCAAACATATCCAGCACAAAAATATTTCTAGTGCTGGTACTCTGCAGGGAGTGGGTACGAACAATGATGCTTCTGTAGCATTTCTGACAGGTCTGTAAATCTTAAAATTAGAATGAATAAAAGTGAGAAATTTTGGTGTTGATATACTACTGCAGGCCATAGTACTAGTTATGTGAATCAGCAACATGACATGCTCTTGGAAACCCATTTCATGCAACAATCTTTAATACGGCAAAAAAGGAAACATGCCTGTACGGTTTAAAAATCTTCTACATTCTTAAATGACAAATCAGAACCTCAATTTCATAAAAATAACTTGCGGGATATACTAGAGGGGGATGACAATGTGCACTGTAAGTGTGTATGTAACTTTATACAGAAAGATAGCTGGTTCCAGTTTCTGAACAGGCAAGTTGTAAAGTTTGTAGGAGCCCAGGCTGCCTGGTGTTCCCACACAGTGAAGTATGAAATTAAAAGGAGGGAATAGCAACAGTGTTACCTTGGGCTGCTTGCATACATGTTCTGTCAGCCCATTCAAGACTGGCACTAAAAATGTCTGGCAGCTTGATGCCCGTTTTCCTCTGTTCTTAGCAAAGGAATGGTGTGTGGCATGGGAAGGTGGAGGTGGGAGAGAAGAGGGAATTGTGGAGATTGACATTTAAAAACATGGAATGCCGAATTGAGAATTAGTTTGTCCATCATTGTCTTAGAGAAGCTGGCAGGGTACCAAGCCCCTGGAGTAAAACTTGAGCATCTTAATTTAGGTCCAACAAAAACTAGATGGTTATATTTATGAAATTACAGTCTCATTATCGAATGCAGAAGAAAATTCCTCGTATTGGAAAATGAGTCGATATTTAAGATTAAGTTAGTTTCAACTTTTTCCACACAGGTGCATTTTGCTTACGAGTTGGTGGAAGATGTTTCACCACTGCAGCTCAGGATGAGGCGCTGTTGAAATGGTTGAGCTGCATTAACCTGAAGCAAAGGGGAAACAGAAAAGAAACCGCACGAGCAGGAATGGAGAGGAAAGATGAGCATTCAAAGCAGGCGATTCTCGGAAGCATCGATCTACGGCACTATCACAGCCTCCTCTCTCACGTCACCTGGTTCTAGATGTAGAATAGGAAAGCGTGTATAGAAATAGGCTCTCTGAAAGCTTTTTATCTCTGCAACAGACACAGAGACATCAACAAGACAAAAAGAAAAAAAATGATCCCTTTAAAAAAAATCATATTAACAATGAGAACTGCAAGATACACAAGATTTGGTCTCCTTTGGTACTTCGTTATTTGTAAATGAGTAATTTAGCAATTACAGTGTAGGCTGCATCTTCAGGAGAAGGTGCTGAGCACAGACCAGGCTTTCCCCTAAAGAGGGAGGAGGGAGATGTCAAGTTATGGAACAGTATTAGCTAAGGCCTGTGAGCAGATCACCTGCCTACCTTCTGAGAAATGGTGTGCTAAAGGGGAGGTGGGAATGAGAGTGCAGAGCTAAAGACAGAACATTTTACAGGTGAAAATAATGAGCGATTGTAATTAAACAGACTGAATCCTACCATTTTGCAAGGAACTTACTGCCAGTTATGTAGTTTCTGATACTATTAGTTTCACACAGGGCCACTCAAAAGTCAGCAAACCAAAGAGTGAGTGAGTGAATATATTCTGTGCTACATGGCAGAAAAATGACCCTCCTTACATTCTACAAAACCTATCCTAATATTTTCAGCGCCGATTGTCTGGAGTACTTGAAAGTAAAATCTAATTGCCAACTATGATTCTTTTCATAGAAAGTTACAGCACGGAAGGAGGCCATTTCGGCCCATCGTGTCCACGCTGGACAACAAAGCTATCCATCCAGCCTAATCCCACTTCCCAGCTCTTGGTCCGTAGCCCTGCAGGTTAGAGCATCCCAAGTGCACATCCAAGTACTTATCCAAGTACTTTCAACAAGTTTGGGACGAAAACAGTCCACTACTCAGTTTACCAACCACTGCTTAGAAATGGGTTGCCTAAAGTAATTTCATATTTCCTTTTCTAAGCAAGTGAAACTCGCCTGAGGTAAAGAGGTGATGATTGGATTGTCCCATCTGCATGTCACAAGTTAGAGTGGGGTGGTAATTAAAATTCGCCAAAACTTATGGCTAGCACGTGTCCACTAGATCAATTAAATGAATCCTTGCATACTGTAGGGTATGTCTGTGCTGGACCCCTGCAATCCTATTATAATTGGGTATATGCTGTGAGGGTTTTCAGAATTCTCAGATTTTAAGCAAGTGACTGGAAACACTGAACTAAATACATGAATGCTTGATAGTGTTGTTACCCTCAGTCTAGAAGGCATGAGAAGTTGGCTAGGTGCCTTTGAAAAAAACTGTTGAAACCAAAAGTTACAACAAACAACATTGAATGAAAGTACTTTAGACAGCCCCTGGTTACTAATTTTAACATACCATCCCTCCAGAGATCAGCTATAAACTTATCAGAGGACTGGTGCAGCAAGGTAGCAATGTTATCATTCAATGGGTCCATGTTCTTCATCAGCCATTCGGTTGCTTTGTAGTCCACCTGCATTGCAAAGAGGAGATACCTTATATAAATACTTTCACAGGGTACAGAGGGAAATCAATTATTTCAACTGTTGAGCCCTGGTTATAAAGTCTGGTGTACATATTGTACCTTCATGTACTTTATAGGAGAGCTCAGGCAAGGAGAATAAAACAGCTCAACAAAATGGCAATTGAATGAGAAGATTGGCTTATGCACTTATGGTAATTCTGATAGATTTATCTATGTAAATGACAGCCCCATCAAGCTTTGGCTCAGTCTACCTTGCCAGCATAGTGCATAATGCAGAAGTCAGCCTTGTCTTTTAGCTGCTTAGGTTTCTGGAACTTGGGGTGGGTTCCCTGTTCCTGCACCACCTTCTCCACAAATGTCTTATCAGTGGCTTTGGGGAACCAGCACTCTTCATCGAGCAGAGACAGGATACCAGGAGGACTAGCCTGAAAAAAAAACAAATTTAACAAAAGTTAAACCAGTTAAACTCAATATGCTTCTGGGAAGCTAGTTAACCGAAAGTAATAAGGGAATAAAGACTCACAGATTTTTCAATTAGGTCAATGCAAGGCTGCAAGTCAAGGCCAAAATCAATGAAGTTCCATTCAATTCCTTCTCGCTGGTACTCTTCTTGCTCCAGGATGAACATTGTATGATTAAAGAGCTGCTGCAGCTTTTCATTTGTGTAGTTGATGCACAACTGTTCAAAGGAGTTCAGCTGCAAAAGCAGAAATAAAGTTACTAAGAAAGGAGCGAGAGGAAGACTGCACCACACGTCAACCTATGGTTTGTGTCGCATATCCACCAAATGTAAATCAGCTCTTCCAACCTAGCTAAAGATCAGCAAAGTTCCTGCCTTGTTTCTTCCTCGACATAGATCTGATCACTAGCTAATCCGAACTGCTGACATTCCAACCGTAGACATTCTCAACTTAACACTCCATCACAACTTAATTTAGGATTCTATCATACAAAAAGAGTCAACAATGAAATTTATGATCACTGATTGTAAACCCACCTACACATGGAGTGATATTTTCGTAACAAGATACATCAAACTTGGTCACATTTAAGTGTCTTGCTCCATTATGTTGATAGCTCCGCCAAAAAAGATTTCATTATGAAGCACGGCATATCTGATGGGTCATACACTCGAAATGTCAATAACCTGCCCTTCTCTTTACAGATGCTGACTGATCTACAGTGTATTTCCAATTAATTCAGTTTTGCATATATTTACACATGCATAGAGTAGTCACTTATACCCATTATAATTTCCTTTCCCCACATAACTTGATTGTAATTTTTTCTTTATCTCATCCAAAGGAGATGTAAATATAACTAGTTTCAATAACTGATTGCCTCCACTGAACAATAACAAGCATTTATTCTACCTTTTGGAATACTGAACAGGTAGCTCAATAGAAGTGTTATTACCTGTTTCTAGTTGGGAATTCTATTACGAGAGCAATCAACTTTTGCAAAATATCCAGCCATGAAGTTAAAATAAATGAGGACGTTTACATAAACAAGACTTTTACATCCACTTAGCCAAATCCAGACTCCAATACCACCTTTAACTTGAAACTAAATTGGCAATGTCACTCAGGCTGGTGTAGTGTAGTGATGGTTGGTGTGAGGAAATGGGAAAAAACTGTCACACTGCTATAGAAGGGGCACTCATCGGTGTTTGGAGCCCAAGATACATTAAGGTCGGGTAAAGGACACTTTACTCTGCAACTAATTGTACGATGCCAGACCTGGGAGTGGTTGATGTGGATACTTGCTGTCCAAAATGCCCAGCACTAAAATTCATCACTTGGATGAGCAGAAGGAAAAAATGTCACATCCCCACATACTTGCTCACAATTCCAGTGCTCTCCAAATAGAGCGCTTTGAAGGCTGAATGTGAAATCCAATCACATTAATTCAAGTGTTGCAGCCTAAACACATCAAAAAGTGAACTGCTCATCACAAACAGTGCAATGTAGGCTTTAATAGGTTTCAGGGTGGAATGCGGAGAACTTCAGACATCAATCCATGCGACCAAAGCCAGGGTAGTTTATTCATATCATCTTAATGTCAAGTCCTTGAAGCACATTCCAACCAGCGTAAAGCTTGCAGAGTTACTTCAAGTTCAGTAATACCACCCCCACACAACCCCTGGAGGCAGAAATCATTGGCATATGCAACAGATGGGAGGCCCCACAATTTAAACTGATGGGAAATTGGCTTTTGTCACAGTTACAGGAAACAGAATGCCATAAATACCCCAGAAACGTTAGCTGAGATGTGGCCCCAGAACTGCCACAAAATGGTTCTTGCTGTACTTGGTCTTCACATCAGCAATCCACCCCTAACATTGAAACATCTTGAATCTAACAACCCAAGCATGTGCAAATCCAAAATACCTGAAAGATCTCAAAGCCAGCAATATCCAGAATGCCCACAAAGGAGGCACCCTGTCTCTTGGTCCTGTCCAGGGCCTTGTTGATGCGCAAAACCAGCCAGCGGAAGAGACGCTCATAAGTGGCTTTGGCCAAAGCCTCAACAGCAAAGTCAGCCTGAATGTAGATAAAATAAATCCAGTCAGTTACTTATGATTCAGATAACAACCCAATGGATGGCAGTAAAAAGTCAATTAAAACAAGCAAAGCATTAGTTATTGCAGAAATAGTAAAACTGTATATTACATGCAAGGATCATTTTTGAACAGCAAATCTCAAGACAGAGCAATGGAATGTGCAATTATGATCTCCCATAATAGGAAGCATTTTGAAACAGGAATACGACTGAAAATGAGCTTTGTAAATACCTAGAAAAGATAGCAACATTCAGTTAACCACCCTCATTGCAAGCATTACAGATTTGCTAATAGCACAAGATCCAATAGGTTATCATATACATCTATTTGGACCAATGTCAGATTGCCAACTTCAGCTTGGTTCTTCTTCCATGTTAGATTTATTCCAATGCCATGTTACATCCTCCAAATTCTTCACTACCGGCAGGTAGAATCTGGCACAGGGAAACTGCTTGAAACAGTGGCAATCACCAAAAGCATTTCACAAAACAGATGGTCTTGCTGGATCTATTCCAATAGTCTCCAAGATCTGTGGAGAATCTCGGTGAACACAATAATTGGCTATTTGGCCAACAGCCCACGATATTATCTGTACATCCTCTAAATAAGTGCAGTGAGGCAGAGACTCATTGGCGACACAATTACTACAGGCAGTGACTAAGCAATAGGAAAAGGAAGAAAGAGGTGATCTTTCTCTCGGTCATCTTGAATTTATTTGGTTGAGAAGGCGGCCGGGAGCAGGTTTCTATCCAGTCAGTGCTGCTCTATAGGTGGTCATTGCAGGAGCATGAGTCTAGCTTGGGCTTCACAAATTGTACAAGCAGGAATGTGCAATTCCAAAATATGAAATACTAAAAAAAAATAAAAAATTAAAAAAAAACATTTGCCCCTCACTGTGGGAAAATGTCTTGGTGCTTCCCTGTGATAGCACACTGGAGACTGGCAACACACCATGCAAGATATTACAGACTTGAACCCACATGATAATTATGCAATGCAGTTGGTGAAGCATTCAGACATTATGAAAGCTCTTGCCTTATAACAGAAATCGGGCTAACAACCACATCTACAGCACCGTAATAAAAATGTCCCCTCACGCTAGATTTTCCCAAAAAACTATCAAGGTGCCGATATGTGGGGGTTCAAACACGGCATCTTTTCCTTATAAATCTTTGCATGCCTGATTTTAAACTGCTTTTTGCAAGATTTCTGCCAATCAAGATCCCAGATAAGTTATATTAATGTAGTTCCAGACAAATGCAGGTGAGGGACTTTTAAATGCTGCTGTTACAATTGTTTTCCATTCTATCCACATAGATTGAAAGAGTATGGACAATGAAACATTGTGGCACCACATTCTTATGAGTGTGTAATCAGAAAGTAAACAAAATCGTTTAAGAAACTTTGAAACTAAGGAATTATTTTCAGTACTCATCAACTTCACTCGGACCTAGCTATTAAAAATGTTCCCACAGAAACTAAGCCAACACTCACTTGCTCTTTGGTCTGAGCTTTCTGAACATAGTCCCTCCCAACTTTAATGCGGGGAGTGAGGATCGCCCTGCTGAAGTCAGTCACATTGATTCCCAGCAGATGGCAGACTTTCTGGGCAGCTGTGAAACAAAAACACAAGTTGAAGATTGAACAGACCTTTTCCATTGTAAATTTACTTCATTGAGAATCTAATGCTTTGCCAACGCAGTCAATATAATGCTCATTGCACCTTCAATAAGCAGAGGTGGAACATAATATAACATCCGTATGTACAGATCAAACTATAGAAACACACAGAACTGGCCATTCTGCCAAACAGGTCTACACCGGTGTTTATGCTCCAAATGAGCCTCCTACCACCCCCTCTTCATCTAACCCAATCAGCAGATTGTTCTATTCCTTTCTCCCTCATGTACTTATGTAGCTTGCCCTTAAATGAATCTATGCTATTTGCCTCAACTACGCCATGTTACCACATGGTTCTACATTCTAACCACTCGGAGTAAAGTTTCTCCTGAATTCCCCATTGAATTTATTGGTGACTATCTTATATTTAGGACCCCTAGTTTTGGACTCCCCACAAGTGGAAATATCTTCTCTACATCTACCCTACTGAACCCCTTAATACATTTAAAGACCTCTATTAGGTCACCTCTCATCCTTTTCTTTGAGAGAAAAGAGCCCAGCCTATTCAGTCTTTCCTGATTGTTATAACCTCTCAATTCTGGTATCATCCTTGTAAATCGTTGTTGCACCTTCTCCAGTGCCTCTATATCCTTTATATAATATGGAGGCAGAACTGAGCACAGTGCTCCAAGTGTGGTCTAACCAAGTTTAAACACAACTTCTCTGCTTTGAATTCTATTACTCTAGAAAGGAACTCCAGTACTTTGTTGTACTTTTTATGGCCTTGTTAACCTGTATTGCTACTTTTAATGATTTGTAAATCTGTACCCCTAGATCCCTTTGCTCCTCTACCACATTTAGACTTTCATTTTCCAAGGAGTGCGTGGCCCCCTTATTCCTCCTACCAAAACTGCACCACCTCACACTTATCTATATTAAAACTGATTTGCCATTTACACGCTCATGTTAACATCTTGTATTTTGTCGCAGTCTTCCTCCGTATTAATTATACCCCCCAATTTGGTGTTGTCTGCAAATTTTGATATTGTACTTACGATTCCAGAGTCCAAATCATTTATGTAACTAGTGTAAAAGCTACAAGTGCAATCCTTATATCATATGCCAAAAATAAGTCACTCACACTGGTGCAAATAGATCTTCTACTCCCCAGTTTTCAGAACATGCATTGCACCAGATTTTATACGTTTGGCTTTTCTGAGAAGACACCTCAAATAGTAACTATTCAGTTAACTGACACATTTGTTAAATCAAAGACAGCATCTGCAATTCTAATTGTTGCAAGTGACCTGCTCCATGAACACTGTCCTGGGGGCATGAAACCTTCCTATTTTTCTTTCCTCTTCCATCCTTCCCCTCCTTTGTGGCTGAGTTTGGCCAGCCTTCCCAGCTGAAGGTTGAGCGAGAGCAGGAGGATATATACAAAAGGAATTGCAGGAAACACACTGGATAAATTGCATTGCATTGTGATCCGAGATTCAAATGTGTTCTGCTTATCCCTTGTGATAGGGAATGATTGTAATTTGTAATTTCTCATTTGTATTAGCCTGCTAAGAGTTGAAGGTACTCCCTGTGAATGCTTTGCCAGTCTCTGAACAAGGAAACAGTGCATTTAAAGCCAGTTAATTGAGATACCCAGGTGGAAGCTGGAATATCACCCAGATTTACATTTGTCAACATTAAGCAAGATACATAATTGCAGATTTAAAAAAGGAATCAAAGCCTGTGAATTGTCCTCATAGTCAAATCCAATGAACTGGTACTTTAACAAGTTGTATTTATATAGCGCCCTTAATGTACTAAAACACCTCAAGGCACTTCACAGGAGTGTTGGATAAAGTTTGACACCTAGCCATATAGAGAGATATTAGGACAGGTGGCCAACAGCTTGGTCAAAGAGGTAGGTTTTAAGGAGAGTCTTAAAGGAGGAAAGAGAGGTAGAGAAGTGGAGAGGTTTAGGGACGGACTTCCAGAGTTTAAAGCCTAGACAGCTGAAGGCACGGCCGCCATTGGAGAGGTGAAGGAAATCGGGGATGCACAAGAAGCCAGATTTGGAAGAACACAGTTTTCGGAGGGTTGTAGAGCTGGAGGAGGTTACAGAGATAGGGAGCGGTGAGGCCTGTAGGGATTTGAACACAAGAATGAGAATTTTAAATCTGAGGCATTGCTCGACTGGAAGCCAATGTAGGTCAGCAAGCACAGGGGTGTTGGGTGAATAGGACTTGGTGCAGCAGAGCTTTGGATGAGCTGAACTTTAGAGGGTGGAAGATGGGAGGAGGCCCACATAGTAACTTTAAGAGGAGCTTGTCCGATTAGGGTAAGCTGGCAAAAAAGCCACTTCCAAGATTTTGTTTCTCAAATCTACCAGTCCTGTTGATAAAACTTAGGCTCACCTTAACATAAATAATGCACAATTATTATTTTATTAAAAACAGGAACGGTCTGTAGATTAGTAGGAAAGTCAAGCTGAAGTAATCAGGTCTGAACTTGAAAGAATACAGCCATCAGTTTCAAGTTCTTCACCACAGAAAGCTCAGCTTTATTTTATGCATTGAATCACAGACAAAATACATACCCTACCCTGCCAGTATTAAAGAAAAACACACAGAACTCTTAAGATTTTAAGAGCCGGCAGTTCAGAACAGTCAGTCAACAACGTACTGGCTCTTTGGCTCTGAATAATCACTCCATGATACACGATGTCCAGTTTAACGGGGTAGCGCTATGACAGTACTCTACTATATACTGGAGATCACTATTGAAGAAAAACATGTCTGCATGCAATGCAACTAGCTTTATTCAAACCGTACAAACTTAAAACCCACACCACTTATAGGGGATTAGAAGGGTTGAAGTACACAAATGGTAATTAGACCTTAAAGGGGTGCTATTTACTGATGATTGTTCTTGCATTCAGTGCACCTTAAGGTGAGAACTAGGGAGTAGAAACAGCTGTTTCTGCCTGAAATAAACACAGCTATAGCTTGGTTAGCACGCAACTTTGAAATTCACTTTTTGGCTGATATGAGGGACTGCCTGTTTTAAGTGGTGGAAACTATACATTTCAACCAAATAAATACAGGAAACTCTTTATTAACCGGCACCGACGGGACCGGCGTGGTGCCGGTTAATCAAAAAGTCCGGATAACGGAGAGTTATATCTCCCAACGTACGAGAGCCCCGTACACACTGACATGCGCCTGCATTCGGAGCTCCGTCTCCCCGGGGACCGCCAGCTGACCATCTGTCGTGTCCGCTGCCTACCCGGGCTGCACATTCCCCTCCCAATCTACATGCTCCGATACAAGGCAAACGCCTCGGGGGGTTTTTTAAAGTTATTTTTAAAGGAGAGATGAAGGAAAACCCCGGTTACCTACTCAAGAATTTTGCCGGTTAAGAGAGATTTCCGGTTATTTGGGTGCCGGTTAAAAAGAGAGTTTCCTGTACTTTAAAAATTGAAATACACTCAGTACTACAAAGGTATCATGAAGTATCATCTCAGAAGGCAAAGATGAAAGTCTAATATCCGTAAGTTTCTCTTAAGTTACAGTTCTATTTACCTGTATTATCAGGCATGGAGGCTTGGTCTGTGTTGCGTTCCTTCTTGAACATTATGTTGCCAAATTGGAGTACTGAAGAAACAACCTTCAGCATGGCTGAGAAGAGAAGGAAAAAAATGAATGCATAACTTAATCATCAAACATTTGTGGCAATGGCAAATGGGCCAGTGCACATTGGATTGATATATTAATACACTGCACTATAAAACAAGACATTGCCCCATGCCAAGTTCTTATCGCAGTTGAGCTATTCAGCGAGTATGTAAACTAGGAGGGCAGGGGAAATCACGCTGTATCTGTTTTGGGTCCTCCACCTAATGCTGGCTCAAGAGCAGCATTGGTAGACACTCAATAGTGCTTAGTTGGGGAATGTCACAAGGCAATCCAAAGAGACTGAATGACAAAAGATGATGAATTAGCCAAAGTATTTTTTTTTCTTTGCTTATGGCACCATGGTGCAGTGGCCAATGATGCTAACCAGCGTGTGATGATCTGAAGGACAGGTCGCAGATGGGAGTTCAACACAGATAAAAGTCCTGAGATTAGGCAGAAAAAGCAAGAATGTGTATTTCCATGTTACATTGCAATGTGCTTGAAATAACAGATCTGAGGGGTTTTGATGGATAGCTGCTGTTGAAGTTTGAACAACCTATGAAGAAAGCAAATAAAATGTTGGTATGTACAGTCAGGGGTGTGATGTGTATGGAAAAGGAGGTAATGTTGAAGTTGCAATGGCCTTGAAGAGGCCACATCTGGAGTAGAGAGCTCAGTTTCGGTCTCCATATTCCAGGAAAAAAATGTTAAATAATTGGTGGGTGTCCAGAAAGGGGTTACAAGGTCAATTCATGAACTTAGAGAACCGAGTTATGAGGAAAGACAGTCCACCCTGGGACTTTACTCGATGAAGAGGGAGATGTGGGTGGGGAAAACTTAAAGGCTTAAGATTTTCCTGGGCATGGCAAACTTAGATCCAGGAAAGTCTTCTGTCAGAGATGGGACTCAAGGACTAGGGGACACAGTTTAAAGTTAAGGGTGTCAAAACAAAATAAATTTAGGCAACTTTAAATTAAAAAAAAGCATGATAGCATTGTGGAACAGATTGCCAAAAAAGGAGCGCAGATTTATAAAAAAGATGACTGGATGAATTTCGGTTGGGAAAGAGGATTCTGGGCTATTAGTTCCAGAATCACAATAAAGAACCTGATGTGAGGTTTGGAAAGGTAGGCTAGATGGTCCAATTAACTTCCTTTGCCAAAAATAATACAATGTTACTAAGAAGCAGCCATAACATTTGCTAACTGCTGCTTCAACACAAGTTTACTAAAAATATTTCCACTGGACGTTTAACTCTTACTTACCTCTGAACTGGCGTAACAAGCCACTCATCAGGGCTACTAGGGACGAGCAATAAACGCCGGCCTTGCCAGTGATGCCCACATCCCGAGAATTCATGTTAAAAATATGTATTATTGCACTTACTACACTCCTGGTGGGAAAATGTCAATGCCTGTAGGGACTGTATTAAAACTGAAAGTGATAATATTTACTTCATTGTTATATACAATGTTTAAAAACTTATTTTCAAGATTGGTAGGCATGACCAGTTCAAACAAGGCAACAGATTTGTATTTTTGTTTGGAAAAACTGTTCCTCAATTTGGATCCCCCATCCGAATGTAAAAATAATTCAACTCAACATCTCTTCGCTTCAAATAGAGAGGGTGTTTTAGAAAATGTAGGGAAGTAGAAATTGAAAGTCAAGTGGAATAAAGAATTTATGCCAATGTTGGTAATAAGTAATATTTAAATTCAACATGTGCCCAGTTGCAAAGTGACAATAAATATTCTATTGCATAAATTTAGTTCACCATCTTATATATTTAAGAGTAAATTGGCAAAATAAGTTAACAATTTGGGATTGAACTGCTTATCTGATACTGAAAACTGTGGTTGATTTTTTTTTTTTTTTTTTAAACATTGTACAACTGTAATTAGGGGCTATGCTTTTGCATCAGAATTAAAGCCAATTCCTTCTGAACGAAGTAATGAATAAAGTACATTTTTAGATTGCTCACTGAAACCTCAGTGTGAAAGAGATCCAAACAACACATCAGCCAATACAAGACACTTCAAATCAGGAGTATGCAGAAACTTTGAGACTTACTGAAAACCAGTAAGAAATTAGGGAACTGAGCAGAAGGCTGCAGTGTTCTTTAAATGGATTACGGGGACCCTCTTAAGTTATCAGTATGAATCAAGTACAAGTGCACACATGCAATACCATTTTGTTTTTTTACTACTTAGCAAGGCATACCGATCAGTTCATCATCAGATATTCCCATGATTCGGAATGCCTCCATCGTCTCCTGAAACAATTCCTTGTCTTGTTGTCCAGGAATGGTAACGTGACCATTAGAGAGAAATTTGTAGTTGTTGTAACCCTCTAATAACAAATCAGCTGCAATCAAAGATATTTCATATATTAGCATTAGAAAGAATGAACGAACTTGCATTTATATAGCACCTTTCAGGACGTCCCATAATGCTTCACAGCCAATGAAGTAGTTTTGAAGTGTCATCTCTTGTAATGTGGTGAAACCAGCCTACTGTACAATTAGGTTGAGATTCTTCAGAAGTTCAATGCAAACTGGTCAAATTCACAGACAACACCAAGCTAAGAGGTAGCGGAATCTAAGGAAGCAGCTCAGCAACTTCAAAATGATTTAGGCAAAAATGTGTAAGTGGATGAATTTAATTTAATACAGACAAGTGTAAAGTGCTGCACGTAGAAAGAAAAATGAACACAAGTTCTCCTTGAATGGTGCTGAAAGAGCTTATGAATTGAAAGATGTGGGGTTTCAGTCTTCTGAACACAATGGGGACCTCGTTTCGGACATAGAATGGGTGCAACGAGGCCCAATTTTGGGACCAGTGTCATGTGCCCCAAGGAAGCCTGAAAAAAGTTTGCCTCTTGCATATGCTAATGAGGGGCCTAATGCATGTTTTAGGACAGCTCTGAAAAGGTAGGCAGAGCAGGCTTTCTCCGCTCAGGTTTTCTAGACGTGGATGCAGTGTGCCAGCGGCCACTATCAAAAAGGCAAGTCTTTTTTTTAAATTGACATGGAGCCAGGAGGAGCAAGTGCTCTTCCCATAGCACTCTTCTGGCCACGGTCGGCCCCCCTCCCACTGTCCCTTCCCCCTACCCCTAGGCGTACCCGAGGGCCATTAAACATCGACACAGGCGGCCCAAAATTCTATTCTTCAGTCGGGCCAGCTGCCTGTGCAGGCACAACAGGCACCGGCAGCTCAATGTGATTATTTATAGGAGGTCCAAGGACCAATTTCTCGTGATTCTCGGGCCTCCATCCTCTCCCTGCACTCATTTGGTGCTTGAAAACTGGCCTAAACAAATTTTTACGCCAACACGTCCAGTCACCGCAGCAGAGCACATCAGTAAGGCAAATTGAATACTGAACTGTATAGCCAAAACAGTAGTACACAAGTCAGAGAAAGTTATTACTCAAATTGTATAGTGCTTTGGGGAGAGACTGCAAAGAGATCACCTGGAAAGGAGGCAACTGAGAGGTGATCTTGAGCTATACAAGGCAAACAATATAGAAAAAGTAGATCTGGAACACGACTTCAAACTTATCACCGACAGTAGAATAAGGGCACAGATTTAAACTAATAAAAGACAACAATAAGACTGATATCAGGAAACTCTTCACACAAAGAATGATCAATACGTGGAATCAAATTATTGGTAAGGTAGTAGAGGCAAAAGCCATGAAATCATTTAAGAAATGGTTGGATGTCATGATGCAAGTGCTTCTGGCTGGATTTGCAAAGATGGGTCATACACCCTTCTCATCTGTATCTACCCTGTGAAATTGTTCTGTATATAGACTTACTCTTCAAGTGTTCTCCAGCACCAGAAAGTAGGTAGTAAAAAATATGGAAGGCGCGTTCATCTTTGGCTTGACGTATGGCACGAGACTTTTCCAACAGATCTGGAAGTTGGTAGTTAAAGAGACTCCACTACAAGAAGGGTACGTAATGCTTTGAACAGCAATGTCAGAACGCGACTGCTCAAAGCAAATGGATATTAGCTACAATTAAAAATAGTAGCAAGACAGGGTTTCATTTAGAATTGTCATACAGACTTAATTACTTTAACATGCACAAAAAGACCGCCTATTTCCACCTCCGTAACATCGCCCGTCTCCGCCCTTGCCTCAGCTCATTCGCTGCTGAAATCCTCATCCATGCCTTTGTTACCTCTAGACTTGATTATTCCAACGCACTCCTGGCTGGCCTCCCACATTCTACCCTACGCAAACTTGGTGATCCAAAACTCGGCTGCCCGTGTCCTAACTCGCACCAAGTCCTGTTCACCCATCACCTACTGTGCTCGCTGACCTACACTGGCTCCCGGTTAAGCAACGCCTCGATTTCAAAATTCCCATCCTTGTTTTCAAATCCCTCCATGGCCTTGCCCCTCCCCATCTCTAATCTCCTTCAGTCCCAACCCCACCCCGAGATATCTGTGCTCCTCTAATTCTGCTCTCTTGAGCATCCCTGATTATAAATCGCTCAACCATTGGTGGCCGTGCCATCTGTTGCCTAGGCCCTAAGCTCTGGAACTCCCCGCCTAAACCTCTCCGCCTCCCTTTCCTCCTTTAAGACGCTCCTTAAAACCTACCTCTTTGACCAAGCTTTTGGTCACCTGCCCATATTTCTCCTTATGTGGCTCGGTGTCAAATTTTGTCTGATCATACTCCTGTGAAGCACCTTGGGAAGTTTTACTACGTTAAAGGCGATATATAAATACAAATTGTTATTGTTGTAGTACCCCTCCTCGGGGCAATTAAGTTTCAAAACAAGGTAAGCAACCTATCCTCCAAGAACTGGAGGGAGTGGTGCTCCCCAGGGTGCAGTACTAGGACCACTACGGATTTCAATATACATTAATGATTTGGACTTGGGGGTACAGGGCACAATTTCAAAATTTGCAGATGATACTTGGAAATGTAGTTAACAGTGAGGAAGATAGTAACAGACTTCAAGAGGACATAAGACAGGCTGGTGGAATGGGCAGACACATGCAGGTGAAATTCAACGTAGAGAAGTGTGATTGGTAGAAAGAATGAGGACAATTTTAAAGCGAGTGCAAGAACAGAGACACGTGGGGGTGTTTGTGCACAAATCTTTGAAGCTGCCAGGACAGGTAATCAAAGCGTTTAATAAAGCATGTGCAATCCTAGCCTTTATAAATAGAGATATAGAGTACAAAAGCCAGGAAGTTACGGTAAACCTACATAAAACACTAGTTCGGCCCCAGCTGGAGTATTGTGTCCAATTCTGGGCACCACACTTCAGGAAGGACATGAAGGGTACAGAAGAGATTTACCAGAATGGTTCCAAGGATGAGGGATTACAGTTGCATGGATAGACTGGAGAAGCTGGGGTTAGAGCAGAGAAGGCTAAGAGGAGATTTGATGAGATATTTGAAATCAGAATGGTTTAAATAGAGTAAATAAAGAGAAACTGCTTCCAATGTTTCCACAGATTTAAGGTGATTGGCAAAAGAACCAGAGGCGACATGAGGAAAACCCTTTTTACGTAACGAGTGGCTAGGATTTGTGACTGCTTGATAGGGTGGTGAAAACAGTTTCAATAGTAGCTCTCAAAAGGGAATTGGATAAATACTTGGTGAAAAAATTGCAGGGATATGGGGAAAGAGCCAGGGAGCGGGACTAACTGGATTGATCTTAGGGACGTAATGGGCCGAATGGCCTTTTTCTGTGCTGGACTATTCTACAATTCTATGAACTGTATGAATATAATTTTAGATTGTCGAAGCGATGAAGAAATGAGTCATTAAGGCCATGTAATGGTTCATCTCGGTCCCTATTTTAGGGTGCGACTGGACCATTTTCCAAATCTTAACACTTCCCTCTGTCCTGAAGCAGGAAATCATTTAAATCTCATTTTACAGGCTTCAAACCATGCTGTATTTACTGCACTGGGGGCCGACTGTTCCATAAAACAATGCAACATGAAGATGAAGATGAAGAAGCCCAGAATTAAAAAATGTTTGCAGGCCTGCTTCACAAACTGACCTCACCCATACTCCATTCTTTAATTTTGCGTAATTTAAAATCTCCTGTAATTATTTGACTCTTTTCCTCATGCACTTAATAACTATCAATTTCCTCCTTCGGTCATGGTAGTTTGTTGCAATCCTTAATTAATTTCCTTCTCTTGTGTTTCATTTCCATTCCAGTCAACTCAGATCTTCCATCATCTAAATGTCCCCGTTTCTCCATGATTAGTAAATGCTATCCTTCCTCACAAATTCTTCCTTCTGCCTCTAAAAAAAACAATTTTAGAGCTAGCATTTACTAATTCAGATTCATTCTTCGATTTTAACCAAATCAGATAAAGCCTTATATTAAGCTTTACAAGCAACAATAAAATGGGATAAAATAACAACCGATTTCACTTCTAAAGAAGGAAGCTTTTCCACTTTCCCTCCTTTTTATTCTGGAGTACCATATGGCATCAATGGATAACCAAAAGAAGCTCTACAGGAGGACAGGAACAGATTTCATACCAACATTTCAGGTGCTTCTATAACTGATCAGGGGCCAGAGAACAAAGCTTCAAACCCTAGACGAGCAAAGGCATGTAAAATTTGACAACACCAAAACTTTGTTACAACCACATTGGGTGATGCATTGACATGTTCACATTCCACTTTCAGTAACCCTATTCAGGCAAGTCCGTGTAGCAAAGAATGCTTTTGTGGCTTTTCATAGCTGTAAAGGATACAAGTTTCAATATTGGCTCCGACAATGTAGCCATTCACATCGAAGTTGATTCGAATAAATTTACCCTGTACATTAAAAGCAGAGGAATATGCAAGTTAAACACTTGGGAGCACAGACTTAAGCAAACAGTCCCTGACATCAGTAGTAGGGAAAATGCTAGAATCTATTATTAAGAACATGGCAACAGGGCACTTAGAAAAATAATAGGATTGGGCAGAGTCAACACGGATTTATGAAAGGGAAATCGTGTTTGACAAATCCGTTTTTTTGAGGTTGTAACTAGCAGAATAGATAAGGGGGAACCAGTGGATGTGGTGTATTTGGATTTTCAGAAGGCATTTGATAAGGTGCCACACAAGAGGTTATTAAACAAAATTAGGGCTCATGGGATTGGGGGTAATATACTAGCATGGATTGAGGATTAGTTACGGACAGAAAAGAGAGTAGGAATAAACGGGTAATTTTCGGGTTGCCAGGTTGTAACTAGTGGGGTACCACAAGGATCAGTGCTTGGGCCTCAGCTATTCACAATCTATATCAATAATTTGGATGAGGGGACCAAATGTAATATATCCAAGTTTGCTGATGATACAAAGCTGGGTGGGAATGTAAGTTGTGAGGAGAATTCAAGGAGGCTTCAAGGACATATAGACAGGCTAAGTGAGTGAGCAAGAACATGGCAAATGGAATATAGTGTGGAGAGATGTGAAGTTATCCACTTTGGTAGGAAAAATAGAAAAGCAGAGTATTTTTTAAATGGCGAGAGATTGGGAAATGTTGGTGTTCAGAGGGACCTGGGTGTCCTTGTACACAAATCACTGAAGGTTAACATGCAGGTACAGCAAGCAATTAGAAAAGCAAATGGTATGTTGGCCTTTATTACAAGAGGATTTGAGTATAAGAGTAAAGACTTACTGCAATTATATAGGGCCCTGGTGAGACCACACCTGGAGTATTGTGTACAGTTTTGGTCTCCTTACCTAAGGAAGGATAGACTTGCCATAGAGGGAGTGCAACGAAGTTTCACCAGACTGATTCCTGGGATGGGGGGATTGTCCTATGAGGAGAGATTGAGTAGACTAGCCCTATATTCTCTAGAGTTTAGAAGAATGAGAGGTGATCTCATTGAAACATACAAAATTCTTACAGGGCTCAACAGGGTAGATGCAGGGAGGATATTTCCCTTGGCTGGGGAGTCTAGAACCAGGAGTCACAGTCTCAGAATAAAGGGTTGGCCATTTAGGACTGAGATGAGGAACAATTTCTTCAGAGGGTGGTGAATCTTTGGAATTCTCTACCCCAGAGGGCTGTGGAGGCTCAGTCGTTGAGTATATTCAAGACAGAGGTCGATAGATTTTTGGATATTGAGGGAATCAAGGGATATGGGGATTGTGCAGGAAAGTGGAGATGAGGTAGATGATCAGCCATGATCTTATTGAATGGCGGAGCAGGCTCAAGGGGCCAAATGGCCTACTCCTGCTCTTATTTCTCATGTAAAACAGACAAATTGCTAAAAAATGTTTTGTTGCTCCAACCTTCAAGATTTAAAGGAGACAAAAGGTGCTTGCTTTAGCTCAATTTTCATTAGCACATTTCATTAGACACATTCGTAGCAAAGGATGCTTTGGGACGCAAAGCCACAAAAATAGGTAAGCAGTAACAAAATGAGTCATTTAAAAGCATAGCTAAATCCATGGCCATACTGTAGCTCACTAGTCTTAACAGACTTTGTAATAATTTTTACTCACAAATCGGGAAGAGTTGTCGTTTTTCACAGTTTTTGCATTGCCGAAGGCTTCAAGGATAGGGTTGGCTTGGAGCAGTTGCTTCTCAAGCTCTCCCTGCAATCACAGCAGTACTTAGATTAGTTAGTGGAATATCTGCTTTGCAAACAGAACCCATTAGAGAATTGTGAGGACTTTGAAGAATTGTTTACAGATCTGCAAGAAACTTTGATGCAACATGAAAGCCTTCAGAAGTAACAGCTGACTGCCATGAGGGTATAAATATATGCTTCTGGTCATCCTGAAATGGAATGCAAACATATTTAACTGGTACATGGAGAAATATTCTCCCAGACAGGCCATCTGGGATAAGTTAAATTTTGTTTTTCATAAACATCGGCAACTGAACTGTAGATTGTCCAAGCATCCATTTTAATTTGAAAACGAGCCAATAATTTCTCCAAGACAAGGCCCCCCACCATGGCAGTGCCATTATTTGGGGGGGGGGGGGGGGAGGAGAGAGAGAGAGAGAGAGAGAGAGAGAGAGAGAGAGAGAGAGAGAGAGAGAGAGAGAGAGAGAGAGAGGAGTACAAGAGAATAGAGAACTAGATGTTCACAAATGGACGCTAGACAATTTCCTGTCAGATGAAACATCCTGGAGAGGATTTGCTCTCTTCCAGTAGGTGGCTCTGGAGTAGCAATATCTAAGATAACATCGGGTCACATACTGCTCTTGACCAGGGGCCTAAAGTGAGGGATAGAACAAAATATAAATTTTAAAAAACAGAACAGAATCAAATGTTGAGGAGCAAGTTTCTGCCTTGTACCATGTGACAGACATGTACCAAGACTTAGTCCACACCAGAGTTGAAGAGTTACTTTGCATTGTTTTAGTTCACAAAGTTTAGCCCCTCATAACAAATCCACACCATTACTTCTATTAAAATATCTGTAACATCAAGGTCCAGACAAAGTTCTGTCCAATTACTTGAAAGACCTGCAGGATTTTCATCTCACCACCACCCCTTCATGCACACATACGCCATTTAGAAGTTAAACAAAATCACCAGAAACAATGCACCTCCCTAACACAGCACTCCAATATCACATTTAAAGATACCACACCTTCACTAAGCACATTAATCATGTATGGTCCACTCACATCTCAAACAAGGAGTGCTCACTTGAAACAAGCAAACACATGAATGGCAAGTACCAAACAATTCTGAGAATTTTGCAACTGTCAATACAAGTTCAACTTGGCTCCAGAGAATATTGGTTCTTACTAATCCAGCAGATACACTCAGGAGCACCCATAGTTTACAGGTGATGAGATCAGATACACAGAGATTCTTACACTCCCAACATTTCAGATTGGGAAAATTGAGATGCACATAAAAGCTTCATCAATTGGGACACAAATGATGCAGCTTGCTTGATGGATGTTAAACGCTTCCCTGATCCAAGCCAAGGAATCTTCTCATGGAGAATTCTTGGCAGTCTCTTCACAACATGGATGCACTGGGATTCTGATACTTGTCTTCACTCGATTTCCTTGAACACAGCACTAATTGCCATTTAAGGCTTTCTTAGAAGCGGGAAAATGGAAGATCGCATAGATGACCTGGGGTTTTAACATGAGTTACCACAGTAAGAAACAAACACAGCCCCTTAATTTGAGCCATGCCATACTTCTGACACTATTTTTGAAATGTGCACTGAAGAACACACTGACGAATTAGTGATCAATTTCACCAATGTATAACACTGTTAGAATAGGTCAGTAGCTTTCTTTAGCGTTAGTGCTAAGTTAGGCAGGTGAGAAGCAACACATGGAAACTGTTCAAGCTAGTAGAGCTGTAAAGCAGTCTCGTCAAATAAGACATTTCAATTTTTGTTCTAAAGAATACCAAATTTGGACAGCTGAGAATTTGACATTTGGAAGTATATAATGCCATATATTTTGCCAATTAGAAGTATCGTGGATTCAGATCCAAAGTAATTTTTTTTCCACACAACAGAATTACTTCATCCGAGTTAGTGGGTACATCAATTGAGGGTTAGTGGACCTTTGCAGCTCTACAATGCAATAGTGAGACTTGAGTTTTACATAGAGGTGCACACGTGACTAATACAGCACATGGTTAGAAGTGTCACAAAGTTGCATTTTGGACAGTCATTGCACATCTCTGTGCACTAAGACTCTTGTTCATCATTTGAAAAACTTATCCTGATACAGGGCATTCAATTCTGAACATCTAAATTCTGGACAATCTTCATTTTTTTGGAGGAGCGAAAATAAAAACTAGCGAGCTCCAATAGTTCAGGAATTTTTTTAATTCCAATTTCTGTGAAAAAGCTGTGGGGATCCAGTGAAACATCTGGCAGAAACTTAAATACGGTAGTCATAAATTGCATTACGTACTGCTGGTGCTTAAATGGAGCACTGACTGAAAGCTAATTGTTGAACAGAATTCCGATTGTGGGCAATTGAAAGGTAGTTGGTCAAAATCAATTTGAACTTAAGCATGCTTGGTTTTTATAACACCTTGATTGAATTGTTTGATTGTTACCAGTCCACTTTATACCAAATGTGTGATTTGAAGGATTTACACTGGAGGTGCCCACATTCTCTCCCCATCAAAAAATTGTGAAAAATAACCCTTTCCTGACCAGAAGGCACAACAGGTACCTCCCAAAGCAAATGGATAACTTGACTGCAGCTGCAACAAAAGCTAACTGGCAATATTCTGAAGGGAAAACTTTTCGTCCTCCAACAAACTTCCTCATTGGGTGCTGACAGATGCATTAATTGAACCGACTTATTCTGTTAACAGAGTCAGATCTATATAGTCATGCAATTACAATTTAAACAAATTGGTAAATGTTAAAACCACTTCAGTTATAAAAATGAAGAGTGAAACTTGCATTAGGTGGGAAAATGTCTCATTTCCAGACAGAAACACTTTTGTTTCCTCCCCCTTCCACAATATGGTAGTGGTTTTCATATTTTCAGACTGCATGGGAGACTATAGTAGCAAAAGAGGGGTTATGTTGGTTTTGAACACCTGCAATATTAACTTATTCTGTTTTAATGGGTGCCAGAGCTCCCAGTCAGTTTCTGGACTGGAAAGGGTTAGATTCTTTCAGGATGGGAAGCATCCCACTTGAGTTATTAAACGTTCTGTTATAAACAATCACCTTCAATTCTAACAAAAGTTTTAGGATATATTTACACCACCTTTACACCCAAAGCATGCAACATAAACAATATACAGATCTGAGCTGTAACCTGCTCCCCAAAACCATCCAAATAGCTAGACATTTTTCCCAGCAAAATGACCAAAGCTTCCGAAATTTGAAGCATTTATTGTTGGTGACTTCTAGGACCAATCATGGTGCTAACATTAAGTAGGACAAGGGTTTAAAATTGGACTATGCAAATGAAAAATGATGTTGCTACGAGTCACTTTCAGCTCCTAATGCAATAAGGTCATTGCAGTAACTGGATACCAGTTCAGACCACACAATTTTCAGATGGACAGTTGCCATAGAATTTAAAGCTGCATTGAATATTTGCACTGATGATTACCATTTTACCTAGTTCCACTCCTTCAGCAGAAAGTGCTGATAAAAAAGGCATGAACTGCATCACATTTTTCAATGCCATCAGTTAGTTCAATCAGGGAGCAGTTACACACCCTAGAAAAGAGCTTTTGTTGTTTCAGAAACCAATTAAAGAAGGTTCACCACTCCCCAAACAGCTAACAGATCTGTATATAACGCATAAAAAGTGCAGAATATGCGAATCAAATTATAATAACCCACTCACGTATGCTAACACCGTAGACTGCTGCAAATGTTGAAGGGGGAAAGTGTTATCAATGGCATGCAAAAATATGTAAAAATTCAAGCATTTACTTTGTTAAAGGGATTTAACAGCCTTTCTGACAGGCAGTATGAAATGTTAAGCTACAATATGTACAAAATTACAATTTCAATAGAATAAAATTTAACAGGAAACAGGGCATCTATAATCACTGTACAGACTGATCACAATGTTTAGTATTGTACGTTTCAAGTGAATTTCATACAGATTAAAAAGCTTTGTTACAAATAATGATCAGTATTCAACTGTGACTTTTATGAATAGCATTCAACTGCATACCATAGTCAGAAGACACTTACTTGTTCCTTTCTAGACTTATGCGATGAGGCAACGTGAGCTAAGTACTGAATCACTTTTTTGGTGTTTTCTGTCTTACCAGCACCAGATTCTCCTCTGTAAAGCAATAGATTTACATTTTATAGTGCTTCACCTACATATGTGTGAAATTTGGAACAGAATCGAAGGATTAAGTTAACTGCAATACAGACTGCACCCCCTCAATTAAAAAAAAAAGACATTCTTGGTATATTTGGCAGTACTATCAATTCATTTGAAAAATACTAAAATATTCCAAAAGAAAAAAAACATTCCATAGAACTTAAAATGGATCAATTATGAAGCATTTAGTCCATCAGCCCTACATGTCTAGACCCAAATACACTTGGGAATAAACTGGTCGAAGATCGTACATGGAGAATGACCACTTGGCCAAGATACTGCTGTAAACCACTATCCAAGAGAAAGCGAGAAAAAATTGTCAAAAGCATCTTTTCTTTCAGTTAAATTATATAAACTAAATATTTTTCTTCCAAATTTCCCTCATTCAAGACCCAATTGGTAAACTACATTCTCTCATTCCTAAAATCTCAATTCAAATGTCTTGCTCTTTACTCAGCCTCTTCCCCACTTTATATCACCGGTCAAATCATACAACACATTTTCTGCATCAGTCAATGATAACTTAAAAAAAAACTCTATTCCAAGCTTTTGTGTTGTAAACTCACAGGCCACATCAAACACCTGTAATGATACTAAACCACACAAACTGTCTAGACGGAGCACAAAGAGAATCTTTGTGCAGTTTTGGTCGCCTTATCTGAGGAAGGATGTTCTTGCCATGGAAGGAGTTCAGCGAAGAGTCACAAGGCTGATACCTGGGATGGCAGGAATGACATATGAGGAGAGATTGGGCTTATACTCGCTGGAGTATAGAAGAATGAGAGGGGATCTCATTGAAACATATAAAATTCTGACAGGTCTGGACAAACTAGATGCAGGAAGAATGTTCCCGATGGTCGGAGAGTCCAGAACCAGGGGTCATAATCTAAGGATAAGGGGTAAGCCATTTAGGACAGAAATGAGGAAGAATTTCTTCACCCAGAGTGGTGAACCTGTGGAATTCTCTACCACAGAAGGTAGTTGAGGCCAAGTCATTAAATATATTCAAGAATGAGTTAGATATATTTCTTAAAGATAAAGGTATCAAAGGATATGGGGAGAAGGCAGGTACAGGGTACTGAGTTTGGATGATCAGCCATGATCTCATTGAATGGCCAAATGGCCTACTCCTGCTCCTATCTTCTATTGCTCAAGTTTCAGATTTCAGAATACGGTCCATTTGTGATGCATTTTGGAAGGAAAAATGAGAGGCAGTATAAACTAAATGGTAATTTTTTTTAAGGGGGCACAGGAACAGAGAGGCCTGGAGTTTCACAAACATCATTGAAGGTGGCAGGACAAGCTGGTATAGCTGTTAAAAAAGCATATGGGATCCTTGGCTTCATAAATATGGCTTCATAAATAGGGGCATAGAGTACAAAAGCAAGGAAGTTATGGTGAACCTCCAATTCTAGGTACCACACTTTAGAAAGGATGTCAAGGCCTTAGAGAGGGTGCAGAGGAGATTTACCAGAATGGTACCAGGGATGAGGGAAATTCAGTTATGTGGGGAGACTGGGATTGTTCTCCTTAGAACAAAGGTTAAAGGGATATTTACTAGAAGTGTTCAAAATTGAGAGGTTTTGATAGAGTAGATAAGGAGAAATGGTTTCTACTGGCAGAAGGGTCGGTAACCAGATGAGACAGATTTAAGATAATTGGCAAAAAAGCCAGGGGGAGAATTTTTTTTTATATAAACTTAGTGAGTTATGGTGATCTGGAATGCATTGCCTGAGGTGGTGGAAGCAGATTCAATAGTAACTTTCAAAAGGGAATTGGATATATACTTAAAAAGGAAAAAAGTACAGGGCTATGGGGAAAGAGCAGGGGAAGTGGGACTAATTGGTCGCTCTTTCAGAGAGCCGGCACAGGCACGATGGGTCGAATGGCCTCTTTCTGTGCTGTATTATTCTATGGTTCTATGAATTTAAATACATGTGTTGCTATGGTTCAACATTTCCCAAAAATTGATCCATACAGCTGGAATACCAGAATCCCCTTCGATCCCTCTTCTCTCATCTTCTGTAATACGCTGTACATTAGAGCAAGTGAGTACAGAAGCATTTGTTTCCTGGAAAGAGACCAACTTCCTGGATGATTTACTCTTGCTCCTGGAGCAGAAAGGGAGTTGTCGTCCAGTAATGTGAAGAGGTTTGAGAAAATGTTCTGGACTACCTTTGTGTGAATCTTCCATTTGTGTAGGTGTATTGGCAAGCTGCTTAAAGCATTGGCTATTATAACCTCAGCTAGGCATTATGCTGAAAGTCATCCTACAGTTTTGAATCCATTTAGCTTCAATGTTACATCAGAGCGACCAGGAATGGGTCCCACCTTGTTCGTTGCAATATTGGGTGATAACCATAAAGTTAGCCCTTAGATACACCCCTTGCAAAGACAAGGCAGTCTCTGAAGCCCGTCAAACCAGACAAGCTTTTGCCCAAAGCTATATGAAACAAAGCACCTACACACCAAGCTTTGCTTCCGGCTCCAGATGAAACTTCAGTTTATAAATAAAACTGAGCACTTGAAATGTGAAATCCCTTCTGGATGGCTACTGCCGTGGTCTCCTGGGAAGGACCTCATAAGCCAGTTACAGGTACACACAGATGCTCGAATGGCATAGAGAGATATACTATGGTGACCGGTATTTTGTGAAAGTCCCAGGGCTGATGAAAGGAAGCAGCTTGTACAGATACCTAAAAACTTTAGATACTGGTTAGCATATCTATTGTAAATTTACATTATATTACGGTTACGCATTCACTTGTTCATTGACTGCACAATAAGGGGGTCATACTTACAAATTAAGGACAACAGAAGAAAATAGGAAATGCAGGAGGAACATTACTAAAAGGGCTCTAAGTATGTGGAACCAATTACCGGCACAGATGGTGGAACAAGAAACCCTAAAAAGGTTCTGAGAACGAACTAGACAGGTTCTTAAAAACAAAATGAAATTCAGGGTTAATTAGAAATGCACCAAGGGAATAGTGTAGATAGGTGGACTGAAGGGCTTCCCTGTTCTGAAATTGTTACGATGCAAATTTGCTCATCAGTTCAAGTCGAAAACAAGGTCCGATGTGATGCTGTTTTAAAAGCTAGAAAACAATTCCCATGGAGGGACAGGATAGATTCAGTCACAAACAATTTAGAGAAGGTTTTCTGTTTGTTATCCTGGGCTCCATCAGAAATTCACCTAGATCTCATGGCTAGAGACAATGTTCTCAAGAATGCAAGGAGCTAAGGCTCACCTGAGGGCAATCTAAAATACAGAAGTAAAATATCTAGATGAAGGTGGTCAGAAAAGCCTTCAACATAACTATATCGCCACAAGTTGAGGGTCCTTCAGATGATTGGACTAGATCACAAATGTAAAAATCACAGGGTCTTAGGATGAAAATGTAGAGAATACCCCTGATGATTTCCTGGACCCAAGCAACTGTGGTGATCCTCTCTCATATCCACAAAGTGGGCTTGTGAGAAAGAGTCATTGCTGAGGAGGTGGAGCTGGATTTGGTCCAGTCGGGAACAATGGGCACAGTGGTGGAAGCTCCAAGCAAAACAACAGAAAGGCTGATGCTGCAATGCCTGTCTAGACCTGCTAATAGAGCAACTGGTTCCTTAATGGTAAGTCTTGCCCTACAATGTCAGTCAAGGAATGGGCCAGAGGTTCCTTTGGTGGCACCTGCAATCCTCCAACAACCCTTCAACTTTCCTGTCAAAAAGCTCATCAAAGGACATATTTAATACATTCTCTATACCTTCAAGACCAGATTCTCTCCTAGCGATATAATCCTCAAGTTAAAATCTATATCGACTTCTTTTCTTAAGATCCAAAGACAATCAAGTGTGACAACCTGGCACAGCTGATTTGCAAATGCAAGCACATCAGGACCACCCTTTGAAAGTTACCATTGTTTGGGACAACATGCGCAAAAGCAATGAGTGTAACAACTTTAGAGTATGGCATTTATGTGGGGGTTTGTTATACTATGGAATGTATTTTACATGTACATTGCATCTTTAGCAGGCAAGAGATTTGAAGTGACTTCACTTCCTCCAACATGGAAAACTGGAAGAGACTTCTTGGGAAACTGCAGCCAATGAAAGTGTCTTATAAAAAAAACATGCATTTAGAAAAAAGGAGAAACAAAAGATACTCACGTGCACAGGATTGACTGGTCCTCACGATCTGAAATATAACAAATGAAACGCGTCAATTATTGTTGCATTATCGCCACCTTTTTTGCCTGCTGTTCGCCCATTCTGCCCTGAAAGTGGCTACTCGTGTTGATATTGCCGTCAAACACCCTAGCAGCCTTACAATGGAATTGTCTGATGCAACCTTGTAGAAGGTTTAAAACTGAATTATATCCAGCTGGCATAACAGTGCTCATCTCAGATATGAAGGCAAACAATTGCCCATAAATACTTTTCAGAAGAAAATGGAATTAGTTTAGTTTCCCATCTTCTTTAATCAACCCCATGAGAAAACTGCCATTTCCTACTCAACTTCTCTTCCAAAATATACATACAAGTATAAAAAAAATTGATGGCTGAAAATGACATTAAAAAGGTCCAAAACCAGGGGATTACCACTAACGGTAGTAGGATATGTTTTTTCAGTGAGCTTTAGGTTACAAGGCAAAACAAGCACACTTATGGAAGCCAAATACTAAAAACCTTTGCCATCCTGGGTTTTTGAATGTTAAGTGACTGCCTGGGAAGAAAAGAAGTCATAGCAGTACAACAATGACTCCACTTCAAAAGTACTTTATTGGCTGTAAAGTGCTTTGAGACATCTGGTGGTCGTGAAAGGCGCTATATAAATGCAAGTCGTCTTCTTCTACCCAAGTTGCAACACCATTGTTTTGGTCACACAGATACTGAAAAATGTACTAAGTAGGTGACACAGTGGGTTAAACACTGACCATTCTCCTCTGGCACCATATTCAGCCCAGACTGAGATGATGAAATTCTGTCTGCTAACTACAAGGGTCCTCTCACTACATGGGCCTACAGCAAAAAAAATGCTCTAAATTGGGCAATTATAATGATAGATCATTCTTTGACCTATAAAAAGGATGTAGAGGCACTGGAGAAGGTGCAAAAAAGATTTACAAGGATGATAACAGAACTGAGAGGTTATAACTAACAGGAAAGATTGAACAGGCTGGGGCTCTTTTCTCTAGAAAAGAGAAGGCTGAGGGGTGACCTGATAGAGATCTTTAAAATTATGAAGGGGTTCGATAGGGTAGACAGAGAGAGAATGTTTCCACTTGTGGAGCGAGACCAGAACTAGGGACCATAAATGTAAGATAGTCACTAATAAATCCAATAGGGAATTCAGGAGAAACTTCTTTACCCAGAGAGTGATGAGAATGTGGAACTTGCTACCACGTGGAGTGGTTAAGGCGAATAATATAGATGCTTTTATGGGGAAGCTAGATAAACACACGTGAGGGAGAAAGGAACAGATGGTTATGTTGATAGGGTGAGATGAAATGGGGTAGGAGGCTCGTGTGGAGCATAAACACCAGCATGGACCAGTTGAGCCGAATGGCCTGTTTCTGTGCTGTAAATTCTATGATTGGTGTGGTACATGGAAAAAGCAACACTGGAACAGGAGGAAGTGCCCTTGAAGTTGGGAATAAGTCAAGAACCTTATTCTGCATCCAGCTGTACCAGACCTGGGAGCACTTGGGATCCACACCAATTCATTTCTCATTACATGGACTTCCATTCCCAACACTTTAGACCTCAGTTTAGCCATTCCCCAATTTTTTTTCTATTTTGATTCTCACCAACTCCTTCAAAAAGAAACCACCATTAGATGACTAGCCAGTTTTAAAATCACTCTACAGCCTCTGGCCCTTATAGCCCAGGTATCAGGCAACTAGAGGAAGCTAAAACTACTGGATTTTGTTTGATTGGCAACCAGAAAGACTATGGGTCAATAGAGCCGACCACCAATCTAACTGTGCCTAGTAAAAAAACCACACTGGCAGCAGCATGATTCCACCATGTCCATTTTGATGTCATAATTTCTAAAATCCCATTGTTATAAATTTTGTACATAATAATGGCACTGGGTAATGATGTAATGATGCAATTACACTACACCATGAGCAATTTATCACTTTACAGTGCTCTTAGACCAGGTTTTGGGAGAGCAGCCAACAGCATAAAGTGTCATGTATAAAGTGCACAGACCTGTCCATGAGGTCATTGGTACACACAAGGCTGAATCACCCGAAGGCAACTTGAAGCAATGCATGAAAAAACTCAACCAAGTGTTCGCCCTTTCTACCTCAACAACTCTGGCCAACTCCTGTCCCCACCACACAAACTCAATAGAAAAGAGTGGCAAGTTTCAATTACAACCTGGGTCTGTTAAGCTTGCACTCTTGCAGTGGAGCTCCATGAATGATTAACCAATTTTAAAATGCATGTTGACAATACTTTTTAAAATGTAACTCCACTTGCAAATGAGCTTGTAAGTGAGTTGTTTATCACAAGATGGTACAAGTTGACTCCAAGTTCATCTGAGCTAAGCACAGAATTTTAAACTATTTCCCTTTTCTCGCCTCCTCCCCACCAAGTCGGGCATAAAATATGCATAATTAGGACTTGCGCACAAGGTGGCTACAATTTTAGTAACTGCTGTTTGGTAAAAGCAAATTTAGGTGCAATTGTAACAGTTGTGATTAACCAGAGGTACAGGCATCACCAATAAATTTTAAACATCCTGACCAGTCACAAAGCTTCCTGATGAACTAGTTATATGCATAGTTTTCTTCAATACGTCCTATTCAGCCAAAACATCTGAGCTTTGAAACTTTATTCAACACCTCAGAAATTACAACTTATAATTCTGAAGAATTACCATGGTTAATGTATAAGGTATCATCTTTTCTGAAGTCAATTTGCACATCTCTGTATTTAAGATCTGATCAACTCATTTCTATATAAAAAGTTATATAAAATTGTAATGCTGACAATCTACAAACCATTAACAGAAGTTACATGACAAAAAAGATAACACAGGACAAAGGCCACATCACGTCAGAATACAAGAACTCATGCTTTCACATGCTACCCCATTGGGGAGGAGGGGGGATATGGCCATAGGGAATACGGAGAGTGGAAGTCATCCAAGACCACCTCCAAATAAGCCTGTTTCAAAGCCATATCGACAGGAATGGAAGCAAGTGGGTAGCCTGCTTAACAGGGGAACAGCCCAAATAAAAATAGGGAACTTCCAGTCACCTAAGGAAAAGAAGTACTTTCAAAATGTAAAAAAAAAGTTCCTCTTTGCTGACCTCCCAAGAGAATGTTTCAACATGTGTCAAAACAATGACAGCCTCACCAGACCCACCACTTTGGATATCGCCTGCTGCTCAGTTGACAAATCTTTTGCTAGTTGGCATTCATCCTTCTGACTGCTAATCTTGGACTTGAACACAAGTCAAAGTCTCATGTCAGGGTCAGAGGTATAAAATAGAACTATTTGCTCTTCCCCACCCACCTCCCTTTAAAAAAAATGGAACCGAAGGTAAAAAGGAGCTATTTGCTCCAATCAAGACCTTAATCTCAAAGTGAACTGAAGATTGGGTGAAGAAACTTTTTATAAAACGGATAACTGTAGGGCTACTACAATTGGCCTCGGGGTTAGTGAGGGGAGGAAAATCAGTTAATGTTCCCACTCCTGTTTGCGATCGAACAATCCTTGCTAGAAGTGCACATAGGTGGACAGGACTGGGCTCGGCTCGGCTGCCCCAGGTAAAATAGTCTGTCAACATGAAATGCCGGGTTTTACAGATGAATTATGACCACTTGGACAAAGTACCAGAGGGTGAGCAGTCTGTGTGGAACCAAACCCCAAAAACAAGACAAGACATTTCCAGAGGAGTTGGGTAGGCAGGAGAAAATTGATGAGAATTAAAGTGGAATAGCAAACAAAAACTATGTAGAGTATTCCAGACTCGTAAGAGTATAGTTTTCACTCGGCTGGGTCACACTGGAACAAAACAAATGACAGAAGCATCTGGATTAAACTACTACTTTAAGAAAAACTCGTTGCTTAAAACAATGTTATCAAGCTGCCCAGAGAAATCAATGTGAAAGGTATCTGAAACTGATGCAAGATTTAACGCAGAGAGGTGCTGCAGCTTTAATAAACCGAGCGCAATCGGGGAGGGGACAGGAAATTCATATTTAATCTGGTTTTACTGCAGACTGGCAAAGGAAACTCAAAGTCCACTTTTTTGTTTCCATAAAAGGAAGGAGCAAGGCGACAATGATGTCACTCCTGTGGGAAACCGATGACGTTACTTGTTGAAGAAATACTGAAACCAAGGTAAGTCATGGGTGTCTGACTCATTCAGATCCAAGTCAGTTGATCAATGTTAATTTGAATACTAAATACCCATTACAATTAACCAGGTTTTATTAAGCAAGATGCAAAGGCTTTCATTTTATACAGAATGCGCACAGCAGTATCTCAGAAACTCCCTCTGCCCCCTCATCAAAATGAACACATGAACAAAAGTTGACCCCTTGAACATATTCTGCCATTCAATTAGATCACGGCTGTTCTGCACCTCAACTTCATTGACTCGTCTTTGTTTAATTTCCCTCGATGCCCTTACCCAACAATTATATGAAAATTGAACCAATGGTTTATTGAAACACCAAGTAGTATTGGCACAAATGAGTACAGTTTTATAAATCACATTTAAATAATTGATCCTGCATCAGATCATACGTAACCATTTGAGAAATGGAAAACGGGCAATCACTGTATGAGAGAGGAAGAGAGAGGTTAATATACCAGCTTTCATCAGAATTGGGTATAAAGTTGGCCTATAATTTCTTTAGATGCTGACTGCCATGCTGTGTATTCCCAGTATTTTCTGTTTTATTTCATATTTCCAATATTTATAGTTTTTCCACCTCATCTGTGCTGTTTAAGAGGAAGTTTGCTTCCTTGTAGAGACTTTATTCTTCCTACCTTCAAATGAGAGTGAACTCCTGATCAGAGCAAAAGAGCTTCTCTTTCAATATTCACTAAGTTCCAATTCCTTGCCCACTGCATGTTGTAGCAAAGTAATACAGACAACCATTCACGACATGTTCATGACCATTTGCTGATGACTGCACGTTACTCGCCCACACCTGCGAGTGCATCCAATTGCTATCCGACTGCTTGGCTAGGGTGGCACAGTGTTTTGGTCTTACAATCAACTTAAAAGTCATGATCCCGCCAAAACCTGGTCATCCAGTCACATCCCCTGAAGTTACGATCCATAACTTACCACTCAAAGTAACAGACAAATTCTGCTATCTCAGTAGTGTTCTCTTGCAGAACGGCACAATCAACTATGTGGTTACTCACCGGATTGGCAGGACCAGCTCCTTTGGCAAACTCGAGTGGAGACTCTTACAGGAATAAGGGGTTAGTCTGCCAACAAATGTTGCTATATACCAAACTGATGTCCTCACCACCCTACGAAATGGACCGGAGTCGTGGTTCTGCTGCAGCCATTGTATCAAGCAACTTGACCATTTCTATTTGCACTTTCATTAGCATCAAGTGGCAGGACAGGGTGCCTAACACTGATGACCTAAGCGCTGCAATAGAGGCCACAATCAAAAAGGTCCAGTTGGACACATCATTCACATGCCTGATTACAGAACTCCCAAAGCTGTCTTCAAAGGCGAGCTGCAGTCCGGATATTGCAACAACGGTGGGCAGATGAAATGCTTTAAAGGCACATTAAAGGCCACCTTAAAATCTTGCAATATTAACCTCGACACCTGGTAGGACACAGTCACTGACGGACTATAATGGTGTCACATCAGACAGGTCGATTTGAATGAATTTGAGGCTGCGAGATCTGGCTGCCAAATGCCAGGCATGCAAAGTAACTCATCTATCGGCCTCATATGGTTTTCAATAAGTTGTGCCGTCTTATATGTGCGTCCAAGATTGGGTTCTTCTATCAATGCACCCACAACAACCGAGACTCATCCGTCGGCTGAACAGGAGACTCCAGCAGACAGAATGGGAGAATATATATCAACTGGCCCAACAGCTCACCACTTCTAACCACCAATAATTTTACTAGCTAATGTGGAAAACAACATCCACAACAGTGCACCAAATGCTTTCACTGACCAGTTCAACCAGCCTACTTTATCCAGAACTGATTAAGTATTGCAGGAAAAAAAATGTATAAAAGCAACTTTTGCTCATTTTCTCCAAACTTTTTTAACCAACCAGTGGAACAGCAGCCAAAATGCGTAGAGGGAAACTGCTGCACAGGCAAGTTAGCACTGCTAAACATGAGCAGCACTAGATATCATTTCTTTTTAATTGATACTTGGCTCTATTTTATTTTTGGCAAGGCCAAGTGCGTGAAACAGTAATTGAAACACTTAACCAATGAGCAACATATTGGTACTCCAATGTATCGCTACAAGGTTCCACACAAGTTTCTCATCTTGGTCATGTCACCACAGCAGGGCAGCAAGTTACAGCAAGATGCTTCTCTGATGGCTACTGAAGCACAGAATTTATTGGGCTACAGTTAATTTCTAGAGTAGGTTTTTATATTTTCAAGTTACTGACTAATCAACTGTCATTACCTTCTAGTAATCCACTGTTGCACTTGTATCGTGTTTGCTACAGCACTGAATCAGACACAGCTACTATGGCACAGAAATCATTTTACAGTCAAAATGTGCACCTGTTTTTACAATTTGAGCACCTACATTATTAAAACTGTCTTCACAACTAGGTGAAAGGGTAATCTGTTCCAGATTATTGACTAACTGGTATTTTTGGGCTTAATGCAATCGTTAAAAGAAACAGTTATTACAACTTTTAGCACCGTTTTTACCATTTCAAGGTACTGCAGTCTTAATGAGTTAAGTAGTCGAAAAAATGTATGATCAATTGCTGAAAGAGTATCCCTTTTGTTAACTACATTGCCATATACCGCAGCTCAGAATACACATCATTCACATTCTGCTTTTTATAGTGAGAAATCACTCACTCATGGAATCTTAACACTCATCCTTCTGGCCTCAAAATCATTAGCATAATACAGATTATAAACCAACCCCCAAGTCAAACCTGTAAGCATGCCTGCTTGTGTCCAAGAATCTACAGCACAGCATGTCATTTTAGGCAAAGTGGAGGAGTTAATGACAACTTTAGATCAAGATCACCACAGCATTACCAGGTGCTGCTGCAACATCCCTGAACTTTGTGTAAAGCTTTTATTCTGGGTTGAGTGGAGTTCTGTGCCTACCAGCTTCCAATATACAGATCTTACACAGCCAGCAGCAAACACAAAGTAAACTTTCTGGATCCACCAAGACTGGTCACCAGGAAGATTCGGTAGAAAGCTGTTGTCTTCTTTGGCTTGTGGCCCAGTGACAGACAGCTGGTTAAAGCTAATTTAATACTGGGCTAAGCCTAATGTAAACGTAGTATTAACCAGTGAGTCAATGAGCCACAGGACAAATATCCAGGAGCTGTTTACAGCAAAAAAAACTCTTGGAAGGAGTACCTGAAAACAAACTCAAAAATAATGAGGCAGAAATTCCATTCCCTACGAGTGTACACGCGCTGTGTACTCACCCATAGGGCCAACGGAAATGCCGGTTTTAGGCATGCACTGCGCATGCGCTGGAAACCGGCATTTTCGATCTGTCAAGAAAGCTCTTGACAGATCCTCCGCCTGCCCTGGAGCAGGGCCTCTGCGGGTGGAGAGTTCTGTTTTTTGGAGACCCTCCGCCCGCAGAAAACTTACAATTCTTGCGCCTGGTAAAAGCAGGCATAAGGCCTGCTTTTACCAGGATAAGAGTTGAAAAAAGTTTAAAAAAAGTTTTTAAAAATTTCCACTGATTTATCATTTAAAAATACTTTAAAGAAAGGTAAGTTTATTTTTAGCCCCATTAAAAACTTTATTTTTTTCAAAAAATAAAACTTTTGTTTAAAATACTTAATTTATTGTAATTTAAAGTCATTTTAAAAATGTGATTTTTTTTTTTAATTGAAAGTTTTACTATGTTTTGGGGGTGATCGCTATTCATATATTTGACAGGTCTTCCTGTCAAATGTATGAAGGGAGATTCCCCTCTGATTGGCTCCCCATGGCCCACGTGATTCCCAGGGACGCTGCGAACCGCCTGCGCCTCTGGGATACGTGGGCCCTGCGCACCGGCAGTTTGGAGAGGCCCAGCAACAGAACTCTGCGCCTCCGGGGAGCCCTCCGGTCTAGGCGCAGATTTTTCCAGATCGCAGCCCTCCGCCCACGGGAGGCCTGCGAACTGAATTTCTGGGCCCATACTCTTGCACCCTGTATTAAATTAGCTTTAACCAGCTGTCTGTCACTGGGCCACAAGCCGTTCCTTCACTGTCGCTGGGTCAAAATCCTGGAACTCCCTCCCTAACAGCACTGTGGGAGCACCTTCACCACACGGACTGTAGCGGTTCAAGAAGGCGGCTCACCACCACCTTCAAGGGCAATTAGGAATGGGCACTAAATGCTGGCCTTGCCAGCAACGCCCACATCCCATGAACGAAAAAAAACACCAACATCCCCGCTCCAACCACCTCAACAATTTCACACCTGTTTCTTTCCAACCATAGCTTTGGAATTTTCAAGAGCTATGCGACCAGTCAAGACGCTCAGCAAAAAGTCAGCTTTCATCCGCCTACAACTTCAATTAAGCGCTCTGAGCACCACTTATGATTTGTGTTTTACAGAAAGTTCTCTCTGCTGCAGTAGCTATGGTCAATAGAATCAGCACACTAGAGAGCTGCCTCCTTCCCTTTCAAAAGGAAGCATATGAATGACTAACAATTTCACTAATGGTGAATTTTCATTTCCGTGGCTCAGTCAGTAGCACCCTTGCCTCCAAGTCAGAAGATTATGGGTCCAAGTCCCTTTCAGAGACTTGAGCACAAAAATCTAGGCTGACACTCCAGTGCAGTACTGAGGGAGTGCTGTACTGTCAGAGGTGCCATATTTGGATGAGATGTTAAACCAAGACCAGTCTGCTCTCAGATGGATGTTAAAGATCCTAGGGCACTATTTTGAAGAAGAGTTATCCCCAGTGTCCTAACCAATATTTATCCATCAATCAACATCACTAAAAAACAGATTATCTGGTCATTACCACATTGCTGTTTGTGGAGCTTGCTGTGTGCAAATTGGCTGCCGCATTTCCTATATTACAACAGTGACTACACTTCAAAGTCTTTCCTTTTTCTTTTTATTTCAGGTGTAAAGTTAAGAAACTTTACTTGCCACGAAGATGTATTTATTTTAAATTATCCCCGTCTCTGAAGAGCTGTACTCAGATTGCTCCATAAGGCACGCAGTTGGGCCCTGCTGAGACCCCCAATTGCTGTAACTTGGAACAATTTCACCCAAATGTATATTGTAGAACACTTTGAGGTGAAACTTTTAACAAAAGTCTATTATTTTCAGTGACTTGCTAACAGATTTATCAACCTTAAAACACTACTGACATTTGAAGGTGAGAGCATTAGAAGCAGGCTCTAATTTGGTTCTGGCTACTCCTGAACTCACTGCTTGTGCAGAGGACCGGGATTAAAAAGGCTTTCTATTATTTCTGGACTACACAATTATTTTACATGTGTAGATTTATTAAGATTTATTGATTAAGATATTAGACAACTAAAGTCTACAAACAGTTTACTTTGTTGAAAAAAGAGGCCTTAATCCAGTGGTAGGATTATAGACCCACAATTTTAAGTGTATAAAGCCATTGGTTCCTTGCAAGTTGGGGCACTTACACCTAGGAATGGAGCCAACAGGGAGAAACGTGTCTGCTGTCGGCTGCACTCTTCTGGCACAAACATAAAAGTGATCCTCAGTCTCGAGAAGATTGTTATTAGTCGGTAAAATGATCCAGTATTAGTAAACAAAGCTCACTTAACACAAGCCCTGATGAGGCTTACACACGGAGGCAGCATATTCTTGATGTAGTGCACAGGTTTTAACATGCATTGGCTTCCCTTGTGCAGGTGATTTCATCCCTGTTCAATTCTATGTTTAATTTTTGAAGGTTCTGACAGCTTTTTTTTAATAAATAAAAGTGTCTGCAAAATGTATCTCAGTTTCCAACACTGATGATCAATTTTAAAAATTATAGAAAATAAATGCCTTAAGGCAGATCCATGATCTGATTTTTGCTCAAATATCTGAGCAGTTTGTGTTTTAAGTAATTCAAGGATGTTTCCTGATCAGTCCGGATAAGCATCCAGCAATATTCATTTTTCTTTCAAAAAAGCAGTAACTTCAGTCTAGTCACATGCTTTTACTGCTGCTTTTCATCAAATTTACTAAAATTCAAAATGTGTCAGGAGAAATAGCCTGTCAACACAACAGAAAACTGATGTCCAATATAAGACAATTAATCAAATTTTGCAACTGGTAAGTTCAAACATAGGAATACACTGGGCCATTTTAAACACAATGTTCAAAATATTTTTAAATAATTGGCCAGAACGTCAGGGGGAGACGAGAAGAAATCTTTTTTACTCAGCAAGTTATTATCGATCTGGAATGCAGTGCCTGAAAAAGTGGTGGATGCAGATTCAACAGTAACTGTGAAGGGGGAATTGGATATATATTTGAAAGGGAAAACACTGCAGGGGAGTGGGACTAATTGGTAGCACTTTCAGAGAGTTGGTATAGGCACGATAGGCCAAATAGCCTTCTACTGTGCTGCAATTCTACAATTCTATGAATATTACTTAACATACCACTTTCTGCTTGCGGGCATGTTCAATAAGCTAGCACACAAAGGGCACCAGCTTTTGTTAAAATTATAAATAAATATCAGGTCAATGAACCAGCCAATAAATTAATTTCAGTTCTCTTTTTGCTACGAGTAAAACAGGATATGAAAGAAAGAGTGGGTCACATTATGAACCTGGTACTGTTTTCACTGAATGGATGGATTAGAATTTAAAGGGAATTCAGAGTCCAATTAGTTGCCAGGTATACTTTTCTGTGCCAAATATTAAATAAGGGCAGGAGGCATCTATAAAGACAGAAAACACACCCAAGTTAAGACTGTCAGTGCATTGAGAGGCAGTGCAAAAATTCACCAAAAAATGAGCACATTAAGAGAAAACATTCCTAATCTAGATTGAACTGATTTACAAAGGAGATGAGATACTGATTGTTGCTAAATGATCACACCAGAGTCAGGACTAATAAGCAAAACAATTATTGCAAGGTGCCAATACAGCAACAAATACATCAGAAACAGCTGGTTGATAAAGCTGCTTGCACGTGAAGGGTGAAGAAACTCAAATGCCACAATCTCTGGGTTGTGAAGCAAGCACCTTACCCAGTACTTGCACTGATCCAATGATTCGTGACAAACTGCAAAGTTCAAGGTGACACTGGGAAAGTTAAGTGGGTGAGGTTACGTGCTTCAACACAAATAGAATTTTCCCAGTACTTCATGACTAAACTATTTGTGCAAATATTGTTTCATCAGTGAATGCAGTATCCTATGAGACCTGGCAAAAAACCAGGTTGACAGTCCATTTTAACTGTCTACGAAATTATGTGGAACTGAAGTTTGAAAGCAGCTCAACTGCTACATGACCATGTGCCCTTGGTTAATTCATTCTTACCTTTCTGATCATTGCCAAAGCATCTCCATCAATGGGCTCTCTTCCCACCCTCATACCATCAACTCCAGAGTCCTCCAAAGATTCATCCTCTTTCTCATCTACATGCTGGCCCTTGGTGACATCACTAAAGTCATAGGGTCAGCTTCCACGTGTATGCCAGTGACATCCAGCACTACATCCTCACCGCTCATTAGAACCCTCTAACGTCTCTGTGCGGTCAGACTGCTTGCCTGACATCCAGTCTTGGATAAATCACAACCACCTCCAGCTAAACATTGGGAAGACCAAAGAAATCGTCTTCCCGCCACAAACCCCATACCCTCGCTACAAACTCCATCCCCCTCCCTCGTCACCGTCTCAGGCTGAAGCACGCCGTTCACAACCTTGACATGCTGTTCAACCTGGAGCTGAGCTGACAACTATATATATCCTCTCCTAGTGGGCCTGCATCCTCCAATTTATGCAAAACTCTGCTGCATCTTAACCTGGACCCATCACACCCATCCTTACTGACCTACATTGGCTCCCAGTTCCTGAACGCCTGATACATACTAGAAAAGCCACATTTTAAGGAGCTCTCCCTTCAAACGAGAAATATAAACCATGAAATAAATGTTTTGTGGTTATACAATTCAACAGTTCCACCAATGGTTTAAATGTGCCCACACGGCATAAAATGTCTGCATTCCAAAAGTATTGCTTTTCCAGTGTATGATTGAAAGTTACCAACCAGTTATACTGACAGGACATAAAAATGCACTCATGCCATTTGAACATGCGGTTTTAAAACAGTTCACAAAAAAATATTAATTTTCCAACAAGAAATATTTGGGGCTTAGTAAGTTAATAAAACAGTAGTCTACATTTGGTCTATGTAAGCTGCCTTCTGAAGCTTCATCAGATCCCACAGTGCACATCCATTTCCTTGCAAAAGCCCAGAATGTTTTACAAACACATTTTTGATGTCATTATTTACATAATTAGCCTACTGCAGCATACAATTCTTAAACTTTTACCTACACATGGTTCAGTCACAAATAAAAAGCAATTCTGCCAAGTTACTTTACCATAATTTTATTGCTCTTTGGAAAGATCAACTTCAGAGTTGGCTACAATCCACCCAGCTGAACGGAGGGAAGTTAAAAAAAATCCCTTAAGGTTTATTTAAATGCATAGCGTATACGGAGTCTGAAGTATTATAGTAACAGATTTAAAACTACCTAGCATGGCATCTTCTCCATGCCCAAAAGCTGTTTTTAAACTAGTTTGCAAATGCACGTACGTGAGCACTTGTGTGTTATTAGTGTGCACTGAGAATTTGAGGTGACAGATGACCACTTTGCTTGGAGGACCACAGATAATTCAATCTTCCTATTGTACCTTGAGCTGTGTCTACAGGCTCATACAAGTTGCTCTTAAAAATCTTCATTCCGCCAGTTATTTTAGAGGAAAGGATGGGAGGGTAGAGACTGGCTATAAATTTATACTTTGTTAGAAGTTTTTTATTTTCAAAACTATCAACGCCTCAATTCAATCACTACATAAAACGCAAGACTCATCAATAGATTGTGTGGAGATATATATTGGGAGGTTAATCAAAAGCCTGATACATATTAAGCAAGCTCTTCAGTCTGATCAGCCAAATTAGCCATGAGAAAATACATTATACTGTACTACCATTAGTTCATACTCATGTACAGTTACTTTTAATCTTAACCAAGATTTCTTCAGCTACTCCATGTGGCAGCCAAAGTAATAAGCTACGGGAAAGTGGGAAAGCCAGTTGTTTTGCCTCATGTCTGTCAGCTTCAAAACGCCACCTCTAAACACAGGGTTTTCACAATCTGCATTAACAAATATTATAATGTGAATGCAGATTCAGGGGCTTTCTTAAATACTGAAACTTGGCAAAGGAGGTCCAAGCACAAATCCCAGGCCTGACCAATCTGCTCACTCAGACATACCCAAAAAATAAATATTTTCCCTAGCGTCTGCCTTGAAGGGAATGGAAGAAAGATTGTCCAGAGAAAGGAGTCAGTTTGCTGCTGTTTAATTAGCTAAGTGACATTAAGTATATATGGCAAAATCCAACTCTCTCCATGGCTCTCCAATTACTGTTAACAGACTTGCTATTTCTATGGTAATTCAATCGGACAAAATCGCTTCTGGAACTCAAATCTTGTGAAAATTTCTATCAATGTGTCAACCATGATGTCCGAGTCTAAGCGTGGTTGCTATGTACTGTTTTCCTGACAGATATCATAGGTCCCAAGTCTAACAGGAGTCTATGACCACACTTGAAACAGTCATTAATATTGGAACTTTGTTGCACTCCCCAGTTTACCACACGTATGACAAAAGAGATGCTAGGACAATGAAAGGACTGTAGCAACACTAAATGAGCCATTACCAATGTTAGGGCATGCCCAGTAAAAAAAAAAGCCGTGCCGTTCACATCCTCAGGACACCCCAAAGTGCTGCACAGCCAACAAATTACTTTTGAAGCCTAGTCACTGTTCTTTTGTAGGCAAAGACATCAGCCAATTTGCACACAGCACTGCCTGACAAACAGCAAATGAGATAATGACCACCTAATCTGTTTTGGTAGTGTTGGTTGAAGGAGGAATGTTGGCCAGAATATTGGGAGAACCTCCATGCTCTTCAAAATAGTGCCACAGGATCTTGCATCTACCTGAACAGGTAGATGGGGCATCAGTTTAACATCTCATCCACTGAAAATGCAGCAATGCCTCAGTACTGCACTGAAGTGTCAGATTAGATTATGTGCTCAAGTGTATAGTAGAGTTTGAGCTCTATAAATACAATACACTTGCAGCACTTACATTTTTGGGACTTTTTAAACCTTCATCCCCTAGATTGAAGATACAAGTACAAAATATCACCCTCATGGAGAAGTCCCAATGCCCCGTACCTTTGAGAATATCAGTCCTAGCCTACAGATCTAGGTTATCTTTAGTAGCGCACTTGGGAAACAAACACCAAAGTGCATTTGGTAATTTCTTTTAGATTCTGAACAGTCTTATGCCTCAATGAGATCTCATTTCTGTCTTTGAAAGTGGTAGAGCATCACATCAGACCTTATGCAAGATGAAAATATCAAGCAATTGTATTAAAATAAGTGAATAATCCAACAAATATATAGTTACGGTAAAGAAAGTCCCATTTTGTCTAATGGAATTAGGTAAGAGTCCAAAACCAATACTAAGCTGTCTTCTATAAACATCGTCCTTTCTTTTTCTTGCAACCTTATCCAACTACAAGAGTACGGTCTATCATCTCTTTTGCGGTGAAGTTTCCAATATTCTGATAACTCAACTCAGTTTGAATGAACAGATCCATCCACTTACATACTTTTTCACCAGCTGCTATGCCTCATTTGGATTTTTCATTGCTGACTGTGATATTCAAAATAATTGTCTGTCAGGGGTATAACTGAACATATCACACCATCCATGTGTGTTCAAAGTTGGCTTGGTTCCTCCCCCAAGCCTATGGTTCAAAAGCCAGTTTGAACCAAGTATGCAACATATGCACCAAAATAAGCTTGGTACAGAATCTGGAGTGCAGTTATTCTTTTAAACTGTTTATGTACAATGATTAGATTTAAAAGGACAGCCACTAATTACAGTCCACTCATGTTGATTCAAGTCTTTGTTTAAAGAAAATTCAAACTATTGAGTGCATAAATTAAGCAATTTTAATAAAACTGCACAAGGAACTACATTTTTTGGCACAATTTGAATTCACATTTACAGAATTTTTTCCAAAGTGGCTTGCTTAGTCTATTTTAATGTTGGATGCTAACAATTGGCATTCGCTAGCCCAAATCTTTGTCACTGTGCTCCATTGGTATTCGTGCACAAGAATTCCTGTAAAAACTGCCTAATTTAGTCTATGAGATCTAGAGGCAGGGTTCCACTCTGTGAAACCAGCAGATGGGGGCTTTAGTCAATTCTCATATCAAACACCGATGTGTATTTGAAGTTTTAGTCCAACAATATGCCTTTGAACAATTTGTCACTAATATTTCCTTCTCCCATTATATGTTGATGGGGATGCGCTGAAGTAGGCCCATGGGTCTCTATTGGTTGTGGGGTTCTAGTCTGCTGTGCTATGCCTGTTATTGATTGTCAAGACACTAACTGACCTATTCAAGGGATTGAATCAGTTAAGCAGTGTGCTCTGTGGTTCCGCACCATACTATTTAAGAGTGTGCTGGATTTGACCGTTGCCTCAAATCTTTCTTCCCAGAGTTAGACTGTACACTCAAGTTCAGATTAGAACTAATGATCTGGTCTATGATGGTAAACATTTCCAAAAGTAAGATTTTCCTTTACAAGTTTGCAGCAAAGATAGATTTTCATTATGAACTAAAAAATCTAGATGAAGCATCCTGCTCTCATTAACTAGAGAGTACACCAAGCATTTATACTGTTCAGTTCAGCAGCTGTCCTCCAGGAAGCCTATACTAGAAGTTGTGGGAAATAAAACAAGCTATGTAGGCAGTGCTTCCCACCCCCCAAAAGAAAGTGGGACAGCATCAAGGAAAAGAACCAATTCTCAGACAGTAATATATAGGTTATCGCCTGCAATTTCCATATAGAGAAGTCCAGCTTCCACTGACCAAATGAGGAACAATCACCTTCCTCCTGTCGGAAGAAAGGGAGAGTCACCACAGGCTGTTCTTACATCATCATTGGCAGCCTGGAAATAAGTGGGGGTGTGGGGGGTGAGACAGTGAAGAGAAAAAAGAAAGTTTCCTGGTTTTTCCAAGCATAAAAAGGTGCACATCCTTCAGTACTTCAATTCAAAGGGACACAATACATAGACAAGGATCATTTCAGCTCATTCACCTGAAAAAACTGTAACCCTCTCTTCCTCCCCGCCCCCCAAACCCCACATTAATGCATTCAAGGATCAAATATTTCCAAAGATTTTGCCTCCAGCGCCTGCCAACATTTTTGGAATCTGGAATAACCACAGAAAGTGTTAAGAGTGCACAACAGATTGACTGGCATCTGAAGAAACAGATTATGTTGTCCTCGTGTCGTCATCTGATGCAGATGTTTCACCCAGGGAGAGGCAACACCAAAGCAAACGCATCAGATTTACTGGAGCCAACAATCAGGAAACCCAGTCAAAACTAGCTCTTACTGGTTGCCAGCGTAAGTGAAACTGGTAACTTTACTTTGGTGTTGCTGTTGGCTGCGCAAGTTTGCCAGGAGCTGGAAGCTTTGTAGTATAAAGTCAGCTTTAGATATGTTCACGTTTTGAGTATAATCTTTCATCCGCCAGCTCCGCAGCACATTTCTTAATTTCCTTTTACCTTTTTAATCTGTGTGGCCATGCCTTTCCTTCTTCAAACAACTACTTGGGTCTTATGAAACTACGTATGTGCTCACTCTTGCGTCAAGCCAACACTTATTTTGCAACAGGCACTTTCGCAAACTGCGAATAAAATGCCCACTTACAGGCTAAAGAAAGCAAAGATCGTCTCAGTTGTGCTAGAAGACACATTTGCACAAAAAGATAGACCAATAGATCGGTAAAGCTGCAACTTACAAACATTAGCTGCCTCGCCCCAAGTGACTATAGCAAAGGGCACGAATGCCAAGTATTAGGAGTGGGTTCTGGGAATTGTATTGTACATAGTTATTTACTAATTTTCCCAATTTAGGAGGAAACACAAATATAAAGGAAAGGACTTGCATTTAAATAACACCTTTCACACCCTCAGGATGTCCCAAAGCACTTTTACAGCCAATGAAGTATTTTTGAAGTGTAGTCACTGTTTTAATGTAGGGAAACACGGCAGCCATTTAACACACAGCAAGGTCACACAAACAGCAATAAGAGTCATGAACAAATAATCTGTTTGCGATGTTGATTTAAGGAATAAATATTGGCCAGGACACTGGGAGAACGGCCATGCGCTTCTTCAAATAGTGCCATGGCTTTTTTTTATGCCCACCTGACAGGGCCTCGGTAAACGTCTTATCCGAAAGATGGCACCTCAGACAGTGCAGCACTCCCCGTGTATCGGCCTGGATTATTTGCCCATTACCTTTTGTCTCAGAGGCAAGCGTGCTACCATTGAACCAAGACTGTAAAATATGAAACAATGCATTTAACAAATCCCTGAACTATTCATGTAAATCTCCAACCTTATTAGCATTGTTTCAAATACTCATTTGCCAACAAGAGGCAAGAAAACTACTGTCCTTGCAGCAAAAGGGAACCTAGTTAGTCAACTGCTTCAGTCAATAAATTCAGTTAAGAAATTTACTGAATCCGACTCGTCAGGCTAGCTTTTCGCTATATGCCGGGTTGCTGAAAATCCTGCAGTAATAGAAGTGATGTACAATACTGATTAGGTGATCTTGAGCTTGTTTGCTGTAATATCATTTCAATTCTGTGGCACAGTAAGAACTAGCCAGCCAAATATACAGTTACAGCTTTGGAGCTCGTATTTCACAATGTTATTGCAAACAATTTAGCTTTCCCAGAAACCAAGGGAGTCCAAAGTGAGTCAGTGCTGGTCCAAGAAAACAGCTAACTAATTTCAAATCTGTGTATAGAAAGATTTGACTACTTGAAGATACTGCCGAGTTTTATTAACAAAAATAGTTTAACCACAAATCCATTTTGGAAGTCAAGATTGTTTTAATCATTTCCAATGCTGAAATCCTTACCCAGCTCCCCAGCTTAAACTCTGTCCATATGTCAATCTAACAAAGAGTGAACTTCAAGCTCTGCAACATTCCGATAAAATTGACCACTGCCAGATTAATTTCTTGCTCGGCTCTTGCCCTTTAATTAGTCTTTCCTTTCTCTCGTGTTTTTTTAAATTTCTTCTGAAATATTTGGGCCAACACTCTGCAGCGAAGAAATCATTGGGGATAGAGTGTGCTTACAACTTAATGCATTCTAATGACAAATTAAATAAAGGGGGGAAAAAGCAAAAGCGCAATTGAATTCTTGAAGCATCATCCTTACTGCTATAGCCATTTCCAATTAAGCTTTTAAATTTCTAATTAAAAAAACTTAGAACTGGGAGTGGGTATGGAATTTGTGGCGGGGACTGAAAACAATGGCTTCAGTCTTCCTAATGTTTAACTGGAGGAAACTGCAGTTCATCCAGGTCTGGATGTCAGACAAGCAGTCTTACAACACCAGAGGCAGTGGAAAGGTCAAGAGCGGTAGACTGGGTGTCATCAGCGTACATGTAGAATCCAACCCCATGTCTTTGGATGATGTCGCCAAGGGGCAGCAGGTAGACGAGGGGTAAAGGAGGGGGCCCAAAGATAGATCCTTGGGGGACTCGAGGGAACAATGTACAGGCGGCAACAGAAGCCAATGCTGGAGATGGTCTGGCCATGGTTGAATAGGTAAGAGTGGAAACAAGCAAGGACAGTCCCACTGAGCTGGACAATGGAGGAGAGGCGTTGGAGAATGATGGTGTGATGGCCACGTCAAAGATGCAGAGGTGGTCAAGAAAGACAAGGAAGGATAGTGCACCAGTCACACTCAGGATTTTATTTGCAACTGATTAGGGCGGTTTCAGTTCTACAGCGGGGCGGAAAAGCTCAAGAAAAATAATGCTGAGGCATTCTATCCAACAACATTTTTTACAATTTATTCTGAAGGCAATCAGATTTTAGTTACATGACGAAAGGGATACTGTAGAGCCTTTCCCCCTCCCGCCTGTGCACACATACACCACATCCTCCACACAACTGCCAATCTTATCTTTCACCTATTTGCATATGTGATGCAAGGCTGTCAAGCTTCACCATATAAGGAAAAAAACACAAAACTGTTTGCTTGAGCCATCAGCCTTGCTCAAACCACCCCAAATTCAATATCCTGCTGCAACTATTTTGGGGCTTGTCTCAACAAGCTGCTATATTCCTTGCATTGCAAAGCGATACTCCTGGAATTTTAAACATAACTAAATTCTGCAATCTACATGATCAACTGTCATGCCGCCACAAGACCCCTAAATAAACTGCTATATCCCACATATGCCGCTATACAAACCAGAGGCAGCAGAATCGGACAATTTCTCTACTAAAGACATCTTTGGCATTGTTTAGGGTATTGTCCCCTTTTTCTCCTTAGCTCTCATGAAGGTGAGTATTCCCCTCCCAGTCTTGCTAATTTTCACCAATGTGGCAGGACTACAGAGCTTTGTTCTGATCCGTTGGTTGTGGGATTGCTTAGGTCTGCCGCTGTTTAGCATGCATGTAGTCCTATGTTGTAGCTTCACTAGGTTAGCACCTCATTTTCAGGTATGTTTGGTGCTGCTCCTGGCATGCTCTACTACACTCTTCATTGAACCAGGGTTGGTCGCCTGGCTTGATGGTAATGGTAGAGTAAGGGATATGCCGGGCCATGAGTTTACAGATTGTGGTCTAATAGCCATCAGCAGCAGCAGAATTGTGTCAGCGCCTCATGGACACCCAGTTTTGAGATGCTAGATCCGTCTGAATCTATCCCATTTAGCACGGTGGTAGTGCCACACCATACGATGGAGGGTGCCCTCAGTGTGAAGATGGAACTTTGTCTCCTACCAATACTGTCATGGACGGATGCATCTGCGACAGGTAGATTGGTGAGGACGAGGTCAAGTAGGTTTTTCCCATTGATTCTCTCACCACCTGCCGCAGGCCTAGTCTGGCAGCTATCCTTCAGGACTCGGTCAGCTCGGTCAGTAGTGGTGCTGCTGAGCTACTCTTGGTAATGGACATTGAAATCCCCATCCAGAGTACATTCTGTGCCCTTGCTACCCTCAGTGTTTCTTCCAAATGGTGTTCAACATGGGGGAGTGCTGATTCATCAGATGAGGGACAGGAGTAGGTGGTAATCAGCAGGAGGTTCGTTTGCCCAGATGCCATGAGACTTCATGGCATCCAGAGTCAACATTGAGGCCTCCCAGGGCCACTCCCTCCCGACTGTATGCCACTGTGCCGCCACCCCTGGCACATCTGTCCATTGGTGTGTGAAGGATGTCAAAAGGAGGTACTTTATTGGAGTTCAAATATTAAGACAGAGGCAATCACCCCTTAAAATTGCATTTTTATTAGGAATACAGCAGAAAAGGTTAAAACATACAAGTCCTCCCTTTAACAAATGCTAGACAATCAAATAAAAAGCCCAGACATCAGCAATTGAATTCCACTAAGCAATGAAGATAATTGAGGCTACCGAGGATGCACGCAAGTAACCACACGACAATCTGCAACATATGGATACTCCTGTTTGTTTAAAAATTTGGTACTATTTCTTGAAACAATGATATACTTTCTATCATCCTATCTAGGCTCACAAAAGAATAGCTACTGGGGTGAAATATCAGAGGTCCCCAGTGCTTGTGGAACTGTACTCAATGTGTCAGCACCTCCAAAGGGGGCGGCCGGGGGAGAGGCGGAGCTATGTTTTAAAAGCTACCACTGCACACTGCAAAAAGCAAAACTAAAATTTTCTGTTGGGTTTTATTTGCAACTAATTCAGACACCAGCCACTCCTATATACCGATAGAATAAGCATTTAAGTATTAACCACTACAAAGTCATTATACATTTGAAAGTTCGCCTTTCCTTCCCATTATCCATTCTGTTGCTTCCAAGCCACTCTGCAATTAAGGGCACTACCACACCCAATAAAAACGTGACTACACAGGGATGAGATCATCCTAGCCATTGTCAGCGTTCCAAGTTAATACACTGCGCAAAATGCAAGCTACTGCAGATGCTAGAACAGAATATGCCAGAAACACTCAGCAGGTCAGGTAGCATCTGTGGATAAAACAGAATTTAAAGTTTCAGGTGTGGGACCTTCGTCAGAACAGTTCTGATGAAGGGTCCACACCTGAAACTTTAACTTGTCTGTTGTCTCCACAAATGCTGCCTGACCTGAATGTTTCCAGCATTTTCTGTTTTTGTTTTTAATACATCGAGAGATTAAAGAAATGCACATTCACTTTAGGTTCCAAGTCATTGTTATATGAAGAATAATGAATTATAAAAAGAAATTCACTATAGAGCCTCACACAATAAGCAGTTCTGCAATATCACCCAACAATGGATTTAATGCGGAGGCAGCATTGGCTGAGATTGTATATTAAAAATAACTATAGCCAGCAATCCAATCTTAACATTTAGATGGCTACTTTACTCATAGAATCATACAGCACAGGAGGCGGCCATTCAGCCCACCGTGCCTATGCCAGCTCACTGAAAGCTATCGAATTGGTCCCACTCCCCTGCATTTTTTTCCTTTTTAAAGTATCTAATTCCCTTTTGAAAGGTACTATTGAATCTGCTTCCACCCCCCTTTCAAGCAGTGCATTCCAGATCATAACTCGTTACGTTAAAAAATTGGTCAGAGGTTGCATTCGTGATTGCTGTTCAGCAACTTCTGCTGGAAGTGTGCATGTATGGAGATTGACGGACAACAGGATAAAGCGAGGGTAATCTTGCAGTATGATGCAGGACAGAAATGCTTATAGTTTTCGGTCAAATAGCCTACTGACACTCCTTTTTCCTTTTATAAGCATCAACAAGACTTACATTTCTATAGCGCCTTTCACGACCACCGGACGTCCCAAAGCGCTTTACAACCAATGAAGTACTTTTTGGAGTATAGTCACTGTTGTAATGTGGGAAACACGGCAGCCAATTTGCACACAGCAAGCTCCCACAAACAGCAATGTGATAATGAACAGATAATCTGTTTTAGTGATGTTGATTGAGGGATAAATATTGGCCAGGACACCAGGTATAACTCCCCCTGCTCTTCTTTGAAATAGTGCCATGGGATCTTTTACGTCCACCTGAGGAGCGCAGACGGGGCCTCGGTTTAACGTCTCATACGAAAGACGGCACCTCCGACAGTGCAGCACTCCCTCAGCACTGCACTGGAGTGGAACTTCAACCCACAACCTTCTGACTCGGAGGCGAGCGTGCTACCCATTAAGCCACAGCTGGATTAGGAACATTTGGAAGAGATACCAGATGACTGGTGCCTTGGAACCCTACACCAACAAGGATTCAACAGCTTCATGAAACTAATTGGAGGGGAGAAAATTTAACCAGAATACATTAAACCAATAAGCAAGTAGTGTTAAATTAGTGAATCAGAGATTACCTTGCATTACAAACAAAACAGAGTACTTCTTTGCATATTAATGAAGCAATCATAGATATAAGTCAGTAGTAATTGTTGGCTACTGAAGAACTTTAAGGCAAAACCCTCACCTTGCAACATACTCCTGTATGCAGTGTCTGTAATGGCATAGATGTGGGGTGGCAACTCATGCCGTTTTTTTCCCTTGTACATCTCAACAATCTCCTCCGTGTAGATAGGCAGATTCTTGTATGGATTGATCACCACACAGAAAAGACCTGAGTAAGTCTAAAACAAAAAGGTACAAAGTTATACATGATTTCAGGGGGAGAATGGCACCATTTTTACATAGATTACAATATCTGCATCCTTGTAGTATTTAAAAAGGCAAAAGCCAAACTTGAAGAATGATGTTAAGCTAAGTCCACATCTCCTCTGATACGATAGCAAAATACTGTGGATGCTGGAAATCCGAAATAACAGAAAACGCTGGAAAAACTCAGGCCAGGCAGCATCAGTGGAGAGAGAAACAGTTAACGTTTCAGGTCGAAGACCTTTCGTCAGACCGTTCTGACGAAAGGTCTTCGATCTGAAACGTTAACTCTGTTTCTCTCTCCACGGATGCTGCCTGGCCTGCTGAGTTTTTTCAGCGTTTTCTGTTGTTATTCCATATCTCCTCTGATGACTCTAGGTTTATCCAGTGAGGAGCCGAGCCACACAAACATCCCAGGTTCAATCCCTTGTCTATGTGGAGTTAGATCTCAATTGGGGTGGTCGCAAGGACAAATGGCCTCAGCAAACCTGGGTTAGCGAGTGAGTGAAAATAAAACCGGACAGACCACCCGGCATCGACACTGGCTACGGACACGACAACGGCACACCCAGCTCAGTCGACCCTGCAGTCCTCCTCACCAACATCTGGGGACTTATGCCAAAATTGGGAGAGCTGTCCCTTAGACTAGTCAAGCAATAGCCTGACAGTCATACTCACAGAATCATGCCTTTCAGCCAATGTCCCAAACTCCTCCATCACCATCCCTTGATATGTCTTGTCCCACCGGCAGGACAGACCCACCAAAGATGGTGGCATAGTGGTATACAGTCGGGAAGGAATGGCCCTGGGAGTCCTCAACATTGACTCCGGACCCCATGAAATCTCATGGCTTCAGGTCAAGCATGGGCAAGGAAACCTCCTGCTGATTACCACCTACCGTCCTCCCTCAGCTGATGAATCAGTACTCCATGTTCAACACCACTTGGAAGAAGCACAGAGTAGCAAGGGCACAGAATGTACTCTGGGTGGGGGACTTCAATGTCCATCAAGAGTGGCTCGGTAGCACCACTACTGACCAAGCAGGCCAAGTCCTGAAGGACATTAACTGCCAGTCTGGGCCTGCGACAGGTGGGGAGAGAACCAACACGACCTCGTCCTCACCAATCTGCCTGTCGCAGATGCATCTGTCCACGACAGTATTGGTAGCAGTGACCACCGCACAGTCAATGTGGAGACGAAGTCCTATCTTCACAGAGGGCACCCCTCCATCGTGTTGTGTGGCACTACCACCGTGCTAAATGGGATAGGTTCAGAACAGATCTAGCAGCTCAAACTGGACAACCATGAGGCGCTGTGGGCCATCAGCAGCAGAATTGAATTCCACCGCAATCTGTAATCTCATGGCCCAGCATATCTCTCACTCTACCATCAAGTCAGGGGACCAATCCTAGTTCAATAAGGAGTGTAGAAGAGCATACCTAAAAATGCGGTGCCAACCTGGAGAAGCTGCAACACAGCACTACATGCATGCTAAAAACCAGAAGCAGAATGCTATAGACAGAGCTAAGCAATCCCACAATCAACAGATCAGATCAAAGCTCTGCAGTCCTGCCACATCCAGTCGCGAATGGTGGTGGAACATTAAACAACTAACGGGAGGAGGAGGCTCCATGAATATCCCCATCCTCAATGATAGTGGAGCCCAGCATGTGAGTGCAAAAGACAAGGCTGAAGCATTTGCAATCATCTTCAGCCAGAAGTGCCAAGTGGATGATCCATATCGGCCTCCTCCGGAGGTCCTCACCACCACAGAAGCCAGTCTTCATCCAATTCGATTCACTCCACGTGAAATCAAGAAACGGCTGAACGCACTGGATACAGCAAAGGCTGTGGGCCCCGACAACATCCCGGCTGTCGTGCTGAAGACTTGTGCTCCAGAACTAGCCGCGCCTCTAGCCAAGCTGTTCCAGTACAGCTACAACACTGGCATCTATCCAACAATGTGGAAAACTGCCTAGGTATGTCCTGTCCACAAAAACCACGACAAATTCAATTACCACCCCATCAGTCTACTCTCAATCATTAGCAAAGTGATGGAAGGTGTCGTCGACAGTGCTATCAAGCAGTACTTACTCACCAATAACCTGCTCACTGATGCCCAGTTTGGGTTCCGCCAGGACCACTTGGCTCCAGACCTCATTACAGCCGTAGTCCAAACATGGACAAAGGAGCTGAATTCCAGAGGTGAGGAGAGAGTGACTGCCCTCGACATCAAGGAGCCCTAGTAAAACTGAAGTCAATGGAATCGGGGGGAACTCTCTCCACTAGCTAGGGTCATACCTAGCACAAAAGGAAGATGGTTGTGGTGTGTGGTCAATCATCACACTGCTGCAGGAGTTCCTCAGGGCGGTGTCCTAGGCCCAACCATCTTCAGCTGCTTCAATGACCTTCCCTCCATCATAAGGTCAGAAGTGGGGATGTTCGCTGATGACTGCAGTGTTCAGTGCCATTCGCAACTCCTCAGATAATGAAGCAGTTCATGCCCGCATGCAGCAAGACCTGGACGACATTCAGGCTTGAGCTGATAAGTGGCAGGTAACATTCGCGCCACACAAGTGCCGGACAAAGACTATCTCCAACAAGCGAGCGTCTAATCACCGCCCCGTGACATTCAACGGCATTACCATCGCCTACTCCCCAATCATCAATAACCTGGGGGTCACCATTGACCAGAAACTTAACTGGACCAACCACATAAATACTGTGGCAACAAGAGGTCAGAGGCTGGGTATTCTGCAGCAAGTGTCTCACCTCCTGACTCCCCAAAGCCTTTCCACCATCTACAAGGCACAAGTCAGGAGTGTGATGGAATACTTGCCAGGAGGAGTGCAGTCTCAACAACACAAGAAGCTAGACATCATCCAAGACAAAGCAGCCTGCTTGATTAGCACCCCATCCACCACCTTAAACATTCACTCCCTCCACCACCGGCGTACCGTGGCTGCAGTGTGTACCAATAAAAGATGCACTGCAGCAACTCGCCAAGGCTTCTTTGGCAGCACCTCCCAAACCCGCGACCTCTACCACCTAGAAGGACATGGGCAGCAGGCACATGGGAACAGCACCATCTCCAAGTTCCCCTCCAAGTCACACACCATCCTGACCTGGAAGTATATCGCCGTTCCTTCATCGTCACAGGGAGGGAGTTCCAGAATGTTGACCCAAACAGCACTGTGGGAGCACCTTCACCACATGGACTGCAGCGGTGCAAGGCAGCAGCTCACCACCACCTTCTCAAGGGCAACTAGGAATGGGCAATAAATGCTGGCCTCGTCAGCGACGCCCACATCCCATGAATGAATAAAAAAAATCAAACAGGGCTCCCACTGCTCATCACTATATATAGCAACCACAGCCAAAAGTGTGCATCCGTGAATGCCCTGTAAAGACAGGACTGGGCTCAGCTACAAATTAAATAGTTTGCCAAAATTCATCACGGATGCAAATGCATTAATGATGGCTACTTGGGCACGGTATTGGAGGAAGACTGGTTCCCATGGTACCTTAGCCATGCAAGGATTCAATGCCTTCAGGGGGAAAGGGTAAAAATAAGCCAAGTCCAACAAAAAATTTAAAATGTAAACCCAAATGTAATCAATTTATGTCCACAATATAAAAACACAGTCCTATGCATTAATAATGCTGCTTATATATTGTTTTAAGTAACAATTCCATGGTAAAAGCAATACAAATGGATAAATTTCACATAAGCAGGGTTTCTAAATCCATTAATGGAGACCAGAATGGCCCTAATGGTCAGCCGATTAATTGTAATTGACCTCCCCTTGCTCCAAATTGGGATTTTATACAAGATCTAGACCCATGCCGGTAAGAAGTCTTCTCTTTGAACCTGGAATCTGATGAAAGGTCATCGACCTGAAATATTCACTCTTTCCCTCCCACAGATGCTGCCTGACCTGCTGAGTATTTCCAACATTTTCTGTTTTTATTTCATATTTCCAGCATCCACAGTATTTTGCTTTTGTACCTTTTATGATGATTTGTAGCTTGGCTTAAGCACTCCAATGTTTAAAGGGAAGCCATAGCAGCTGTGTTTAAGAGTCTACCACTGGGTTAAAGAAACCAGATTGGTTTCCCTACATTACAAAAGTGGCGACACTTCAAAAGTACTTAATTGGTGCTTTGGGACGTCCTTAGGTTGTAAAAGGCGCTATATAAATGCAAGTTTGTTCTTGCTTTTTATTAGTGTAAGTGCCTGCAGCCAGTCCACAGATGCCAGCTTTATCTTAATTGACTATCCAGGTTACAATTTCACTACATGTGTCAAGACTCAACATGTACTTAAAATGCTTACAGGATTGTGGTAAGCAATAGGTGCCCTTGTGTAACAGTACAGCAACCCATAGCAAAATTCACAACTGGGTAAGTTTTTGAATCAAAAACATTTGAAAGTGGCCAAGTTTGATCTCAAAACAATTACCCAAATTCCAAACCAGCTGCTTTCAGTAAGGTCGACTGTATTGTGACATATTCTCTGATGAAATTAAAATGAAGACTTTGGCTCACTCAAAAAGTGTATCCAGTGACTAGTTAAGTCAGAGAGAACAAGGTGGTCCTCGGTTCAATCCCCAGTCTGCTACATCATCTGATCTCACCAAGGTGGTCTGCCAGAGAGAATACAATTAGCCTCAGCACCTCAGCAGGGACAGTAATAGAGGAAGGCGATAAAAAAAAACAGCAGGTTCCTCTCGTGATCACTATCCAGTGCCCTGTGTGGACAGGATCGGGATTGGCTGTGACACTGAATACCCAATTAACACTCACCAAGACTCATACAGCACAACTGTCACTCAAACAGAGGTGCTAGAGAGCAGCCAGCAACTGAAACTGTAGCCCAGAGCAGTCAACACCTTCAGGACAGCAGGAATTGGTTGGAAAAAAACTTCAATTTTGAGATCTCAAAACTACGCTGGAAAGTGTGTTTACCCCTTAAGCAACTGAAGGGAAGCCAAATACAAAATAATTTCACTCAAGTTAGAGGTATTTTATTGAGGAATACACATGGCCCTAAAACCAACAAAATGTTGAAACTTACAAGGTATTTATAGTTTATATAGCAGTGCAGCCAAGATTTGTCATATTGAGCAGAATGTCAATTTAGATATCTTCAGCTGGAAACTTGGGAGACCATGAAGGAGGATTTTAAAGCCATCACATGGTGCAAAACATGTAAAAATGTACATTTAAAATTGCTAGGCTCCCCATGATAACACACTGTGTGGTGTACTGAGCCACACAACTAGTAATGTCCCAGGTATCGGGTGAGGCAGCAGGTGGTACAATTGATATCAGTGCCCAATAAGTGAAAGGGGAAAAACCTAGGTCGCCTTTCCCTCATCCAGATCCAGTGACCTCCTTGGTGGAAAGTGCACTCGTTTAGGCTTACACGTAAAAACTGCTGTTTAGATAAAGTAGGGCTGCCATCAGTGGAACTACGCCCAAGCAAGAATCACTGCCTGCAGGAAGGGTGAGGAGATTTCTGGACAATTAAGAATATAGTGTTAGTGTTCAGTCTTGTGCAATTTCCTGCAGCTGAATAAGGCAGTCATAATCTTCACTCGACTGCAGGGACAGTATAAAGACAGGCAGTAATGCAAGATCAGATGACAGGAAGCCAAGGAAATCACAATTATTTGTATCTCACCAGGACGTTCATGTCCACAGGCACTCACTAGATTACTGCCAAAGGAGGAATAGGGGCAGAAGCCATTTCAATTCAGCCCATTGCTCAGAAGTTTGATCTTGCATTCCTGGGTGCCTCTGGTGGATCTTTATAAAATATAGCTTTTTGCCACAGGTATCTAGTTGCTCTCATCGTTCCAAAGAATATTTTTCTTTTTTTGCTCAAATGACTTACTAATTCTCAACTGGAACTTGTAAATAACCAGTAAAATGAAAAACAACTATCAGGCCTGTAGCACATTGTAGAGCTTTTCTTGTCCTAATGCCAGTATCAATTGGGATAAATTATCCTGTGCAGGTCTTTGCTCCTGTTTGTATGAAAGGGAACAGACTAAATCACTAATGAAAACTTCAATAGCAATCTTTCCCACCAACTACAGCATCTGTAGCATTTAGATTCTTATTTCAGTTTCATAGATCAGATGGTGTCTGATCAAAGATCAAATTGGTTTATATGCTCGCTTTAAAATCGACAGCACTGAAGGAAAACAATTAATGTGTGAGTAATCTAAAAACCACTACAGCAAGACGACCCTCTCATTCTGCATCCGTAAACATAAATGGGGAGGATTAGTTACTTCAGAACATAAACGAACTGCTCTATATTTGGTAGCATAGTGCACTATGTTAAATCCAATGAGATCTCTGCAAGGTAATAGCATATAGAAAAGGAAAGGGGACAAATTCTGTTTAAGAGATCTGGTGTTTGTATCCCCAAAAGGGAAACTGGTTCTAAACACAATCCCTTCCCTGGCTAGAGTAAAACACAAAAAGCAATCCTGCCGTTCTCTTCTATGTTTATCCACCTTACCTTGGCTAGGATCAAATATTGAGAATGGATCTCTGCTCAAATTTTGTTCAATTACCTCTGGAGACCAGGGAGTATTTCTGTAAAACTTTTTCCTTACTACATTAAATGAATGGAGTAGACTATGAAAAAAGTGGGCTTGATGGACTGAATGGACTTTTCTCATTCAATACTTGAAAAAAAAAACTGAGCAGAATCGCAGGTGGATACCAGCACACAACCACTCCAGTATGGTTAGCCCTACTCAACCAACTGAACAAAAAATGCTGCAAGACACGAGTTGGGGAGAGAAAAAGAAAACTCCCTCCATCTTCACCATCCCCTGCCCAAGCCCAAAATCAAACACAAACTTTGGTAACCCCAAACTACCATTAAAAATGCAGCAAAATTTGACTTCCTGTTAAAGTAAATCTCACTCCAAACCTTAGGAGATTGAACCAAAAAAGATTTGTTGAAAGATGACAGTTATAACATTAACTTAGTAATGAATCTGTGAAACGACACATTCAAACACCTACGCGTTTCTTTTAGGTCAAGGAGGAACCCTTCATAATGTGGTTGGAAAAGTACCGAGTACCAGCTAAATTAATGGCAATTGTTCCCTCAGTATAGTGCTGTAAATTTGTGTGTGATCAGTTAGGCATCCATCTGACTTGCCCTAGATAAAGGTTAGTAAATCACATATGTAGTGTTTGGGATACAGGCTAGAAAGGGCTGAAATTTGATCTGAAGAGTTTTGTGTACGTCAGTTTTGAAATTCTATCACATGTTCTTTTGCAGTTGTTCTGGGTCATGCATCTTTTAATAAATGAGCTTATAATTGGGACTGAAAAGTTGAAGCTGTTTTCCCATTCTTCTAATAGGTGGAGTCTAGGGGTCATCTGAAATGGACTCTAGAACACTGCTCCAAAATAAGCTTTAAATTTCAAATGTCCTCAATGGTTTTTCCAAACAAGTGGGGCCAAAATGTTTCTGCAACTAAGCAAATGCTTAAAATCTGAAATAAGAAAACAGTGGGAATACACAGCCTGTGAAAAAAAATTTACCTAACCTATCTCCAGTTCTGGTGAACAATCTACCTCTAAAACATTAATGTAACTTTAAGATACTAAAAGGAATTGCTTTTTAATTCTAGCCATGTGTGTTTTATTTCATGTTCCTGCAAATTCCAGTATCAATAATAGACAATACTGAAGGGCTAAATAGCTTGGGAACTACAACTTTTACATTCATGCTTAACATAGGAAAGTGAACTTACATACCAAAAGTTGCCATTTTAAACCAACACAGTGCTTACATAGATACAAGACTTGGTCTCATATAAATCTCCCATACTCTTACCATGAGTACTCCAAGTCTCCCCAGAGGCTCAATGGCAAGCACAGAACATGATAAGTCAGGTTGGCCCAGCAGGTTACAGGTCTGAACCCTAGTCTGTGCGGAGTTAACTAACTTCAGCCAGGATGGCACGAGTAGAATTAGCTTCAGAAATCTTGAGGAAAAAAAGTGGGCAGGAAACACCAGGCTTTCTACTCCTAAACTCCTGGAGTTTAGAAGATCTCATTGAAACATATGAGATTCTGAGGGGGATTGACACGGTAGATGCAGGGAGGATGTTTCCCCTGGCTGGAGAGTCTAGAACTAGGGGTCATAGTCTCAGGATAAGGGGTCGGTCATTTAAGACTGAGATGAGGAGGAATTTCTTCACTCAAGAGTTGTGAATCTTTGGAATTCTCTACCCCAAAGAACTGTGGATGCAGTGTCGTTGAGTATATTCAAGGCTGAGATAGACATATTTTGGACTCCAAGGGAATCAAGGGATATGAAGATTGGGTGGGAAAGTGGAGCGGAGGTTGAAGATCAGCTATGACCTTAACGAATGGTGGTGCAGGCTCAAGGGGTCATATGGCCTATTCCCACTCCTAATTCTTACGTTGTGTTCTTGTGTTCAATATTCAGTAACCTGTCCAAAGTTTGAATTTTTGGACATCAGGCAAGAACAGGACACAGCTTGATTGATGCACTCCCCTCCCCCCCTACCTGTCTAGGCTTACACTACTTGTGCAAAGTACCAAATGTGACAGGTACCCAGGGAACCTAGAATGAGTCACTGCCTTCAGAAGAGCACAGAACTATTCAAAGGGAGTTCTAGGGGAGAAGACTTGCTCTCGGGTCTCAAAAATTGCTAAGGAGACCTATAGAGGCATTATCTAAATGTCCTTCCCTCCAATTGCTGAAGGTTGTAGACTCTACAACAAAAAAAATTGCAAAGTAGTTACTGTAACAGCCAACAGCTATGGTAAAGCATTTAATATACCACATGGCAATGTGAAAACAGCACCAATTTTGGCAACCACTTAGCCAAATTCATAATGAAATTATCCCTCGTTTCATTTCTTTCAACAAACAGTATCTGCTCCCCACAATATGCCCCAGCAGCTGAAATCAACAGGATGTAAGCTGAGCTGTTTTGCAATCAGTATGTTTATGAAATGTTTTTTCCTCATTTCTTTACAGCTGCCCAGCAGCTTGTCACTCCCTGCTAAAGCACATCTTCCTGTTCATTTTTTTTCTTTTTTTTTAAATACAGACCACCCATCATCCAGAATCTGAAACTAGAGATAAGCAGTTAACCCTTTTTCATAGCCAGATTGTGCAGTGTGGCTCTGTTCTGACAGATTTGAAAATAAGCTCTGAAACTTACCTTTAAACCATTCTTTGCATTCAGTTTCAAGTGCACTTTATTTGTGCAATTTCAAATTATGTTTCATCACTGCCCGGACAAAAAAGTGCCAGCCCAATTTTGCAGATATGTTGAAACCATATCTCCATTTAAGTTTTAATCTAAATGAAGCTGATCACCGAATAGTTTTTCTGTTTCAAATTCAGGGCCAGCCAGTAACTGAATTTTAGCATAAGTGTAGGTCAGTGTAAGTGTGAGGTCATTCATTTTGGACCAAAAAAGGATAGATCAGAGTATTGCTTAAAGAGTGAAAAGCTACGAACAGTGGAGGTCCAAAGAGGTTTAGGGGTCCATGTACACAGATCACTAAAATATAGTCAGCAACATTTCCACTAAACTGCACAGGCCGCTCACCAGCTTTTCACTGGAAATAACCACGCATGTGCGAAAATTTGAATGGGCTGCGCAGCCAGTTAAAGGGCCCGCGCACAAAAAAAATTACAAGGAACATTGGTTCAGAGTCTGATACAAAAAGTAATCAAAAAGGCTAATGGAATGGTAGCCATATCCAATGGGCTAGAATATAAAGGGGAAGCTTTCCTACAGCTATACAAAGCCCTGGTTAGACCACATCTGGAGTATTGTGCGCAGTTCTGGGCACCGCACCTTAGAAAGAAAATACTGGCCTTGGAAGGAGTGCAGCGCAGATTCACCAGAATGTTACCAGGGCTCCAAGGGTTAAATGAGAGATTACATAAATTAGTCTTGTATTCCCTGGTTAAGGGTGATTTGATTGAGGTTTTTAGGATTTTGAAAAGAATTGATAGGGGAGAGAAAGAAACAGACAGAAAAACTTGTTCCGCTGTACATAAGAGTGTTGTAATGCTTTTAAGAGGCATTTACTGATATCAATGAGATGGGTGTGCCGGCTTCTCACCAATTCTGGGGACTCCGCAGCAACAGATGGCCACTATTGGCCACTTCGTGCTGGACAATGTTTAAAGGTTTAAAGCCGTCAGCAGGCTGGCCAAGGTGAGTGAGGACATGAGTGCCAGTGCACCTGCTGGAAGCACTACTCACCGCCACACTGGCGTGTTCCGTAACAACTGCACTGTTTGCGTGAACGCATTCAGGCATGTGTTTGAAGGGCCACGCAGGCGCGCTGATCATGAATCGGGAGGATGGCACAGGGTCGCGGCACCAGGGCAGAGGAATCGGCTCGAACTGCAAGGAGCGCTCGTTGCAAAGTGAGTGAGAGCTGTGGGCCTCTGAGGAGGCAGGCCCAGCCGTTGAGAATTCACAAGAACTGAATCAGTGTTGGTTTTACAAAGAGGAGCAGGCTTGAAATTACCTCCGGTCGCGGACCCATTGGAAACCCTCTCCAGAGCCCCAGGGGTCTGTGGACACCAGTTGGAGAAACACTGACCTAATCTAGGTGTTTATGATTAAAGGATTTGATCAGATCGAGAGAGAGAGATCGGGCAGGAAGGTGGAGTTGAGGTCGAAAATCAGCCATGATCTTATTGAATGGCGGAGCAGGCTCGACGGGCGGAATGGCCTACTCCTGCTCCTAATTCTTATGCTCTTATGTAGGTGAGTCGAGGATAAGGGGACATAACCTTAAAATCAGATCTAGGCCATTCAGGAGAGAAGTTAGGAAACACTTGTCCGTGCAAAGATAGTAGGAGTGTGGAACTCTCCCACAAAAAGCAGTAGATGCTAGCTTAGTTAATTTTAAAACAGAGAGAGATAGATTTTTGTTAGCCAAGGGTATTAAATGATATGGAGCCAAGGTGGGTGGATGAAGTTAGGATACAGATCAGCATGATCTCATTGAATGGCAGAACAGGCTCAAGGGTTTGAATGGCTGACTCCTGTCCTATGTATACTGTATTATGTGAGTGCAAATTTTTAAACAGATATTCTAAATTCATGACAGTCTGGATGACTAAAATTAGCTCATGATCTATGAAAATTGGTAACCTAAAGGTACATCAATGATACAGTATTGACTGCAAATACAAAGGTAGGCAGGATCTAGGCACACTGGGAGAATGGGCCCCATGTGTGGCAAATGTCTTTCGATTCTGATAAAAGCAGCATTTGGGCCAAAATAACTCCATGTATAACACCAAGCAGGGTTGGACACCCAGCTCTACCTCACCACCACTTCTCTAGACCCTGCCACGGTCTCTAAATTGTTATGCTTGTTCGACATCCAGTTCTGGATGAGCAAATATTTTCTCCAATTAAATATTGGGAAGACCGAAGCCATTGTTTTCGGTCTCTGCCACAAACTCCGTTCCCTAGCCACTGACTCCATCACTCTCCCTAACATCTGTCTGAGGCTGAACCACACTGTTCGCAACCTTGGTGGTATATTTGACCCTGAAATGAACTTACGACCACATATCCGCAGCATAACTAAGACAACCTATTTGCACCTCCGTAACATCGCCCGTCTCCACCCTTGCCTCAGCTCATCCGCTGCTGAAACCCTCATCCATGCCTTTGTTACCTCGAGACTTGACTATTGCAAAGCACTCCTGGTGGCCTCCCACATTCTACCCTACGTAAACTTGGTCATCCAAAACTCATGTCCTAACTCGCACCAAGTCCTATTCATCCATCACCCCTGTGCTCGCTGACCTACATTGGCTCCCGGTTAAGCAACGCCTCGATTTCAAAATTCTCATCCTGGTTTTCAAATTCTTCCGCGGCCTCGCCCCTCCCCATCTCTAATCTCCTCCAGCCCACAACCCCCCCCCGCCCCGGAGATATCTGCACTCCTCTAATTCTGCCCTTGAGCATGCCTGACTATAAATCACTCAACCATTGGTGGCCGTGCCTTCTGTTGCCTAGGCCCTAAGCTCTGGAATTCCCTGCCTAAACCTCTCCGCCTTTCTACCTCTCTTTCCTCCTTTAAGACGCTCCTTAAAACCTACCTCTTTGACCAAGCTTTTGGTCATGTGCCCTAATTTCTTATGTGGCTCAGTGTCAAATTTTTGTCTTAGAATACTCCTGTGAAGCACCTTGGGACGTTTTACTACATTAAAGGTGCTATATAAATACAAGTTGTTGTTGGTTGCTCACTGAAGGCGGCTGATTGGGAGATGGACCCGGAGGTTGCAGTTTACGAAACATTGAAGGTTCATGACCCATGTTGCAAGGCTATTGCGAAAGCAAGTAGCATGTCGGGGTATATAGCTGGGACAACTAAATATACAATTCTTTGCTTGTAGAAGGATCTGGTTCACCCACATGTAAAATACTGTATCCAATTTTGGTGCCCTCACATGGCAGGGAATATCAAAACACAGGAAAAGTTCAGAGGGCTACTTGATTGATACCTAGTTTAACAGCCCTTAGTTATCAGGAAAGAACAAAGGAATTGGGGCCTTTTACTCTGACAAACGTAGATTGAGAGGATTGTGATTTTTAAAATATGGAAGGGATTAGATTGTCAAAGTGGACAGCTTATTTGAGTTAAATAGGTAGAGGAGAACTAGGGTCATCAGTATAAGTTATGAAAGCAGACAGGTGACAGGAAGTACAGGTTGAGCATCCCGAATCTGGCAACCTCGGGAGCAAGGCCGAGCCTGTTTGTGTTTTTCCAGACTTCGGAACACGTTTCTGATGTCCGAAGTCCGGAAACGCCCGAGCCCAGGTTGCGATATTTCCGGACATCAGAAACACGTTCAGAGTCCGGAAATGCCTGGGCCCAGGTTGCGATATTTCCGGTTTTTGGTAAGCCTTCCCTCAGGGTGTCCGGATTCCAGAAAATTTTACGGATTCCGGACGACCCTGCCACCAATCGTCCCGGAGTCCTGATTCCAGACCTCCGGATTTTGGACACTCAACCTGTACTACATTTTGCAAAGTCAACCACTTCTGGAATGGGTTGCCAGCATGTGTGGATTTCCTATGACCCTTCAAAAGGGAACTTGACAAGTTCCCAAGAGTGGAAGACATCTTGCGTTATAGAAGGTAGTTGGGTTAACTGGGACTAGTGATACTAATCACCATGGAGTTTGTTTGATTGTCTTCAGGGGTTGGGGAGAAATTTGCCCAAAGTTTTTTCCTAAATTGGACTACTTTCCCCCTCCCCCCCCCTCCTTTGTTTTGCCTCTCCGAGGAGACTGAGTGACTGGTGTGGGTTTGATGGTGCGTATGTTTCACCGTGTGAGGATGAGACAAGCTCGATGGACCAGTGGTCTTTTCCTGTCTTGTACACTCGTAAATCAGAGATGTTTGGAATATGGATTGGAAAATACTAAGATGTTAAAAGTTAATAATAATCACAAAGAACAAAAAAGTCCCATAAATTGACATAAAATTGAGTAACAGTAGTACAATAAAAACTTACATAGATCAGCCCTGAGTAGTAACGCTCTTTCAAGTTGTGCAGTACAGAAGCCTCATTCAGGCAAGTCAGCTCTGCCATGTCTTCCACCTTGGAGAACTTGGGCGGGTTCATCTTTTGGATGTCATCCTTGTTGACTTTGACTTTCTTGCCATTCTCCACCAACTCAAGTACTGCCTCATCACCAATTTCCTCCTTGAGGCTGGCAGCCTCAAATCCATTACGTTCCGAGGGCACCCACACCAGTTTTTTTGCTGCCCAGTCAGCCTGTGTCAATGGGTTATTGATGAGATTTTTATCCACATAGAGATACCGTTCTGCATCTCGTTGAGCCATTATGTCTGCTAACTGGATACCTGCAATTAAAAAAAAACTAAGGTTAAGCAGATGCTGTTGAAGCTACACTTTTGACAATGACAGCAATACTGTAAAAGGACAAGTTCTATAAAAAAAAACCTCAAGAAGGAAATGCTAATTTATTTTAACTGCCACAGTAAAATAGTAAAAATGCACCTTTGTAAAAAAACCTGGCATTACACATTGAAATTACACTAGCATGAAATATCCTCAAGCAGATGTTTGTGTAGTTCTTAGTTTGTAAGCAATGCACAGCAAAGCCATGAGTCGTCATCACACCCTTTACTGTTTTACAATACTAAGTGGAGCATTATAGACCTGGACAGTCAATGTATCAACAATCTTTTCTCTATACATCATGCTCAGAGATGGAGAAGCAACCTGCTCCATTAATTCTACTGCTCCTAGAACAAGGCAAATTGGCATTTAAAAAACCTCACACCTCCACCCCCCACCCCAGGGGCGAGTTGCTGAGTCAAGCAGACTAGAAAGATTGCAGATATGATCCACACTCTATTGAGTTAGCTATTGTGTAGGTCAACTGTACGGGGCACTACAACTGGCCTCAACATCCCAGAGTAGGGAGAAGGGGAAAAAAAGGTTAGGACTCCCACTTCTGATGTGAACATGCACGTCAGGGAAAGACTGGATTAAGCCCAGCTGTGAAAGCACTAGACAGAAGCAAAATAAAACTTTCAAACTCATTAAAGTCAAAAGGAACTGACTAAAACACAGCTATCCACAACAGCTTCATCCATGTAGTTCCAATTGCCTTAAGTGCTACTTCTCTAGTCTATCAATGAAAGTGAATTTCTGTAAAAACATGGCTTACAATCCAATAATTTAATTCAAGGTAACTAACCTATTCAGATAGACTAAGCCCAAGCACAGAAATGTACAAAAAGGAAGACAAGTGGCCAGACTTGGTTATCCTATAAAATAATTTTAAGCTCAAATATAAACTCCATGTACTTGAAACAAATGCATTGAGCTAAAGAGTTAAATTGAATGCGAAGCAGTCAATTTCCTACAGAGCCAAGACATAGCTGGAGCCGAGCTTAACACTCAATTTTTAATTTTAGGGCTGGCAACAAACTTCAACGACACACAAAATTTACAAGTATTTACATAGCAATTCTTTAATTTGGGACAAATTTTTAGAATGTTCAGCACAGAACTGTATTCCCCTTCAAGTGTTAATTTAAAACAGGCATTGAATTCAAGTTTGCAACACCCATCACTATTAAACAATGTTTCAGTTAGTTTAACCTGTTTAAAAACTCAGTAATGCAAGACAAGGTGAGAAATGTGTACAGATGCATGTTCTGGGTTCCAACATTATAAATGTGTAGTTTAACTGTTCATTTTAGAATACTTATTTGGGCATTTTCATCTAAATGGAACCATACTTAAATTGCAGTGAAGTCTCAAACACGTTTCTGGATCAGTATACAATCAACGTGAAAAAGACAATTTATTTCTGGTCAAGCATCTTCATGAAAATGAAGCCGATAAGGAAAATACCTTTACACCGATACTAGTTCAGACCCAGCTGGGCCTGAACTGTAAAATGTAAAAGTTTAAGCCAGTCTGTAGACATATTTCCAACAGCTCAGTTCTCACTACACCCATACTCAGCACCTGTAAATGTGAACGAATCTAAACCTTGACTACATCAGAAATTGTGACTTCGATCATTAAATCATAAACAGTGGCATAATATATTGAATGTAAAAGTATAAAATTGAAACAGTGATACACTGTACTCAGAAATAATCCTACATATAAAAACCAAGAGGCAGATTCCCTGTCTATTAGAAATTATGATCAGATTATATCTTTTTTCAACAGCTGCTTCAAATTATTCCCCCCCCACCCCCCCTCAACCAAATGGTACAAAAATCAGGAACTCAAGCCATCATCTAATCATCTGGTGTAAAGGCACAAGCTACAGGCAAGCATTTTGCAAAAGCAGGGACTTACAAAATATAACTAAGCTTAGACTCAAAGCAATTGAATCATATAGGTCCAGCTTCAATCCTTGGCCTATGCCAAGTTAGAGAATTATAAACAGCCATACACCTCAATAGAAGGATCTATTGTGAAACCAGTGAAGCAATTCATACAGCGTGCTCCCCAAGACACATCAAAAAAGGTGCCAACACAAAATCCAGTAGGCACCGACATGAATCAATAGCAAGGTCAGCTTCTGGACAACTTAAAGATCAAGCTGGAAACAGGGTTATCCCAACTGAGAGCAACTGTAGCACTCCCCATCACTGCCTGAGCAGAAATCAGCTGTCTTAGAACCTTCCTGGTCTATGTGGCTCAGCTGCTCACACAGGGCCATTGGGAATAATTAACTTTTTGAGGCACTGTAACACTCAACGATATACCAATTACTCAATTATACACAAATTACATGTCAAAATATTCAGCCTGAGAAAAAGCACAGAAAGTCAGTACACATCAAAATGACAATGGAAAACAAAGTCAACATGCAACATTACCCTCAGCACCATTAGTGTAAAGAAGTTGGAGAACCAGTTGAATCAATACAAATCACTAATGCCCTATTGCAGGTTTGGTTTATAGATGTACTTCATTTTCTGTAATGTTAAAAGGTACCTTAACATCTTGGGCACCGGAGAAAACAATCTTGCTCCCTCCACCACCCTTCTCAAGAGGTTATACCGATCTGAAACCACTCTCCCTGCAGTTGATTGTTCGGATAGAGATCAGTTTTATTGCAATTGCCTGATTTTATTGGGAATTCAATTTTTGTTATGCTGATTCTGCATGTCTACAGAATAAGAAGCATACAGACATACTGAACCTTCTCAAGGGCAATTAGGGATGGGCAATAAATGCTGGCCTTGCCAGCGCCACCCACATCCCATAAAAATAAATTTTAAAAAATTGATTATGCCCATTTAGAAGGCCAGCATAGGGCCAGCTAGTCTGGTGACAACTTGCAAGACCCAATGTCAATGCAACTTTGGAAGTCACACACCATGTACAAATACTGTTGACAGCTGGGGAACCAAGGATCTGCCATTAATGATACTTAAGGTAAAAGTGCCTTTATTAACTGAGCTGCATATACAGTTATGAAAATGCATATTGCTCTCCTTGCAGGCATTGCTGAAACATTACTGGAAGTAAAATCCATCGTGAGCAGCTTATATAAGGCAAATGTAAGGGGATAGAGGATCAAAGTGAAGGGGAGAAAGAAAGAGACGATGCATATGCCTGGATGAGTGCAGCTCCAACAACACTCAAGATGCTCGACATCATACAGGACAAAGCAGCCCGCTTGATTGGCACCCCATCTACCAGCTTAAACATTCACTCCCTCCACCACCGGCGCACCGTGGCTGCAGTGTGTACCATCTACAAAATGCACTGCAGCAACTCGCCAAGGCTTCTTCGACAGCACCTCCCAAACCCGCGACCTCTTCCACCTAGAAGGACAAGGGCAGCAGGCGCATGGGAACAGTACCACCTCCAAGTTCCCCTCCAAGTCACACACCATCCTGACTTAGAAGCATATCACCGATCCTTCATCGTCACTGGGTCAAAATCATGGAACTCCCTACCTAACAGCACTATAGGAGTACCTTCACCACACGGACTTCAGCGGTTCACCACCACCTTCTCAAGGGCAATTAGAGATGGGCAATAAATGCTGGCCTTGCCAGCGACGCCCACATCCCATAAACAATTTTTTTTTTAAATAATTGTCACTACACCCATCCCTGATCTACACATCCCTTTTCCAAGCCTCTAGGCCCACAAAAAGCAAAATAGAACAAAACTGAACCAAGAAAACAGCCCATGGCCTGCAGCTTGCACATCTCGACATTCGGATAGCAAATAACCATTGTTTGCAAAAGGCATGAACCCATTGTCAATTCCATTAGCTTAAGGGTTCCTCGAACTAAAATGTTACCACGACAATAGCGTCAGCTCCAAAAGCAGCAGCTTCAGCTCAGAGTTCACTTACGGTGTATTCCTAGATCCCACTAAAATGCAAATAAAATGGGAGCTATAGCACTATATATTTTGAAAAAGGAATATACTAAGATTTAAATAATGGAAGTTACATTCTCCCTTCACAGATTGGGGGTGGGGGCAGCAAGATAATGAATGAGTAAACAGGAACTGTACTGATCACCTTTTGAAAAGCTGCAACCAATATTCTATCCTAATCTAGGGAAAATTGAAAGCCAGATGGCAAAGAACAGAACCACAGTTACAAACTTGGCAGGAGTATACACTTCTAAATTTGCTGGCTATTCTTTCCCCTTCAATAAGATGATTTACTCTTTGGGAAAATGTTTTTTTAAACAATTAATTCCCAAATCGCAAATAAAGGATTGTTTTCAATAAAATTGACCAAATGCTCTTAGAAAAAAATGCAACGCCCACATTAATTGTAGATTCCAAAATACTGAGAAATGCACCAAATAAAAAAAAGTGTCAAAAGTACATTTTTTGAGGGTGCATGTCCCCAGACCCATCTTGAAAACAGATCTTGCATGTTCAACATTTATATCCCCATTCCAGCTTTCATTTGTTTATGGTTAATTTCCTCCAGTAAGAATGAAGCCATGTACCATCTACAAGATGCACTGCAGCAACTCGCCAAGGCTTCTTCGGCAGCACGTCCCAAACCCGCGACCTCTACCACCTAGAAGGACAAGGACAGCAGGCGCATGGCAACACCACCACCTCCAAGTTCCCCTCCAAGTCACACACCACCCTGACTTGGAAATATATCGCCGTTCCTTCATCGTAGCTGGGTCAAAATCCTGGAACTCCCTCCCTAACAGCACTGAGAGAGTACCTTCACCACACGCACTGCAGCAGTTCAAGGCAGCTCACCACCACCTTCTCAAGGGCAATTAATGCTGGCCTTGCCAGCAACGCCCACATGCCATGAACGAATAAAAAAAATGTTCAGTTTGCCTATGGCTTAAGTTACAAACTTGCACCCCATTGCATTCTGTGCGATTACCCGTTTTCACATGCCATTAGCTTATATTCTAGGCCAGGTCAACTTTTCTGGGACTGTGTATACGTGTGCGTATATATAATATGGCATCTCCGATTATGCAGCATTCCCTCAATACTATACTGAAGTTTCAGCCAGTCATTAATAGCTAGGATTCTTCCCACTTGGCTCCAGATATCTCTTCAAGCCAAGGTCATATCTAGGAAAATGATCCTAGCTGAACAAGCAGCAGGAAGTTCACCAAGACTCTGCTGGTAAGCAGCACAAATTTAGCTGGTTAAACTCCAGCAATAGCACTATGCATACTTCTGTGGTCCTCAAGTCTGGTTTGCTGCCAAGTGCACTGAAGCTCTCTCAACTTGGTTAAACGGGGCGCATCACGACAGAGAGAAAAGAAAGATCCTACTAGAGTCTGTTATTAGGGACAGAGTGACTGAGCAATGAGAAATATGAACTGATCAGAGAGAGTCAGTACGGACTTGTAAAGGGCAAGTCATGTCTAACTAATACAATAGCAAAACACTGCAGATGCTGGAAATCTGAAACAGAAAATGCTGGAAATACTCAGCAGGTCAGGCAGCATCGTGGAGAGAGAAACAGAGTTAACGTTTCAGGTCGAAGGCCCTTCGTCATGTCTAACTAGTTGTATTTTTTGAGGAGCTCAGTAACGTGGTAGATAAGAGAGTGTCTATGGATGTTATTTATATGGACTTCCAGAAGGCATTCAATAAGGTTCCACACAAGTGATTGTTAGCAAAAATGAAAGCGCATGGAATTAGAGACAACCTATTCACATGGGTAGGGAATTGGTTAGACGGAAGGAGACAGAGAGTAGGGAGAGAGTAGGGATAATGGGTACGTACTCCAATTGGCAGGATGCGTCTAGTGATGTCCCCCAGGAATCTGCACTGGGGCCTCAGCATTTCACTATATTTATCAATGACTTAGATGATGGAATAGAGAGCTGTATATCAAGTTTGCTGACAACACTAAGGCACAGTAAGTAGTGCAGATGGGAGCAGAAAGTTGCAAAGGGACATGGATAGATCAAATGAGTAGGAAAAACTGTGGCAGATGGGAGTTCAATGTGGGAAAGTATGTCATCCACTTTTAATCCAAGCAAGATAGATCAGAGTATTTTCTAAATGGTAAGAACCTAGGAGCTGTGAAGGAGCAGAGATTTATAGGAGTCCATGTACAGAAATCACAAAGCTAGTGGACAGGTACACAATAATTAAAAAGGCTAATGGAATGCTGGCCTTTATCTCAAGGGGGGGTTGGAATATAAAGGGGTGGAAGTTATGCTACGGTTGTGGCTCTGTTTAGACCACATCTGGAATACTGCGCTCAGTTCTGGGCACCGCACCTCAGGAAGGATAGATTGGCCTTCGAGGGGGAGCAGTGCAGATTCACCAGAATGATACCAGGGCCAAAAGGGTTAAATGATGACAGGTTGCATAAACTAAGCTTGTATTCCCTTGAGTATAGAAGATTAAGGGGTCATCGAATTGAAGTGTTTATGATTAACTAATTTGATAGGGTAGAGGGGGGAACTAGGGCCTCGATTTCATATCTCACCCGAAAGACGCCACCTTTGAAGGCTTGACTCCCTGCTGAGGTATGGTTTCTAAATCACAGGTACTCTCTTGTACTTCACCCAAATAGATATGCACGAGCCTACACATAGACTATTCAAATACGAGAGCATCACAGCCAAGCCCTGTCCTTTTCTTGCCCAACACACACACTTCCAGCGGGAATTAGGCAACTGTGATCAGAGATGGGAACTAGGGAGAGATTACAAAATGCTGAGGTGCAGAGGGATCTGGGGGTCCTTGTACATGAATCACAAAAAGTTAGCATGCAGGTACAGCAAGTAATTAGGAAGGCAAATGGAATGTTGGCCTTTATTGCAAAGGGAATGGAGTATAAAAGTAGGGAAGTCCTGTTGCAACTGTACAGGGCGTTGGTGAGACCACACCTGGAGTATTGCGTACAGTTTTGGTCTCCTTATTTAAGGATATACTTGCATTGGAGGCAGTTCAGAGAAGGTTCACGAGGTTGATTCCAGAGATGAAGGGGTTGTCTTATGAAGAAAGGTTGAGCCTATACTCATTGGAGTTTAGAAGAATGAGAAGGGATCTTATTGAAACACAAGATTCTGAAGGGGCTTGACAGGGTAGATGCAGAGAGGATGTTTCCCCTCGTGGGGGAATCTAGAACTAGGGGGCATAATTTCAGAATAAGGGGAAACCCTTTTAAATTGGAAATAAGGAGGAATTTCTTTCTCGGAGGGTCGTGAATCTTTGGAATTCTCTTCCCCAGAGAGCTGTGGAGGCTGGGTCATTGAATATATTTAAGGTGGAGATAGACAGATTTTTGAACGATAAGGGAGTCAAGGGTTATGGGGAGTGGGCAGGGAAGTGGAGTTGAGGCCAAGATCAGATCAGCCATGATCTAATTGAATGGCGGAGCAGGCTCGAGGGGCCAAATGACCTACTCCTGCTCTTACGTCTTATATTTTTATGTAGTGCCAATTTTCTCAGCACTAACCTGGGGATGACTAGGTAGATTACCCTACTCCTACCACCGCTGCAGCTGAGCTAACTCAACATAAACCAGGATAGAAATCTAGAAACTCCCTGGTCTACACCAATTCAGCTACTCACTGCCTTCATGACACAGTAGGAGCATGCAAGGATAATTGAAGTCACTCGTAAAAAGAGAGTTCAAATGTAAAGCATCGCACTTCTGGTAGAGTGAAGGCTGGTAGCATCAATTTCAATTCCTCTGCACCAATAGTGAAATCAAAATTGATGAGTCCTTTGGAGGAACAGGGCACAAACACAAAGCATCATCATAGTAGAAAGGGGCATTGGTGCAAGAGGTAGTATCTTGCCAGTGAGTGTGCCACATTTAAACCTGCCATATTGCTATTTTGTTTAAGTTTACATATTAAAATGTTGTTTATTAAGATTTCTAACTCTCAAATATCTTCAATGCAGTTGCATTTAAAAGTAGGCCCTGTGGTGAATTAAACTCCTTAAAATGGAAAAAAAAAAAGAATCTGGAGAATCTTGGTGGAGGAGCTCTAATTTCAGCCTACAGACTATAATTATGTACATTTCAGCTAGGCTCAGAGTGACATCTGTATTCAGTAAACATTATTTACTTGAGTACAAGTCAGCAAGAAATTTTTAAATCTCAGTTTTGCTGTGGCTTAGGAAAAAATTGAAGCAGTTAGAAACAGTCTGGCAATGTAGCAGTCAAGACGATCCGATAACACATTTATTCAACTGTGTATTGGGGACAGGGGGTTACAAATCCAATTCCATCCTCACCTGAATTACACACAAGCACTGCCACTCAGAAGTCATGATACCATCAGGAGAGGGAAACCTGACGGATCTTTTTTCCTCCTTTTTAGCCCAGAGATTCCCAAAAGTTAGTTGCGACTAACACATTCAAAAAAGTTATAACAATGGCTAGACAGTGAGTAATAGCATGCTAAGGGGAGTAACACAGAATAAACACTGTCCAGCAAAGTCTCAGGTTCAATTCCTCGGCTATGTGGAGTTTGATGATCTGAGCCAGGGTGCGGGTAATTCCCAGGTTCAGTGTATTACCCTCATCCTGGCTGAGATCATCAAACTCAGCACAGCCTAGGATCTCAACCAGGGACTTTCCTGGAGAATCGCTAACATGCTTAGTTAATTGATCTCAGAGAGGGTGAGGGCACTATGTGGTGCCCTTGGTAAACTGGGAAGGGGAAATAAAGACAGGCAGTTCTCCCACAGATCATCATCCAGAAACTACTGCTGGAAAGTATGTATCTCAGTTGCGATTCCCACAATCACACACTCAGTTCAGAGTTACACGTGAACAATGACATTTGGACAAGGTACAGAGGGCTGAAGGCACCAGAGGAACCATATAGCAGCTGAAGAACTAAAAGATAGAATTTATATTGTGGGTTTTTTTTTAATCCATTTCTGAAAGTGCTAAACACCTTTAAAATGTTGCTCAATGAACTGTTAGAATCATAGAAAGTTACAGCACGGAAGGAGGCCATTTCGGCCCATCGTGTCCGCGCCGGCCAACAAAGAGCTATCCAGCCTAATCCCACTTCCCAGCTCTTGGTCCGTGGCCCTGCAGGTTAGAGCATCCCAAGTGCACATCCAAGTACTTTTTAAATGTGGTTAGGGTTCCTGCCTCTACCACCCTTTCAGGCAGTGAGTTCCAGACCCCCACAACCCTCTGGGTGAAGAAATTTCCCCTCAAATCCCCTCTAAATCTTCCACCAATTACTTTAAATCTGTGCACCCTGGTTTTTGACCCCTCTGCTAAGGGAAATAGGTCCTTTCTATCCACTTTATTTATGCCCCTCAATTTTATACACCTCAATAAGGTCTCCCCTCAGCCTCCTCTGTTCCAAGGAAAACAGACCCAGCCTACCCAGTCTTTCCTCATAGCTAAGATTCTCTACTCCCAGCAACATCCTTGTAAATCTCCTCTGTACCCTCTCTAGTGCAATCACATCTTTCCTGTAATGTGGTGACCAGAACTGCACGCAGTACTCTAGCTGAGGCCTAACTAGTGTTTTATACAGTTGAAGCATAACCCCCCTGCCACGGCTAATAAAGGCAAGCATTCCGTATGCCTTCTTAACCACCTTATCTACCTGGCCTGCTACCTTCAGGGATCTGTGGACATGCACTCCAAGGTCCCTTTGTTCCTCTACACTACTCAGTGCCCTACCATTTAATGTGTATTCCCTGTTTGTTTCGGAAAACAAAATTCCAAAAGTTAATTTAGTCCACATGTACAAATGACAGCTCACAAATATTTTCTATGCTCCACACCAAGCTGTTGAGAATCATTTGCTACTCAATCATTCTAATGTATGTCATTCTCCTCCATACACAATGTTATTCCTAAATCACAAGAATATCTGGATACTTGTCAGTATCACAACCCTGACTACACAATAGACGGGAAGTTTCATAAGAAAGCAGCCCGACTCCCTCCATTCCCTTCCTGTCCCAAAGATCAAAGAGGAACTTAATATAGCACTGTATGAACAGTTTGAAATTTTTCTTTCCTCTTCTCCCTCCCCAAGAACACGTTCACGATATAATTTATAGGGCCCGATATCGTTTAAAAAGTGTGAACGACACACCGTTATTAATGCACAAATTGGCCAGAAACTTGTGATGAGAGAGATGCCCCGTGAATTGCGAATCGCCACAAGTTGCTGGCGGATTTGTGCTGCTCCACCTTTAGCTTTGCGTAAACGGCACCTCCGTGATTTTCATGCAGTTGCTGCATTTGCACATTAATTGCCCATTAATCTCACCACATAACGTTAAGTCTAGTAATTATCAGCGCAAGTACCCTGTTAACAACGTCATAATTGTTACTGACTGCCAGTCAACCCCTCTGGCCCAGAAAGTAAATAATTGTAAGTATGGAGTTTCATTCCTTCAGGTTGTGAATTATTTTGAGAGATTTAAAAATGTCAAATTTTAAATGTTCTTACTTTTCCTTTGTCTCTTAATCCAACCTTTCTTTCCCTCTCTATTTCTCTTTCTGTACACGATTTAATATTGAATTCACCCATTCTAATTCACCCCATTTCCTTCAGTCCTTCCTGTTTATTTCTCAATCCTTTAATCTCATTAGTTAAGGAGATACACTGTTTGTCCCACTGTTCACCAAGGTCCCAGATGCCCTGTTGCCCTCACTGCCCCATTATCAGCTTGCACTTCCAGCAACTTGGTGGGCAAATTTTTTTTTAAATCTAAACATGCAATTCTAAGTATATAACAGGGTACACCGTGAGATGCCCCATTCCAGCAAAATCTGGTCAAGAGGCACTTTATTTGGAAAAAATGGCCATTTCAAGCATGAACTCTGCAGCTCTAATAATTGCCTGCAGGAGTAGCTTCAGGCTAATCCTTCAGCTGTCAGGGTTCCCACCATCATTTTCATTTTTTCTTTCTTTAACATTCATTACTGACTTCCCCTCCAGCTAGGCAGGCAGGCAGATAAAGCAGTTGGGAGCACCTCTCAAGCACATCAGGAGATGACAGTGGGAGATGTGCATGGAAGGCTTTTTGTGCTTGCATCTTCATTCAGCTACCTTCTGCTGACTCAGGAAGGTAAAAGACTCCAGTAATCAAGAGAAACTAGGATTCTACCAATTCTCAGCCACCAAAATAACTATAAATGAGGCGCAAGACAGTCATAATGTTAGAATCTTAACAAGCATGAACCTTATCCTTTTGCCTGTGCAGCTGGAGGTGGAAGTGAGTAATGAATGTCAGGACTGCAGTAATACTACAAGGAAATGTAAACCATCACAATCAGCAAGTGCAGCACAAATGCTTCATTAAAACTTGACACTTAACATTCCAACCCTTCCAAGTAGATTCCTGTAGTCGGAAGTCACTCATTTTTCATGGCAGCTTTAGCCTGGCAAGTGGTACATTCTATTAAAAAATCGACATGACATGACTTTGTCCACGTCCTTCTCAGTTCCATTTTATGCTAGGAAAAAACCTTCAACAAAAAAACATTTCACAATAGCCCTTTGGGGTCCAGCAATTATAACATTGGGAGACTTCATCCCAACTAAGCAACCCAATTTTAAATCTCATCAAATGCAACCACACTGGATCTTCCTCTAAATTAATAGGTTACACTTCTATTCGCCAAGTCACTCAAGTGTTATGCATTTATGAGGGGCAGAGGGGAAATCTAAACTAGCTTTTTATTGTTTGTTTGTTCCCAGGATATGGGCAAGGCAGACAAGGTCCATCCCTAGTTGCAGAGAAAAGGTAGTGGTTCAGCTTCTCTTTGAACCACTGGAGCTCTTGTGGTGATGGTGCTCCCACAATAGCTGAGCAAGGAATTCCAGAATACTGACCCAGCAATGATGAAAACAGCAGCACATATCAAATCAGAATGGTATGAGACTTGGAGGTGATGGGAGTTCCCATGACATTGTTGCTCTAGTCCTTCTCTGGCAGAGGTCACAGGAGGAGGGAGGTGTTGTCAAAGTAACCTTTGCATCCTGTAGATTGTACATACTGGTTCTTCAGTGAGTCAGTGGTGGAAGGGATGGATAGAGGACAGTGGCAGGGGAACCAATCAAGCAAACTGCTCTATCCCAAATGGTGTCAAGCTTCCTGAATGTTGCTGCTGCACCCATTCAACTGAGTGGCAAGCATTCCATCACACTCCTGATTTGTACCTTGTAGATGGGGGATAGTCTTTGAAGGTCAGGTGAGCCACTCATCACAGAGTACCCAACCTCTGTCCGGCTCTTGTAGCTACGGTGTTGATATGACTGGCCCCATTAATCTACGAACTGCTTTAATTCCTTGAGTATATCAAAAGTAAAAAACATTTGCAATCCAACAACAAAACTATTCTTTTGTAGGGAACTTTTATATATGCAATGTTGTTTCTTGTATTTTACCATTAAGGTGATTGTGCTGATCTGAATTATCTCTTAAAAGTTCCAAATTGACTTGCCCAGATTCTGAACCGTCACAACATGTTAAATATCCCCCAGCAGAGTTACCAGGACTTCCTGGATTCAAATAACTATCAACCACATTTGAAAATAACTGGCTGTTTGTTCAAATATAGCTTGGCAGACATCTAACAAAACTTGCAACATTTGTACTGAGTTATTAAGCATGAGACAAAATTCTTTAAAAATAAATTCCTTATAACTAAGTGACTGAACTAAATGAACCTCTAAGGCGAACACAAGACAGAACTGTTCAATTTTGTCAGTCATTTGAACCTTTTTAAGAAAAAACTTGTACCAATCTCAGTTACCTACAATGCTATGGCATGTTGCAATCTGTAAAAATTTGCAACCTTTTAAAAACAGTTACTGACCTTTCAGAAACTAGCATAAGCAAACATACAGGAGGAGTCATAGAACATTTAAATAAGTTTCAAAACTCCCCTCATGGCTCTGAGTTTATCCAGTGAATAGCAAAACTGTACAAACTAGGTGGTCATGTTCAATCACCTGTCTGCACTGTTAGTTCAGGTGGCAGTTGGGGACACTACAATTAGACTCAATATGCTGGGGAGGGGAAGAAAATGAGGAGGAGGAAAAATCATGAGAACACAAAATGGTTATGACTGTGACACTCACTACAGTCAAATATCATTACGATACTCACTGTCGAGGCTTACAAGTGAATAATGAACACATGAGCAAGTGTTATAGGAGAAAAATTGGGAAGAAAAAAAAATTACTCCCCGCAATTCAGATTTGTTTAATTCAAATTAATATTGTGCAACCAAAAAAACCTTTTGTATCCTTTTATTTAAAATGCCTAATTCAAGCCAACTGAATAATTTGATTTTTTTTCAGCAAATGAGTTTCAATTACAGTAGACTATAAATAGCTACTACGCCTATTTGGCAAACTTGATGTCCCCTTGCCTTTGTTAATATGGCTTACTTTACAGGGCCACATTAAGTCCATCAGATTTTCCCATCCCTCTGTGGAAAGGTATCTGACCTCCATTCGGTACTTTTTTTTTTACATCTCGGAACTTCCTACATTTAAGGTACTATATAAATGCACATTGCTATTGTTATATCTCAGCACAGATTAAATCAGCTGCCTTCCATGTAGAGATTAATTCGAACAAACCTACTCTCCCATTGTGTGCAGGGTAAACAATGCAACTTTCAACCGGTCAGATTCTTGTCATCGCATAACTGCAGAGTATCAGCCATCCAGTACTTTCCCCATGTGACCATTCTTCATATGAAACTACAGACTGCGAATACTAGGACATGGTTTCAACAATGGAGGGTAGTGACAATCCTAAGGCATGCACACCTTCCAATAGGGGTCACTAGTTAGCAATCAGAAGCAGGAATCCAGTCTGGTTTTTGACCTTCCTAGCCTAGGGGCACTGAAACCAATTGTAGCATCACAACTACTGCCCCTGAAGGCATCATACTCAGCAGTCCGGAAATCAAACCAGAGATCTTTTGGCCTGTATGGCTTACTTAGTATCTTTATATACTGGGTCAGACAGAGCTCTAATTCCTTAAAGCACTAACCTAAAACAATGACCAATTCAAAGTGAAGAGAAAAACAAATGGGTGGAAACTGCAAAAGAAGTACAGGACATCATCTCACACATTCATCACAATGTGAAAAGCACACAAAGTCAAGGAAAAGTGAGGGAAACAATCCAAGTGTTAAATTATGGATGCAGCACTCCAGATTTTGTGAAGAAATTTATAACATAAAACAGCAGTGGAACACAAAAATATGCGGCCTCTAAACTAAGCTCATTTTAAAAACATCACTTCAATTATTGCTTTGCATGGAGTATACTTCCCTTCAAAAAAGCACTCCCTGAAGCCAATCTCAAGAATCTAATTGTGTAGGCCCAAGAGACAGCAATATGATCACTTTAAAATCCTGTCAAGTGGCACAGAGCGAAAATTTTCACAGGCCACATTTATATCAAATGAAATTCTTGTCTATAAAGAAAAATAAAGAATAAACTTGCATTTATATAGTGCCTTATTACATCTTCAGGGCATCCCAAAAGGCTTCATAACCAAAAGATTACTTTTGAACAGTCTTTATAATTGTTATGTGGCAACCAATTTGCATACAGCAAGAACCCACAAACATCAAATGAATAACAAGATACAGGAAACTCTTTGGTATCCGGCACCGACGGGACCGGCGTGGTGCCGGTTGATCGAAAGTTCCGGATAACGGAGAGGTATATCTACCAAGGCTATTTTTAACAAAGAAAAATAAAAAAATCAAGAAATGTGCAGTATACAGTATTTGGGTACTCACCTACAGAATGTTGTGTTAAATGGATGGTGGAAGATGCTTGATTAAGTACAGTACTGCCAGTTGAGAGTAATCCATAACTCTTTAATTACTTAACAGTAAGTGAGACTCCTGGCAGCGTGGGAGAATCAACTCCTGCTACTGCAGTGTTTCAGACTTCCGACAGCGCCAGGAGGCAGAGTAGTGGCACTTTTGAAAACTACCCCTACTGACTAAATCGGCGTTCGCGGACTCAGACTCTGGATCGGCAACATTGCCGATTATTTGAGAGGAGTTTTCGGAGTACTCGGCGTTCGTGGAGACTCGGACTGCGACTCGGCAACATTGCCAGTTATTTGAGAGGAGTTTTCGGAGGATGATTTTTGCCAGTTAAGCGAGAATTCCGGATATTTGGGTGCCGGATAAACAAGAGTTTCCTGTAATGTGTTTTTGGTGGCGTTAGTTGAGGCAGGACTGTTGGCCAAAGCACGGAGAACTCCCTCAAATAATACCATGGATCTTTCGCGTCCATCTGAGTAGATGGACAGAACCTCTGTTACATGCTCAACCAAAAGGCAGATCTCAAACAATAATTATGACATATATATATTTGCTGTCATAATGTAGGCAACAGCAACAAGACCACATTTACTGCCCATCCCTAAGTTGCCCTGATGTGGTGTTAGTGGAGGAATAGCTTCTACTTGAATCCTGCAGTGATGGTGCGCTACAACGCTGCTGGGTAGGGAATTCCAGGATACAACGCAGTGGCAATGAAGGAACAGCAACATATCAAGTCAAGATGGTGTGTGACTTGGAGCTGATGACATTTCTAAGACATAATTGCTCTGGGTGATAAGTCACTGGGAGATAGGTGCTGTCGAAGTAACCTTTGTTAATTCCCACAGTGCATCCTCTCGATCGCACATGCTGCAGCCAGAGTGCACTAACGAAGGGGGTGGATAACAAATCCAGTGCAGGAGAACTGATCAAGCGAACTGCTCTGACCCAGGTGTGTTGAGCTTCCTGAGCATTTTTGCTGCTACACTCATCCAATTGAGTGGGTATTCCATCACACTCCTAACTTTTGCTTTGTATATGGTGGATAGGCTCTGAAGGGTCAGGTGTCGCCACTCGCCAGTGTACGCAGCCTCTGCCCTATATCACGGTGTTGATATAGCTGATCCAGTTAAGCTTCTGGTTAATAGTGACACCAGCCCCCCCCTCCCCCCTCAAATCAAGATGTTGATGGCAGGAGACTTGGTGATGGTGGTGTCATTGAAGGCCAAGAGGAGACGGATGGGATTTCTTTTGTTCAAGATGGTCATAATCTGGTACTTGTTGCAAATGTTACCTGCTACTTATCAACCCAAACCTGAATGTTATCCAGTTCCTGCTGTAGGTTGATGTGGCCTACTTCATTATTAGAAGAGTTGTGAATGGATCAGAACACTGGAATCATCAGCAAACAGCTCCACTCCTGACTAAGACAGAGGAATGGTCAATAATGATGCAGCTAAAGATGGTTGGGCCTGTGATGCTTCCCTCCTACAATGATATCCTGTGGCTATGACAACCAGCACCATCATCCTTTGTGTCAGGTACAATTCTAGTCACTGGAGGGTTTTCCCTATGTTCCACGTGTTCTGACCTTAGTCCTGAGTCTATGTGGCACCTTATCACAGGTCTTTTGAAAGTCCACATATATTACATCTACTACATTATTCTTGCCTACTCTTTGTTACTTCTGCAAATAATTCAATAAGGTTTGTCAAGCATGACCATCCATTTTGAAATTGTTGCTGACATTATATTTTCAGTTTCTATGTTTATATTTTCAGTTTCTACATGTTTATCTATTACAGCTTTTTGAGTAAAGAGTCCAATATCATTCCTACCAACGACATTAAGCTCACTGGTCTATAGTTCCATGGATTTATTCCATCTCCCTTTTTGAATATAGGAATAACATTAGCTATCCACTAGTACCTCTGCTATCGCTTCCCTAGATTCTTCAATTACACGCGGATGCAATCCATCTGGACCCAGGGTTTCATTTTCTCTAAGTTTGTCTAGTTTATCAATTATCTCCCTCCCTTCTATCTTAAAAGTCTTGATATCCTTTTTGATCTCTTCTATTGTCATGTCCACCTTGTTAGTCTCCCTGGTAAAAATTGAGGCAAAGTAACTATTCAATATTTCTGCCATTTCACTGTTATTACCTATGCGTTTATCTTGTGCATCCCTTCGTGTCCCCATCCCTATCTTAATTTTCCTTTTATTATTTGTGTCTGCAGAATACTTTACTAATTATCTTTATATTCTTTGATAATTTCATTTTATAATTCCTCTTTGCCTTTCTAATTGTTTTTTTGACTTCTTTCCAAACCTCTCTGTATTCCCTTGTGCCATCTTCTCCTTTGTCTATTTACTTAGTGTATGCCTTTTTCTTTAGTTTAAATTTTGCCCATATCTCTCTATTCATCCAGTGTCCCATTGGCTATTTTTTTTTTTAAAGCAGAATATATTTCTCCTGAACTCTTGATCACATTTTTAAATATTTCCCAGTGCTGTTCTATCTGTGTCAATATTTTTTCCAAATTTACCATCCCTAGCTTCATCATCATCCCCTCAAAATTAGTTTGTTTCCAATCTATTACTTTAGTCTTTATCCTACTTGTGTCTCAATCTTTATTTTAAACCTTATTTATGTTGTGATCACTTTTGCCTAGATGCTCCCCTACACTTACTTCTCTTATCTGCTCTCGATCATTTCCCATTACTAGATCCAGCACTAATTCCTCTTGAGGCTTCTTACGTACAGGGTAATAAAGGAGTCTTGTACAGACTAAAAACTCCAGTCCTTTGTCCCCTTTCACTACCTCTTCTTGATGGCTTATTTGGGAATAGTTGAAATCTCCCATGATTATTATTCTGTGTCTTTTACTCATTTCATAGATATGCCTACACATTTCTTCCTCCAATTCCATTCCACTATTAGGTGGTCTGTAGAAATTATTGATTAAGCCGTGCGGAAGCACAGTGCTCCAGCGCAGCTGGTAAGCTGGCTTTTAAATTGAAAAAAACGCGCATGTGCAGACTTTTGAATGGGCCCAAAAAAATTACAGGGAACATTGGTCTGTAGTATACCCCTATTAGCGTGATCGATCCCATCTTATGGTTTAAAGCACATCAATGGTAGTTATGTCCCTTTTTTCTACTGCCTTCTTCCTTGCCTATGCTTTCTAAATACATTATATCGTGCAATATTTAACTGCCCATCCTGTTCTTTATGCTACCATGTTTTAGTTTCCCTACTATATCTGGCACCTCTACGAATTATTGCCTACAGTTTCCCCATTTTGTTTTAGATGCTGTGTTCATTGCTGTATAGGCAATTTAATGTGTTATTAATTGCATTTTGCATTTTATTTTTAACAGTCACCTTATAGTACTGTTCTATAACTTTCTGTTCTCTGACCATTTGATACCCTTATTCCTTTCCTTGGTCAGACCTTTACTCTTAACTATTTCTTTTATCTTCATGCTACTGTTATTTTCACCAGATTCCTCCCCAACCCCCCGTCTTACTAGTTCAAAGTCTTATCTGGAGCCCCTATTTATCATTTCCATTAGGACCTTGGTACCATTCTGGTTCTTGTGCAGCCTGTCCCAGCAGTACAGCTTCTTCCTGTCCCATGAAACGGAACCCCTCCTTCCTACACCACTCTTCAGCCACACAATCACTTTCCTGAGCTGTCTATCCCTATGCCAATTAGTACGTAACTCAGGCAGTAATCCAGAGATTACCACTCGTGAGATCCTTTTTTTTTTTTTTAATTTAGTTCCTAGGTCCCGATACTCCCTTGGCAGGACCTCCTCCTTGTTCTTTCCCTTGTCATTGCAACTCTCGTATCTAGGCTCACATGAGCATGTGCCACTTGGGCAAGATACCAGAAGGCTACTAGCAACCAAAAAAACACCAGCACAATTTGCCACTTTTACAGGGGAAGAAAATTGGTTTTGTAAGAATTAGTTCACCTTACATTTGGAAGTGCAAGAGAAAACATAGTTAAATTGTCTCCCGTTAACTAGTTGCACACTTAATTTTTTATACGTAGATTTCATTTTGTCACCATTGTTTAGGTTCAATAGTCTTCTGCTGTAATACAAAATACTATCAAGAAGGGTGCACTGAATTTTAAAAAAAAAAGTTTTCCAGAATGAAACACAAAGCAAGGCATATGACATGGAATGCACATCAGGAACAAGTCAAAACACTGCCCTACATTCCTGAGCACCCTGCCACACCTTAATCCCCTCAGAACTTGGAAGTCACAAAACATTGAAAAAGTCTGGACTACTTGTATGCTGATGGCATAAGGCAATATTGTTGCCTGTAGCCCTACCTGGTTTCATGCAAGATACGTGGGTTTGCTTTTTATACAGTATTTTACTGATTATATTTTTTGACTTTACCAACTTTCTCTTCCCAGTGTACAATACCCAGGAAAGGCTATAGTTTGTGCAAAAGCTACTCCAGTTTAAACAATAATTCAATTGCATGTGATTTTCAAATGATAGTATATCAGTACAAAACATTGTGCCAGCACCCCAATAATAATTGAAAAAAACAAGCTGCAAAAATATATAGACATTCAGTTCTTTCTGAAAGGCCAACCGTCAGAGGAAATGTCAAATATCCTTTGCGACATTGGAAAATGGCAAAGCCCTTTTACAGCAGTTGCTGGTTAAATTAATGACTATTCTCAAACATGTAACAGGGTAACCACCCCATTAATATTTAAGATTCATCTTTCACATACTGCATAGTATTTTGAAAGAAAACATGCACTGCCATCGAGACTCAAATTAATAAGTCATGCAGATGACAACTTGCATATCTATGGCACCTTTAATGCAGTAAAATGTCCCAAGGTGCTTCACAGGAACAGGAGACAGAATTTGACACCAAGCCACACAAGGCGATATTAGGACAGGTGAGGTTTTAAGGAGCATTTTGAAGGAGAGGGTAGAGGAGTTTAGGGAGGGAATTCCAGAGCTTAGGGCCCAGGCAGCTGAAGACAGAGTCACCAATGGTGGAACGATGAAAATCGGGGACACGCAAGAGGCCGGAATTCGAGGAGCGCACAGATCTCGGAGGGCTGTAGAACTAGAGGAGGTTAAAGAGATAGGGAGGGGCAAGGCCACGGAGGGATTTGAACACAAGGGTGACATTTTTTAAATCGAGGCGTCGCCAGACCAGGAGCACAGGGGTGATGGGTGAACGGGACTTGGTACGACTTCAGATACAGGCAGCAGAATTTTGGATGAGTTCAAGTTTAGAGGTAATAATGTAAAGTATTCTTTTTCCATTTCAAATTCAATGACCACACTATTAGAAAAGGATAAAGCAAGAGGCAACTGACCGTAGCAAGCATTTCACTACTGTATTAACAGTACAAGAAACAGTATAAAATAGCAGGCATGCCTTTTAGAACTATTCAAGCTCTTTGATATCCTCAGCGTCTGTAAAAATGCCTGCTTCACCAGTAGACAGGATAAGCTGCTACCAGAAATTTTAAGCAGTAACGTTTACAAATTCCAGAAAAATTCACTGGCCAGCTAACAGGAAGGCTTTTGTAAGTTATCGGCACACTTCCCCATGAATCATTCTCTTCACTTGCATTACACTGTCTTACCCTTAGAACCGGGTGGGGCTATAATGCATGCAGCAAAACCCACAAGAATCTTCAGAAGGTAAAGCAGAGCAAGAAGCTAACACACAACGTTAACAAGTCAGTGTAAAGAACCCACTTGCAGTACTTTTAAGAAAATAAGTTATATACTATTTAAGCTTCCTCTTTTCAAACACCTCCAAACCATCATCTCCAAATTTGGGCAATGAACAGTTTATGGAAAAAAATGTAACAACAGGTTTAAAGGAAATTATATTAGTGCTCAATTTAATTGTCACACTGCTTTCCAGGCTGCATCCCAGTATGTTACAACAGTCTGGTCTCTTTATACACAACTTTGTCCTTTTCCTAAACAGGAATCTACCCTTTCATATTCACTTTTGGATTGAGCTATACCAGAGATTGTAACAGCAGCTCTTTATACCATAATTCTTACATAGCTGGGACACAAGAGACTCAATTGCTATCCTTAGGATGCTGAACATTTTTAATGATTGTGGGATGGGCACGGGGGGGGGGGGGGGGCAGGGAGAGATGCAATTGGAAGAATCTGAGGAGAATTAAAGGTTTTTTTTTAAATCTTAGTAATTTCACAAAAGCAGCTTTTCACTACTTTACTTAGACACCAGAATGTGTTCTATTAACTTGTACAATTATTTCAAATAGGACAGCTCTGTAAATGAAACAGGATTATTCTGCTTTATAGTAAAACAATGAGAAGTAGATGCGGAGCGCCCTTTGAACAGCACTCCACATTCCAGGGATGCAATCAGACTTGAAGATTGCAATCTTAGAAATTAATACTGTGGGGTGGGTGGGGAGAGGAATGAAATGGGAATTTTGGACTGATGGAATTTCCATTAAAAAATTTTAAAAAGGACAGGAAGCTCATGAGGCGGAAGCCAAGCCCATTTCTACATGGGCTACAAACACCAAAGGCGGTTTCCACTCTACCTGTCGCCTGACTTTGCACAAGTTTAAAAACCAAAAGCCATTTGCATTGTATGCAGGGACAATGCTTCACACACACACAAGCGCAAAAAAGATTTAAAACTTGATTCTGCTTGCAGACATTTTTTTTAAACTAATTTTCCTCAGAATGGTGGCTCAGTGGAACAAGGCTGCCGTCTAAGCTTGTGCTTTTACACACATTTAAAAGGAGACAGGAATGAAAAGTTGCCTGTGGCGAGCACGCCGGCCCGCTGTCTGACTCTCTTCCTGGTTTCACTCCCTTTTCCGCTTCACCATTAAAATCGACGGAAAAAAATATAAAGATTTTTTTTTTGCCTCTTACCTCCGCGATTCGGGTGTTTCACGAACGCTCTCGCCTTTCGGAATTAGGGTCTGTGAAAAACGCGGTGGATTTTTGCTGATAATTGTGGTTTTTTTTGAAAAATAAAACCTTTCGGCTGCTTTCAAACGGCGTGGCTCGTGCGAGCTCGAGCTCTGGGACTGCGGCTCGCGCACCAGCCGTTAGTGCAGCGCCCAGGACCCCGACCATGACGTCAACACGCCGGCCAACCAATAGGCTAGCAGCGTCGTCTTGAGTGACAGCGCCCTCGACCAATAGAAGGGGGTCTAGTTCTGCTCGGGGACGCTGGCGGCTCTCCCCGCCTCCCGCCCCGCCCCGCCCCGCCCCCCCCCGAACCGAGCGGCGGTTGCCGCTGCCGCAGTCATTTCGGCGAGTGAAGTAAGATAAGATCGAGCTGAGCGGCAGCTTCTCCGACAAATGCAGGAGGGTCAGGGAAAGACAAGAGCGCGGAGTGAAACGCCCGGCGGCGGCGGCAGCTTCTGACTTGCTGCGGTTGGCGTAAGATCCAGATGAAATAAGGGAGAAGGAATCGTAACATGTCCTGACAGCATCCAAATTACCCACACACCTTTTCCATTCGGTGTGAAGGGGATATATCGGCAAAGGACAACGATGTGCAAGTCTGGTGATGATAGCAAATTAGGGGGCATGACAAAACTGCGTTTGTGGAGCCGACAGATAGGTTTGTAGATGCAGAGAAACGTGAAGTAGTACGTTTTGGGGTAAAACAGTGACAGGAAATGTACCTTAACTGGTATGATTCTTCACCAAAGTGGAGGAAACGAGAGATCTAGGAGTGCAATAAATGGATCTTTACATCTGAGAGTGTAGATAGAAGAGGGCATAAAAAGACAAAGGGATTCTAGGGCATTGAATATAGCAAAGACCTGATGTTCAGTTGCTTAGGTCACACTTCACAGGATCACAAGATAATTACAGATGTGAAAGGCTATTTGGTCCATCCTAGTTCATCCATCCAGAATAACCTTAAAGTTTCCCCTCCCCCTCCTCTTGTCGCATCCAATGGTTCTTAAATGAATACAGGGTTTTTGCGGACACTGCTCCACCCAGCAGTCTGTTCCATGTATTGATCACTCTTTGTGTGAAAAATAATTTCCTGTTAACAGACCTAAATTTGCCTTTTATTCATTTGAACCTGTGGCTCTTCTCCTACTCTTGCAATTTAATTTAAAGTAATTGTTCCAGATTTACTTTTTTCCCTACAGAGCGAGCAGCTCTGGGCATCCCATTATAAAAAAGGTATTCAAGCTGTGTGGAAAGGGCACACCAAAGTCACCAGAACACTTCAAGAAGTGGGATGTTTTCACTGGCACAGAGAAGGTTAAAAGGAGATCTAATAGAGGCTTTCAAAAGTATGAAATATTTTGAGAGGAGAAATAGTATTTTCACTAATTGAGAAATCAACAAGGGAGCATAAATTCAGGGTTATTAGAATCATAGAAATCATAGAAATGTAGAAATTTATGGCACAGAAGGAGGCCATTCAGCCCATCGTGTCTGTGCCAGCCGAGAAAGCGCTATACAGCCTAATCCCACTTTCCAGCTCTTGGTCCGTAGCCTTGTAAGTTACAGCATTTCAAGGGCATATCCAAGTACTTTTTAAATGTGATGAGGGTTTCTGTCTCTACCACCCTTTCAGGCAGTGAGTGCCAGACCCCCACCACCCTCTGGGTGAAAAGATTCCTCCTCAACTCCCCTCTAATCCTTCTACCAATTAGTTTAAATCTATGCCCCCTGGTTATTGACATTCTATCTAGGCCCCTCATAATTTTATACACCTCAAAAAGGGATCTTTAGGTTTGTATGGCTCAGAAGAACAAAAAGGGAAGGTAGATTACTTCTTCATATTTCACTAAGAGGGTTATTAGTGGCTATTGTGGCAAATTATAACATTATTTAGAAGGGAATTGGATAAGTATTTGAAAAGGAAGGGAATAAAAGGGAAAGAGTACAGAAATGGGATTAGTTGATATGTTCAATTGATGAGCAAGTGCTGCCATAAACACAGTGAATAAAATGTCTATCTGCTGTAATTTCTATGATTCTACTGAAATCTACAGGCTTTCAAAACCCACAGCTGGCATCAGCTAATCACTACTTCCTGATTTACCTTGCCTTCTCACTTCCTATTTTCAACCTTGACATGATGGCTTTAGCTTCTCAACTAAATTTTTCAACTATTAAAGAAAAACCTGTTTGAGTAACATAATAAAGTCATCATAATTCAGTATGGCCAGTATACAGGCTGGTAAGACTTAAACTTCAAACAGTGAGTTTGCTTCCACTACTCAATCCTTCCTTGCAAGCCGTGGATCACTCAGTAGCACCCTCGCCTCTGAGTCAGAAGGTTGTGAGTTCAAGTCCCACTCCAGAGACCTTGAGCACATAATCTAGACTGATACTCTACTGCCGTATTGAGAGGATGCTGCATTGTTAGAGGTGCCGGCTTTTGGATGAGACATTAAACCTGTTCTCTCAGGTGGACGTAAAAGATTCCATGGTACTATTTTGAAAAAGAGCAGGGGAGTTATCCCCGGTGTCCTGGCCAATATTTATCCCTCAATCAACATCACTAAAAAAAAACAGATTATCTGGTCATTATCACATTGCTGTTTGTGGGAGCTTGCTGTGAGCAAATTGGCTGCAGCGTTTCCTACATTACAACAGTGACTACACTTCAAAAGTACTTCATTGGCTGTAAAGTGCTTTGGGACATCTTGAGGTTGTGAAAGGTGCTATATAAATGCAAGTCTTTCTTTTCTTTCTTTTACTGTGCCTATCCTGGTCAGTCCAACAACTCCATAAGTTCCTACGCTGCCCTATGTGTCCCCTGTAATATTCATCCTTGGTAGCTAGGGCATAGTGGATAAGGGCACCACACGGTGCAACACTAAGCCATACAAACCTAAAGGTCCTAGATTCGCTCCTGGTCTGTGCAGAGATATTGGATCTCAGCCAGGCAGCCGGTAGGCACACTACAACTGGCAACAGCAGCACCAGCCTAGGTTTAAGTGATTAACTAAACAGCCAGTGGAACACAATGACGGCATTTGATTGATAGGTTTAGGTTCTCTGGCATTTATTTTGTGATAACTTGAGTGTAATTCAATCCAATTGCATGCTGTCAAACACCACAATGTAAAGTCCATTCCTTCATTGCTTTTTTCACTAACTGCTTACAAGGAGTTGGTAAACAGTCCTATATGATGATGTCACAGAGTGTTGTCATCCTGGTAAAAATGATTGGAATGTCATTTAACTGGTCTGTAATAAGACATGTGAAATGACACACCTATTTTGTACCCACTGTGGCCCTGTGAGTAAATCCATTACCCTGTGTACTGAGCCATACTCTCCAGGAAGCACCCAGGTTCCATCCCAACTCTCTGCTGTTAGCTGAAGTCAGCTGGTGTGGAAATAATGGTACTACAGTGCATTTGGGGTGGAGGGAGTGGCATCAGTCAGGGTTCCAGTTCCTGACTGATAGCCAGTGACCCCTCCCCCCACCCCTTCCAGAAAGTGCAGAGTGTAACCATCAGGTGAGGACAGAATCAAATCCAGCTGTGATGTCATGATCTAGTAGCCTGCCGACACGCACCATCTAGCCTTGCACGTTATGAATGGCCACTTGAATAAGATGGCGACAGGTGGATGTTGGCAGGCTATTTCACTGGTGGGGGAGGGGAGGGAAACAACACCGCCAAGATCTTCTTTTCAATAAATATCCTGCAAAAGTCGTGAAATAGCAAATCAGGAGCTCCAGCTGATTTGTTTCCCCCTTCACAGACCAGGGACACTAAGTAGCACTCAAACTGCAACCTGGCTGACATCAGCTAACTTGGTAAGCAGAAATTGAATCTAAGACCTTCTGATATGTATGGCGCAGTACTGTGCCTGATGGTGCATTTAAGCTTGGGGCTATCAAGGGAGTACACTGGGGTTGTTTTCTTTGGAACAGAAGAAGCTCAGGAGAGACTTATTGAGGTGTATAAAATCACGAGGGGCCTAGATAGAGTGGATAGGAAGGACCTATTTCCCTTAGCAGAGAGGTCAATAACCAGGGGCCATAGATTTAAAGTAATTGGTAGAAGGATTAGAGGGGAGTTGAGGAGAACCTTTTTCACCCAGAGGGTGGTGGGGGTCTGGAACTCACTGCCTGAAAGGGTGGTAGAGGCAGAAACCCTCATCACATTTAAAAAGTACTTGAAGTGCTGTAACCTACAGGGCTACGGACCAAGAGCTGGAAAGTGGGATTAGGCTGGATAGCTGTTTTTCAGCCGGCACAGACACAGATGGCCTCCTTCTGTGCCGTAAATTTCTATGATTCTAAAACTACTAGTATTATCCAATTCGTCTCAAATAACGGATAGTTTTTTTAATCAAGAACGAGATTGAGATTGCCCATTTCTAATTTCATGTAGGTCCCATACATCCAGCAGACAGAAGAGGCTTTCATCCCATTAGTCTGGACTGAATATAAATCCAGGTCCCTGGAATAAAAGGACTGTAGCATTCTAAGGATGCACCACCCATCCCTTGGCTAGCAATGTAATGGTGCTATTTCTCAGCTGTATGCACTTACTGGTTGTGTCAAAAACATGTTTTATTGATGCCATTTTCTTATTGTCAGTATTGTCCACAGGGTACTACAGTTTTCAGAAGGAAAACTTTTATATAGCACCTTATCAGGTCCTCAGTAGATCTTAAACACTTAACATCTTCACATCCCATGAAATACTTTTGAAGTGCAATCACAATTGTTATGTAGGTAAATGTGAGAACCAAATTGCACACTGCAAGATCCTAAAAACAATAAGATGAATGACCAATTCAATTATTTCTGGTGGTGTTGGTTGTGAGAAGAATGTCAGCCAGGACACCGCTTGACTTTCTTCAAATAATGCAATGGGATCTTTTACACCCACCTGAACAGGTAGACCAGGCCTCGGTTTAACATCTGGTCTGAAATAATGACACCTCCAACAATGCAGCACTTGGTCAGTTTTGCATGACGTGGCAGTCTAGATTATGTGCTCAAACCCTGGAGCAAGCCTTGAACTCATAACCTTCTGACTCAAAGATGAGAATCTTAGCAACTGAGCCAAACTGGCCTTGAGGAAAGGGAAGGCCTGTTTTTGTTGTGATTATTCACACTTTATTATTTACCGGAATAAACACCACCTGGGATCCATCACTTATTCTGGCCTGAGATCCGAGACATAGACCTATCCTTCGAATCGGGACAGTAGGGCGCCCTAATGGCTCAGTGGGTAAATCCACTCCCTGCTATGGTACTGAGCCATTCAAAGAAGGAAGTACGAGTTGGTTTTTTCCTTCCTTTTTCTGCCAATTTTCTCTCTTCTTACCATGAAGGGATGGACTCCTACTGGGGAGATACGGTGCTGGATGACACCCCCAGTACCTCATCCAACTGGCCTTTCTTCATCCATTAATCTGGATGGTCAGTGCCAATGTGAGGAACATCACAGCTGAGCCAGACCCGACATTCCTATAAGTGCACCTTCCAGCAGTAGTTACTGAATAATGATCACCAGTGGAAATCCAGCTCTATTCTTCTCTCTATCTAACCCTGAGGCCAGTAGTATCACCCCTACTATTGCTCAGGCTGTGATCAGCAAACTCAGCACAGACCTGGGTGCTTCCTGGTCAGTATGGCTCAACTATTCACTGCTTTCACCGACTGTACCATTGCAGGAGCCGTGCACTGGTTTGACCCCTGAACTGGCTGATCTCAGCCAGCGTGGCGGTGGGGCACTACAAGTGGCCAGCATTGGACAAGGTCAAATCAGCCACAGACAACAAGTTGTGTTCAGTAGAGAAATTCCCCCATCCACTTTTTATTACACTTCAAAAAGTAAACTTCATTGGCTGTAAACCGCTTTGGAACGTCCGGTGGTCGTGAAAGACGCTATATAAATGCAAGTCTTTCTTTTTTTCTTTCTTTGTCTTGCCTTCACTAACAGAGAAGCACCATGGCCAATTGCAGTGCCTGTAGACGGCTTGTTCAGCACAGACTGGGAATTGTATCTGGGATTTTTGTGGTCTGTACCGTTCAATAGTTGGTTCACCCACTGAGCCATTGGAGGGGCTTTAACCTAACGTCTCAATCAGAGGTGTTACACACTTAGACAATATTCTAAGGATAGAATCTCACAGCCTCTTTGCACAGTAAAATCGAATAACCCAACACGGGTGTGAACCGTGTAATTGATGTTGGTAAATGTCATCGGCCTTGGAATTACTCTGTTGTCATAGCATTGCTTATTATAATGCTTAACTTATTTGTATGAAATTCCTTTGTTCACTATTTAAACAGGGGTGGTAATCCATTTATTTAAAACAGATTTATGCACAGCGTCATTTCATGCCTGTATTCTTGGATCATCTGCTCTGATATTATTCCTGACAAATTAAAGTGCTCTTCCCCTCTTTCACCTTCTCTGGGCCTCCCCAGGGTCAAACATCAGACTGAAACCAATGACTCGGTGCTGGCCTCGAGCTACTTCAAAACTCGCTGTTAGGTGCTGCATGAGGACAGCCCAGGGACGACCACCCCATCGGAACCGCCTGGCCGCCCCCCCACTCACTGCTCCACCATGGCTGTCGGAAGGATTTTTGTCTCTGTAAATTATAGAATGTTTTCACATTTTGGTAGGGTAAGGATGAGGTAGGAAAAGCTGTTGGCTGGTTCACTATGTTGACTGTAAACTCACCGAAATTTGATAGTGGAATTTGACAGTTCCGCTTCACACAGAGGGTTGAGATATATTCAGACAAGCTGGGTCAGTCAGGTCATAGAGTTATACAGCACAGAAAGAGGCCCTTTGCCCATCGTGTCCGCGCCGGCCATCAAGCCCTGTCTATTCTAATCCCATTTTCCAGCACTTGGTCCGTAGCCTTATATGCTATGGCGTTTCAAGTGCTCATCTAAATGCTTCTCGAATGTTGTGAGGGTTCCTGCCTCTACCACCCTTTTAAGCAGTGAGTTCCAGATTCCAACCACCCTCTGGGTGAAAAAGTTTTTCCTCAAATCCCCTCTAAACCTCCGGCCCCTTACCTTGAAACTATGCCCCCTGGTTATTGACCCCTCTACTAAGGGGGAAAGTTCCTTTCTATCTACCCTATCAATGCCCCTCATAATTTTGTACACCTCAATCAGGTCCCCCCTCAGCCTTCTCTGCTCTAAGGAAAACAACCCCAGCCTGTCCAGTCTCTCTTCATAGCTGAAGCACTCCAGCCCAGGTAACATCCTGGTGAATCTCCTCTGCACCCTCTCCAATGCAATCACATCCCTCCTATAGTGTGGCGACCAGAACTGCACACCGTATTCCAGCTGTGGCCTAACTAGCGTTTTGTACAGCTCCATCATAACCTCCCTGCTCTTATATTCTATGCCTCGGCTAATGAAGACAAGTATCCCATATGCCTTTTTAACCACCTTATCTACCTGTCCTGCTGCCTTCAGGGATCTATGTACATGCACACCAAGGTCCCTCTGATCCTCTGTCCTTCCTAGGATCCTACCATTCATTGTGTATTCCCTTGCCTTGTTAGTCCTCCCAAAATGCATCACCTCACACTTTTCAGGGTTAAATTCCATTTGCCACTGTTCTGCCCATCTAACCATCCCATCTATATTGTCCTGTAGCCTGAGGCTTCCCTCCTCGCTATTTACCACTCCACCAATTTTCGTGTCATCTGCGAACTTACTGATCATACCTCCTACATTCATATCTAAATCATTATTGTACACTACAAACAGCAAAGGACCCAGCACCGATCCCTGCGGTACACCACTGGACACAGGCTTCCAGTCACAAAACAACCTTCGACCATCACCCTCTGCCACTAAGCCAATTTTGGATCCAATGTGCCAAATTGCCCTGGATCCCATGGGCTCTTACCTTCTTGACCAGTCTCCCATGTGGGACTTTGTCAAAAGCCTTACTGAAGTCCATGTAGCCTACATCAACTGCACTACCCTCATCCACACACCTAGTCACCCCCTCGAAAAATTCAATCAAATTGGTCAGACATGGTCTCCCCCTGACAAAGCCATGCTGACTATCCCTGACTATCCCTGCCTCTCCAAGTAGAGACTAATTCTGTACCTCAGAATTTTTTATAATAATTTCCCTACCACTGATGTTAGGCTCACTGGCCTGTAATTCCCTGGTTTATCCCTACTACCCTTCTTGAACAATGGTACTACGTTAGCTGTTCTCCAGTCCTCTGGCACCTCCCCTGTGGCCAGAGAGGTTCTGAAAATTTGTGTCAGAGCCCCTGCAATCTCCTCCCTTGCCTCACACAGCAGCCTGGGATACATCCCGTCAGGGCCTGGGGATTTATCCACTTTTAAGCCCGCTAAAACCGCTAGTACCACCTCCCTCTCAATACTAATTTGTTCAAGTATATCACAATCCCCCTGCCTGATTTCTATGCCTACATCACCCTTCTCCATAGTGAACACAGATGCAAAATATTCATTTAAAACCTCACCTACATCTTCCGGCTCTACACAAAGATTGCCACTTTGGTCCCTAATGGGCCCTACTCTTTCCCTGGTTATCCTCTTGCCCTTAATATACTTATAAAACACCTTGGGATTTTCCTTTATTTTGCCCGCCAGTGTTTTTTCATGCCCCCTCTTCGCTCTAATGTATTGGACATTACACAATCGTCTAACCATTCAGTAACTTTCTGTTTAAATTGGTGCACTGGAACTCCCCCAAATGAGTCATGGTAACTCCCAGGTTTGGTTCCGTGGTCGGTGTCAAGTTAGCTGATAAGAACATAAGAAATAAGAGCAGGAGTAGGCCATTCGGCCCTTCAAGCCTGCTCCGCCATTCAATAAGATCATGGCTGATCATCTACTTCAACTCCACCTTCCCGCTCTATTCCCATAGCCCTTGAGTCCTTTAGTATCCAAAAATCAATCAATCTCTGTCTTGCTAAGAACAGAAGATCTTATCAAGTCATATCAAGTCATATCAAGTGACTCACACTGCAGTGTTATTGGGTACCAGAATGCTGTCATCCCCTGTGCAATGGTATTCCAGTGAGAGTCTGCAGCTTCAGGGGAAGAGATGGGAAGAAAAGTGGCAAAAACAAACTGTAGTTAGTGATGGACACAGTGTCACGACTACTATTAAACAGGAAGTTGATAGGGCGCAGCCATATTTACAACAACAAGACGTCCTGACAATTTACATTTAATTTCTGGTCACTAGATCACAACAGAATTTGCCGTGATTGGCGGGGGGGAGGGAACGAAGTGGTGTGGTTTGTTAGGACGTTCCTGTTTCAGCTCTGGGACTCTGGGAATGCAGCCCAGACAGATGGGATGGGAGCCTCAAATGGCTGTTCACTGCTGTTTACTGATATGGTTTTTTTCATTCTCAATCCTGCTCCTGCTCACAAAGCTGTCCACCCCCACAATTCACAACTCATTACATGGTAACAATTTGAAAACAAACTAAAATGCCAAATAAAACCTAATCCAAATTCTTTTTTCACTATTTAATTTAAAAAAGGACCCTGATGATGAGACTCCCTTTTACAAGGAACCACTGAAGGCCTCTTCCAATGGTTGTGGTACTGAGACATACAGTCCGGGAAGCTCCTAGGTTCAATCCCTGTGGTGAGTTTGCTGATCGCAGCCAAGAACAGCAGCGAAAACACTGCAATCAACCCAGTGCTTTTGAACTAAAGAGGGAAAAATCAGGCCAAGGATCCCACTCTTCCACTCCCAATCACTATCTCGTGACCTCTGCTAGAGAGTGAGCAAGTGTGAACTTTGGTCAAGGACGGGGTAGGACTTAGCTGTGATGCTTTCTATAGTCAAATAGCCTGCCGACACTCATAGTCAAGACTCATACTTGAAGAACGGGCACTTTGAAATGTCCTGTCAAACCATATCCCTACATGAGTCAGCACGTTCAAGAGAGGGGGAGGAATAAAGACAAGGAGATGAATGTGTGGTGGTTATTATCAGTTCTGTCTGCACAGACTCAAAATCCTTGCCAACAGATTTTTATCAAATAAAACCATTCCTTTGGCTCAGTTGAGCAACCTTTTCAGAGAACGCCACTCTTATGCATTCCTTGACACCAGTGCTGCATGGATTGACCAATTATTGATCCAAATTTGATGATTGTCTTTTGATTTACCCAGTACTGTTTTTAGTTTGAACAGACTGTCCGTTTCCTTTAATTATTGGTGCCCTCCTTTAAGGGGCATGCTTATAGTTGTTCTGGTGGGATTCACAGGAGCGCCTTCCTGTCATGCCACTATTATTTACCAGCAGCACTCTCACTAATGAAAACTGACCTTGATTGTAAATTACCCCCATTTTGCCCTGGGAGGATAAGTTATAAATTCCATTGAGTGACTCACGTATGCAGCTAATGATTTGCAAACTGTTTTTGTGGCTTGGTTTAGAGGAACAGACAATACAGACTGCAGCTGTCAGTTATTCACATTAACACATTCCATTTCCATACCGTTCATAAGACGGCAAGACTTTTTTTAAATTATTTTTTCTCATCTAATTCCTCTTCCTTAGCCCCTCTCTGCTGAAGATGAAGACCCAAGCTCTGGCATTCTTCTCGTGTCTCATGCAAATGGCTATTCTCCACATGGGAGCCTGTTGAATGGTGGAGGAAAGAGAGAGAGCCCCATTCTGTTCTCACCTGACATTGGCACATACACTTTTGCGGCCAGAATCACAGGATAGCGATCAGGACTGGACACCATAACTGATTTCTTTTCCTCTTTCTAGGCTGTGGGCACTAGGGTAAATGAGACTGTTCCCCAGCCAGGTCCCACCTGAGATCTGCTAGTTCGGTACAAATTGGCCTTCCTGGATCATATGGTTGAGTACATACCTCCCTGCTTACACAGTGCTCCACTGGATGAACCAAATTGGGACAGGGCCTCTAGTCCAGGCAATATCTCAGGAAACATTCACATCAGTTAGCTGAGCTGTGTTTAACACTTCAATTGTGAGTGATGTTTTTACTCACCATTTTTTAACACATTTTTTTACTTCTGTCTTTCTATTTTCTCATCTCTTCTCCTCTGACACTGACTGTTGCTGGGAGATGGTTCCATAGGTGCAATAGCTCTCTGGTATCTTGGCCAAGTGTCCATTCTTTGTGTGTTTAACCATAGAGGGCATCGCAACCAATCCAAGTGTTTCCTTAACCCAAAGTCCACACGCGCACCCTTTCCAGGAATAGTCCTGGATAGCAACCAATAGCAGGTACCATGACCTGGACAAGACCTGCGGCATTCCTGGTCTCTGTGATTCCTATCACACCACACAGTGCATTTTTTTTACATAGAATTTACAGCACAGTAACAGGTCATTCAGCCCAATGGGTTTATGCTTCACATGAGCCTCCTCCCACCCTACTTCATCTAACCCTATCTGCATATCCTTCTATTTTTCTCTCCCTCATGTACTTAGCTAGTTACCAACTAACAAGAGAGCGCTCCCACATCATCTATTTAAATCAAATAATATACGGTAGCCTCAGTAGCTTGGCCTACGAGGGCCAATATCAACTCCCAACGGGAAGCCGGAAACAACGGACGTTAATCCCACGTGAACGTCTTCGTCGGAGGCCCAGCAGATTTTAACTGCCGCGCCTTATTTGAATGCCGCTGGTTAGCTGCTTGCCCATCTCAGGCGGAAAGCAACAGCTGGCCAGCGGTGGGGAGTAGGGGGCACGAAGATCAGGCGGCCCAGAGATCAGCTGCTGACACCAAGAGAAAGCTACCAGGGGGTGAGGTGCTGCAAGTGTTTTGCAACTGGGGGGGTAGGGCGAAGTGGGAGCCCAGACCAGCAGAGATCCACGGGGGGCGGTGGGTGCACTCATGCTCCTGCTCCTCCTGGCCCCACTAAGGAATGTTCTTTAACTTACCTTAGAGGGTCTCGCTGTCTTCCCGACAGTTTTACCTGGTGGTCACTCACACCGCTTAAAAAAGAGTTAAAATACTATCGGGTCCCATGTACGTTATTAATGAGGCTCCCACCGGCAGCTTCAATCACCACCAAAATGGCCAGTGTTAAAATGGGGAATCGGTGGGATCGCAGTAGGAAATGGAGCTGATCCATTTTAACTGCTTTCCTGTTCCTTTCCCCTCAATGGACTTTCTTCAAGTACATCTCCTTTGGCCCCCTTGCTGGAGACATATTCAAATTCCAACATTGGCTGTACTCCTGTGTTAGGGACTAATATACATTTCCCACCTTGGTACCATGCTGGCTTCTTGCATCTAAATCTCTGGGGTGAGGTTTGCTCATTTTCTCTTTTTTCCTCACCTGGCGGCATTGACTTCGACTATGGTTGGGTTCCATGGGCAGCAGTTGCCCGACGGTACTTTGCCCGAGCAGCCGTTCTTTACCCAAGAGACTAATCAGTGAATGCTTTCAGGTTGGTCAGCTATGGAGAGCAACACAGCCTGCCCCGATCCTGACTTACCCCATTGTCCATGCACATGCCTATCCAGTCAGTATCACTGGATCGCAACCAGAAGGTTGAACTCTGGCTGATTTAATTTTCCTTCTCTAGCCTAGCAACATTAAGCGAGTTATACTGCGCTTGCTGCCACCCTGGCTGAGAACAGACAGGGAATCAAACCTGAGGCCTTCTGGTCTGTATGGCTCAGTTACACATTACCCTTACCAAGTGAGCTATCAGGCATGCCAGTGAAGTGCATTTGAGCCAACGGAATGGCAGCCTAGCAATGATACATAGATACATAGAATAGATACATAGAACAGTACAGCACAGTACAGGCCCTTCGGCCCTCGATGTTGTGCCGAGCATTGTCCGAGACCAAGATCAAGCTATCACACTCCCTATCACTCTGGTGTGCTCCATGTGCTTATCCAATAACCGCTTGAAAGTTCCTAAAGTGTCCGACTCCACTATCACAGCAGGCAGTCCATTCCACACCCCAACCACTCTCTGAGTAAAGAATCTACCTCGGACATCCCTTCTATATCTCCCCCCATGCACCTTATAGTTATGCCCCCTTGTAACAGCTGCCTCTACCCGAGGAAATAGTCTCTGAACATCCACTCTATCTATCCCCCTCATCATCTTATAAACCTCTATTAAGTCGCCTCTCATCCTCCTCCGCTCTAAAGAGAAAAGCCCCAACTCCCTCAATCTTTCCTCATAAGACCTCCCCCCCAAACCAGGCAGCATCCTGGTAAATCTCCTTTGCACTCTTTCCAATGCTTCCACGTCCTTCCTATAGTGAGGTGACCAGAACTGCACACAATATTCCAAATGTGGTCTCACCAAGGTCCTGTACAGTTGCAGCATAACCTCACGGTTCTTAAACTCAAACCCTCTGTTAATAAACGCCAACACACCATAGGCCTTCTTTACTACTCTATCCACTTGAGTGGCAACCTTCAGAGATCTGTGGATATGAACCCCCAGATCCCTCTGCTCCTCCACGTTCCTCAGAACCCTGCCGTTGACCCTGTAATCCTTATTCAAATTTGCCCTACCAAAATGAATCACCTCGCACTTATCAGGGTTAAATTCCATCTGCCATTTTTCGGCCCAGCTCTGCATCCTATCAATGTCTCTTTGCAGCCTACAACAGCCCTCCACCTCATCCACTGCTCCACCAATCTTGGTGTCATCAGCAAATTTACTGATCCACCCTTCAGTCCCCTCCTCCAAGTCATTGATAAAAATCACAAACAGCAGAGGACCCAGCACCGACCCCTGTGGCACACCGCTGGTAACTGGTCTCCAGTCCGAAAATGTTCCATCCACCACCACCCTCTGCCTTCTATGAGATAGCCAGTTACTTATCCAATCGGCCAAATTTCCCTCTATCCCACAACTCCTTACTTTCTTCATGAGACGACCATGGGGAACCTTATCAAACGCCTTACTAAAATCCATGTATACGACATCAACTGCTCTACCTTCATCTACACACTTAGTTACCTCCTCAAAGAATTCAATCAAATGATGCTTCCTGCCTGCTCCTGTTCTCTTTTAGGACTCTCCATGACGATATCTGAGAGGAGTTTAAGGTTGGTGAAGGAAGGACCTGCTTCCCTCTATTCCCTGGTGCTTTATATGCTTTCAGGTTCCAGTGTGCTGCGCAACAATGACACCATATTGCTCCACCAATTTGTCGCAGGCTACTAAACCTGTTGAGTTGAAACCTAAATGACGACAAAGGAAATGACTCCGATCCACCCCCACTATCTTCCACATGAACAAATAATGTATAAAACACACTTGGTTTGTTTTTTTGGAATATTTCCGAAGGAGATGTGGGAAAAAAAAGTTGGGTGCTGCTTTCTATTAAGTGCACATTTCTCATCAGTTAGGATTCCTTGCCAAAAAGCTTATGCATTTGTGAGGAATGAGAAAAGGCCTCTGCCCTGAGAGTTTTATGGTGACACATGTTCTAACTCAACTTGTAAGATGCTGGGTTAGACCGCAGTACTGTGCTGAGTAGGATGTGGTTAGCACAAGGAGATGCTCTGCAGAAACAGCTAGCAGACGATTGCGACATTGGTCTTATTCTCCAAACTACAGCCAAATATCCAGCATTGGAAAACACGATTTACGATTTTTCTTCTGAGCTGTTTGTGTTGGTGCTGCCTGATCGGGTCTTGCACAGCCGGTGACAACACCTAATGAAGCTTACTGGATTCACTCAGACCAATGATCAGGAGGTAAAGAACAGATTTCTCGGGTGTTTCTCTCAACAGCTTTCTCCTGAAGGTTTGACTCAATGCTGGGGTGCAGGTTCCACGAGCATCACAGCCTGCCCAATCCTGACCTCCGCCAGTATCCACACACAAGCATTCCCAGCAAGCCACGATAAGTGACAGAAAAAAAAGTCTTACATTTATATAACACCTTTCACAACCACTGCTTCCAAATTGCTTTACAGCCAATTAAGTACTTTTTGAAGTGTAATCACTGTTGTGATGTAGGAAACACGGCAGCTAATTTGTGCACAGCAAGCTCCCACAAACAGCAATGTTGATTGAAGGATAAATATTGGCCAACATACCAGGAATAACTCCCCTGCTCATCTTTGAAATAGTGCCATAGGATCTTTTATGTCCACCTGAGAGAGCAGACGGGGCCTCGGTTTAACATCTCAGCTGAAAGACAGCAACTCCGACAGTGCAGCACTCCCTCAGCACTGCACTGGAATGTCAGCCTAGATTTTTGTGCTCAAGTTTCTGGAGTGGGACTTTGAACCCACAACCTTCTGACTCCGAGTCAAGAATCCTACCAACTGAGCCACAGCCGACACTGGTTCTTTGGAGACTTTGTTGTTTAGGTGAAAAGCTGTTCCCAAGGTATTGGGGTGGAGCTTCCAGTATTGAATGTATTCTTCCATTAACTTCAGATCAGTAGAGAGGGTCACGCTTATGGCAGTGAGGTCTTTACCTTGTGTGGCAAGGGCGATGTCATCAACAGAAATAAACTTAGGCAAAATTGTGTCAGGTAAGTCATTAATGTAGATATTGAATAGTGAAGGAAAAAACTGGGATTTATAAAGTTTTATAAAGCATAGATCTTTAGGTGGCCCATCATTGAGGACGCATGCTCTACAGATTGGCTCATTCAAAAGAATGTGGTATATATAGTTGCTCAACATTAGCTAATGGTCCCTAGTGAACCATTTTAGCACATGGCAAATCGCACTTCTTCCACCTTGGGAAGATCAGAGATAACGCACAATGCGACTGCGCACACCAGTCGCAAAGTACGAACCACATTGTAAATCAGGGTCCACTTCGATTGTTTGCTGGCATGCGGCATCTCAGACTTGCACCAAGCCACTACTGAAGCTGTCGAATGGCTCACCAATCTGGACTTGGACATTTGAAGGTTGCTAATCACCTCTCTTGCCATACGTTATATTATACTGGATAGCAACCAGAAATGAGAACTCTGGCTGAGTTAATTTCCCTTCATGTGTGAAGCTGGATAGCCAGGCCCAACCTTGTCCTCACCCAGTGTCCACACACACTTCACAGTAGGGGTCACCAGATAGTGATCAGGACTGTGAACCCTGGCTGGTTTTCCTTACTTAATCCAGGATCCCTGAGGCCTTTCGTAGCACACTCTATTGTTGCTCTGGCTCAGTGTCGACTGGGAATTGGGCCTGGGACATTCCTGGTCTGCACAGCTCAGCTGACCATTGGGGAAACTACTTTTTTTGTCTCTTCTCTTTTTTGGTTCTCTAATTTTCTCTCCTCTTCTCCTGAAGATAGAGTTATACAGCACAGAAAGAGGCCCTTTGGCCCATCGTGTCTGCACCGGCCATCAAGCCCTATCTATTCTAATCCCATTTTCCAGCACTTGGTCCGTAGCCTTGTATGCTATGGCGTTTTAAGTGCTCATCTAAATGCTTCTTGAATGTTGTGAGGGTTCCTGCCTCTACCACCTTTTCAGGCAGTGAGTTCCAGATTCCAACCACCCTCTGGGTGAAAATGTTTTTCCTCAAATCCCCTCTAAACCTCCGGCCCCTTACTTTGAAACTATGCCCCCTGGTTACTGACCCCTCTACTAAGGGGAAAAGTTCCTTTCTATCTACGCCCCTCATAATTTTGTACACCTCAATCAGGTCCCCCCTCAGCCTTCTCTGCTCTAAGGAAAACAAACCCAGCCTGTCCAGTCTCTCTTCATAGCTGAAACACTCCAGCCCAGGTAACATCCTGGTGAATCTCCTCTGCACACTCTCTAATGCAATCACATCCTTCCTATAGTGTGGTGACCAGAACTGCACACAGTATTCCAGCTGTGGCCTAACTAGCGTTTTGTACAGCTCCATCATAACCTCTCTGCTCTTATATTCTATGCCTCGGCTAATGAAGGCAAGTATCCCATATGCCTTCTTAACCACCTTAGCTACCTGTCCTGCTGCCTTCAGGGATCTATGTACATGCACACCAAGGTCCCTCTGATCCTCTGTCCTTTCTAGGGTCCTACCATTCATTGTGTATTCCCTTGCCTTGTTAGTCTTCCCAAAATGCATCACCTCACACTTTTCAGGGTTAAATTCCATTTGCCACTGTTCTCCCCATCTGACCAACCCGTCTATATTGTCCTGTAGCCTGAGGCTTCCCTCCTCGCTATTTACCACTCCACCAATTTTCGTGTCATCTGTGAACTTACTGATCATACCTCCTACATTCATATCTAAATCATTAATGTACACTACAAACAGCAAGGGACCCAGCACCGATCCCTGCGGTACACCACTGGACACAGGCTTCCAGTCACAAAAACAACCTTCAACCATCACCCTCTGCCTCCTGCCACTAAGCCAATTTTGGATCCAATGTGCCAAATTGCCCTGGATCCCATGCGGGACTTTGTCAAAAGCCTTACTGAAGTCCATGTAGACTACATCAACTGCAGTACCCTCATCCACACACCTAGTCACCCCCTCGAAAAATTCAATCAAATTGGTTAGACATGATCTCCCCCTGACAAAGCCATGCTGACTATCCTTGATTAATCCTTGCCTCTCCAAGTGGAGACTAATTCTGTCCCTCAGAATTTTTCCCAATAATTTCCCTACCACTGATGTTAGGCTCACTGGCCTGTAATTCCCTGGTTTATCCCTACTACCCTTCTTGAATAATGGTACTACGTTAGCTGTCCTCTGGCACCTCCCCTGTGGCCAGAGAGGTTCTGAAAATTTGTGTCAGAGCCCCTGCAATCTCCTCCCTTGCTTCACACAGCAGCCTGGGATACATCTCGTCTGGGCCTGGGGATTTATCCACTTTTAAGATACTGACTAGTGTTGCAGTGCCGTTCCATGGTCACCAGCCACCTTTGGGCAACACGGTGGCATAGTGGTTAGCACTGTTGCCTCACAGCGTCAGGGACCCGGGTTCGAATCCAGCCTCGGGTGACTGTCTGTGTGGAGTTTGCACATTCTCCCCGGGTCTGCGTGGGTTTCCTCCGGGTGCTCCGGTTTCCTCCCACAGTCCAAAGATGTGCGGGTTAGGTTGATTTGGCTATGATAAATTGACCCTTAGTGTTAGGGGGATTAAATACGTGGGGTTACGGGGATAGGGTGGGATATGTGTCGGTGCAGGCTCGATGGGCCGAAATGGCCTCTATCTGCATTGTGGGGATTCTGTTAATTCTGTTTCTGTTAAAGTACCTGGCTCAAATATTTTTTTCCTCATGTGGGAGTCTAGAATGTGAGTATTTTTTGCCCCAGTTACCCCTGCAATGCTGAAGGAGGTGACTCATGCTGGGAATCAACTTATAGTAGTAAAGACAAATCAGAGGGAAAACCTGATGCAATGATTTGTTTCCCTGTGTCCAGGTGAGCAGTGGCACCCAGGGCCAGGTTTCAGTGTGCTGAGTGACAGAGCCCAGTAGTAGTGAAAAGACATAAGAAGTGTTCCTCAGCAGTTTAATCTAAGAATGTAATAGTTATTATTACAGGGTGATCCTGGAACCATATGTTTATATGACTATGTAGGAGGCCTGGGCATAACTGGACCTCAGATCAACGCAGAATTGAATTTTTGTGATTGGAATGAACAAAAAAAAAACAATAAAAATTGTATAATGCTCCCACATGGTTCAGTGGTTTCCAAAGTCCATCCAAAACACTTGCAGCCAGAGCAATGTGTCTCTTCACCTCTTTCTTGCATTCCTTCCCTCTCAAGCACACAACTTCCTAGATAAATGAATGGAAGCAGGAAAGAGTTGAGGAGACTTATTGTGGCTAGAAGTGTTTTTGATGGACTGTGGAAACCACTCTGGAAGAGGCGAGATGTATCGTGGGATGTGAAAAGCAGCGTGTATGAGGCTAATGTCATGTTACTACTTCTGTATAGCCTGAGTATTTGATCCTGGCAAGGTCACAGGAGAGCCTGGAAGTAATGAGGAATGGTCTGCATGCAGTAACAGAGCATGTTATAGTGAGAATTGCAATGGGTGGGTCATGTGTGCTACGTGGTGGGACATTGGTACCCTCAGTGGTGGTGGAATGGGTTCCAACTGGGAAAAGAGTACATGGAAAGTCAATGCTGAAATTGTGGGATAGGGTACAGTAAGGTCGGAATGGAAGAGTGACAAAAGGTAGGAAGCCTTTGGAACTAGAGCTCTTGAGGCATCCATGTCCAACCTGGTTATGACAATTGACTGGTGGCTCTGTCTGTAAAAATATCATATTGTGTGGTACTGAGCCACACAGACCATAAACATCCCAGGCTTGGTTGCTGTTACCCAATCTCATTGGGTCATTGGTGGGCCTGCTACAATTGCTCTTAGTGTATCCAGTCTAAGGAGGAGGAGATTTGTTGGGGAGTTTTGTTCCTATCCAGTGAACCATACCAGACATTGGGTGAGATTTGGATTAAGCTTGATTGTCGTGTCACTCCATGCTGAGGCTGACACACGAAGAATGGTTATTTGGATGAGGTACCAGAGGGAGGTTTTAATGAAACTCTATCCCCTGAGTTAACTGCACCAGAAAAGGAGGGGAGAGAATGATCAGAGAATGGTATAGTGCATGAGATCTGTAAAACACTATGCCATAAGGTGATTTGGTGAGATTCTAATCTCAGCCCTGACATGTGGCATAGGATAGAACAGGGGTCAGAGCATGTTACAACGATGGAGGATAAAATGGTAGAGTCACTGTAGCCTGTTCTGTCGCAGCTCTTTGTGATCCACTATAGTGCAGCACTGAGTGAGCCTATGTGCAGCAGGCAGAGATACATGGTATACAGAGACTAAAAGGAAGGAGAAAAGTAGAGAAAAAGAAAAGAAAATTATGATTTTCAATTATTTATTTAACAGTTGCCTCCTGAAGTATGAGAGTCAATTTTCTCATTCAAGAAAAAACAAAAGACTTGCATTTATATAACGCCTTTTACGACCATAGGACGTCCCAAAGCATTTTACAACCAGTGAAGTACTTTTGAAGTGTAGTCACTGTTGTATTTACATAGAATCTGCAGCACAGAAACAAGCCAGTCAGCCTATGCCGGTGTTTATACTCCACATAAACTTCCTCTCACTCCAACCTCTTCCCACCCTGCCCCTAATTCCCTCTAGTCCTTCCTCTCTCATGTATCCATCAAGACTCTCAACACTTTCCCACAAATTTGTCAATATTGTATACAGCCAAGTCTGAAACATTTCTTTAGTGGCCGCAATCCAATTACAAAATATTAAGAGCCACACATTAATTACAATTGGTTATACTTAAGTGAATAGAAGAACCAGACTCAATCCTTCTAAACCTACTACACTGCGTCCTGAGAAAACCCCATGGCATACAGTTTGCTCAGATTATACATTTCAGCAACTCATATCAATATTCTTTTGCATCTCGTGGCTGGAACATGAAATATTTCTGCAATTTTCTCTGTTCCTCTCCTGCAGGAAACGCAGCGGCCCACGTATTCACAGCAACCTCCCACAAACAGCAATGAAATAAATGACCAGATCATCTGTTTTCGGTGTTGATTCAGATATAAATGTTGACTGGGATATCAGGAGAACTCCCCTGCTCTTCTTCAAAAAGTGCCGTTGGATCTTTTACGTCCACCTGAGAGGGCAGATGGGGTCTCGGTTTAACGTGTCATTTGAAACACTGCTCCTCCGACAGTTCAGTACTCCCTCCGTACTGTACTGAATTGTCAGCCTTTGTTCTTGTGCTCAAGTCTCTGGAGTGGGACTTGAACCCACAACATTCTGACTCAGAAGCAAGAGTAAGTATATATTATAGTAACAGAAAGAGTAGACAAGGGTAATGTAGTAGATGTAATATACTTGTATTGTCAAAAGGCCTTCAATAAGATACCGCATAGTAGACACATGACTAAGGTGGTCAGGAGACAGGTAGCAGAATGGATAACAAGCTGACTACAAAACAGAAAGTAGGGATTAACGGTAGTTATTCAGACTGGCAAAAGGTGGGAAGTGGTGTTCCACAGGGATTGGTGCTGGGACCACTGTTGTTCATAATTTACATTAACGATTGGGACTTGGGAATCGGATGTATAATTTCAAAATTTGTGGACAACACCAAGTTGGGGGGTATAGTTATTACAGAGGAAGAATACGACAAAATACAAGAAGACATTAATAAACGTGCAGAATAGGCGCGTAATTAGCAAATTAATTTCAATATACGTAAGTGTGAGGTGGTGTATTTTGGTAGGAAGAATAAAGAGGCCACATACTCCTTGGATAATAAGAGTCTAAATGGGGTAGATGAGCAAAGGGATCAAGGGGTACACAGTCACAAATCACTAAAACATGGAAAGGAGAAGAGAACCAGATGTCAGGCCTTTGCAGGAGGATTAAGACAGGTGACCGAAAACTTGGTTGAAGAGATGTGTTTTGAGAAGGCTTTTAAAGGTTGGAAGAGGGATAGAAAGGTGAAGGGATTTAGGGAGGGAGTTCCAGAGCATAGGGCCAAGGAGGTTGAAAGCTCTGCCACTGAAGATGGAGCAGAGGAGGGATGCATACGAGTCCAGAGTTAGAGGGCCAGAGGACACAGGAGGGGACATAAGGTTCCAAAGGTAGAGTGGGCCAAGAGGGATTTGTATATGAGGACAACAGTTTTAAATTCAATCAGTTGGGGAATGGGGAGGCCATGTGGGTCAGAGAGGAATGGAGGGAATAGGTGAGCAGAGCCTAGTGTGGGACAGGATGCTGACAGTGGAGGTTGGGTGATTTGGAGTTTATGATAAGTGGAGGATGGGAATCCAGCAAGCAGAGGTTTGGAGAAATCGAGCCTATAGATGATGAAGGTTTTGGTGTCAAGCTCATCTCTGGGTTGAACAGACTGGTCCAGCCTGAGTGAGCTGCCAGAGAAGGGGACGGAGTTGATGGCGGAGGCCAAAATCAATGGGTTCGGTCTGCTGGATGTTCAACTGTAGAAAATTCTGGCTCATCCACAACTTAATTTGAAACAGTCTGACGGCATGGAGATGGTCACGGGTCGAGGGAGGGGGCGTCAACAAACTTGCAAGCTGAGCCTATGTCTATAAATGATGTTACTGATGGGCAGCATGTAGATGAGGAAATGGAAGGGGCCAAGGATGAATTCTCGGAGGTAACTGCATGGGAGCTAGAGGAGAAGCCATTACAGGGAAACATGCTAAGAGGTCACCAACTCTTAAATCGCTGGCTAATGACTCCTGTTGGAAAGTATACACATCTGAGCGTCAGCTGAGGACAGGACTAGGGTCGGATGTGATGTTTCTTCACGGTTGAATAGCCTGCCAATACTGACTGCCTAGGCTCTATGAATTGCCGAAGAACAGCCAATGCCTTTGCAACCATATCCCAGCATGATTCAGCACCTTCAGGAGAGATGGGGAGAGAATCAGAAGCAAAAAATATTCCCAACTCCAGGAAATAGCCATGGAGTTTGGTCCAAATGGCTTTTTTCCCCTGGTGTGTTTTTGTTCTCGCTGTACTGCGCTCATGCAGTGACAAAGAGGGTGGGTGGCCCATCTCTCGCCTCTGCCAATAAATTGAAACAATGACTTACTATTTCCCTGGTGTTTATCTGAAGCTTCAATACTCATTGAGTACTCAAGGTTTGTCAGACAGGCTTACACATATTGAGTGTGTGCCTTGGGGTGAGGTTGCACTGGTGTACACAATGAACAAGCACCTGTTTGAAGTCGAGCTCTTATTCCTACAGCTAGAAACATCAAGTCCACAACCGAGATTACATTCAAGAATTTGCAATTCAGGGTTTCACACCTGTAACTAGCAGCCCTTGCGTTCTTGGAAATCGCAGGCAGAAGAACACAAAATGTGCTTTTTATAGAATGAAACTCTCATACAAATGACACTGAATTTCTAACCTTGTTGACATAGCTGTCAGTTACAGGGTGTCAATGCAGTTCACATAAATCAATTTGCCTTTGCTGTTCACAAACTGGAGACAATGCTTGTCTGCGACATCGTATCGCTACAGTGCGTGTGCTGCCCTCGGGGAGCTGTCACTAAATTATAGCCAATCTTCCCCACCAATAACCCAGCAGCAAAATTAGGTTTTTGATCTACAGAATGGGGCCCAGTCAATAACACCCTTCACACCACCCCACCCCACCCTAAGGCGGGAGGGAGAGGTACAACTTCGATTGGGGGATGGGGAGAGAGCGGGCCTATAAATCGGCGTCATGCCATCTTGGTAAGCAGTATGGGAGAAGGTTTCTAGTTAAATAGTAACTGTGTTCTTTATACTCATGTTTTCAGAGGAAATCTTCCCCCTAGGATTCTATTCTATAGTTGATTGTTATCCTAAAGAAAAGCTGCTTGAATGGATTTTAGTCCTCCCAGCCACAAACCTACATTCCCTTAAACTGAGCTCCACTGCACTTTCACCCTGAAGGGACGATAGCATATGCACGAAATAGCCCCCGATATTATTCAAGCTGGGAGTGTCAGCCTAGATTATGTGCTGACGTCTCTGGAGTGGGACTTGAACCCACAACCTTCTGACTCAGAGACGAGGGTGCAACCAACTGAGCCCCGGCTGACACACTGTGAAAGAAATAATATCCAGATTCAATATTAGAACATTGAACACCTAGAGCTGAGTCACAATTTGGATCCTGATGTCAATTCACCTTTGCATTAATTCAGTCTCACTGGGCAAAGTTTACCAGCTCTTGGGTGGGTCAATGTATTCAATCCTTCCTCACAGTGTATGGAGAGCATGAGGTATAATTACCAATGACACAACACAGCCTGCAACATTGCAGCTGTAGACCCCCCATCCCAGTGTCTGGCCCAACCCATCCCAGCCTCCTGCCCTAAAAAGGGAAAAAGATACATAAATGAAAGCACTGTGAGGGTGAGATCGCAGCCAATGACAGGGCTGAACTGAGGGCTCAGCGTCTCCAGTTCCCAGCTGCAGCAGGATAGGAATGTGAGGAATGCAGTCAGTGTGTCAGAGTAGGTCTTTAGCAGTCTGGGAGAGTCCTGCCAATGAGTTGTGTCAGAGGTTAGTTACTTTGATTTTTGAAACGATTGTTGTCAGTGGGAACAATGTTAGTGCAACAGGAAACCACAGTCCCTCCCACCAGAGCACACACCATACAGTCCTTCGACCATAAATGGAAGAAAACAGATTCAGGGCCTGTTGATGGCAATAGGCACGAGGATTGGCTAATGTAAAAGAGATGGATTTGCAAAGACACTTTTGCATCTTTTTTTCTTGATCTCCTAAGGCACGAGGTCAAAAACTACACCAAAAAAGCATCAGGAAAGAGGAATTCTCTAACTTCTGAAATTAAAAGAAAACATTTGTTAGAAGTTTTTTCTTGCCAGTTCCCCCCGCCCCTCGCCCCCCCCACCAACTATCTCTCCCTCACTGGAGTATGGTTTCATCTGGTACCTCAGCTAAGTGGACATTATTTATGTGTCCAGTGAGTGTGGACAGGCTATTTAACTGCAGGCGGCATCTCATCTGAGCGTCCACGCATGCATTGCAGCGGTAGTGCTGGAGATTTCGCAGGCAAATATCACTTCTGTCATCCCCCTTCCCCTTGTTCTGTTCCTTTTTACATGTAATATCTCCCAGTTCTGATCAAGGGTTCACACTTGAAACATTAACCTGTCTGTTCTCTCCACAGATGCTGTCTGACCTGCTGAGTGTTTCCAGCATTTTCTGGTTTTTTTTTGCATTCGAGCAGTGTCGTTGGACCAGCAGCAGGAACCCCGGCTGATTTTTCCCCTTGAGGCTATTTGTCTCATCTTTAGCACTGTGCCAGCTCACTCAGCACAGAGCAAGGATCAGACCTGAACGCTGCGGCTCAACTGCTCAATGGACAGTTGATCAATTGGGAGAAAGGTTCAACTTTATAAAGTAACTTGTCACATCTCAAAGCACTTCACACACAATGAATTACTTTGAAATGTAGTGATCGCTGTTACGTGGGCTAATGTAACAGCCATTTTGTACATAGCAAACGACAGCGAGATGAATGACCAGTTAATTTTTTTGATGATGTTTGTTGAGAGAAAAATATTGGCCAAGACAACTCCCTGCTCTTCAACTCGTGCCACAAGATATTTAATGCCCACCTGAACATGCAGACAGGGCCTCAGTTTAACATCGTGTCTGAATGACAGCACTTCTGACAATGCTGCCAGAGCTGGCCTTACGGGTGGATGACATGGGAAACAGCCCATGGCGCTGTGGTCAGAGGGGTACCATAGTCATGAGGGTCTGACATTAACAGTGCCGACCTATGCGAAGAACTTGGCTATAAGAACAGAAAGAAAGAAAGACTTGCATTTCTATAGCGCCTTTCACGACCACCGGACAACTCAAAGCACTTTACAGCCAATGAAGTACTTTTTGAAGTGGAGTCACTGTTTTAATAAAGAACATAAGAAATCCCCAAAGTCTGCTTCCAACCCACTGTAGTGCTTCTCAAGAAGAGCAAAAAGAAAAAAAGAAAGTCTTGCATTTCTATAGCGCCTTTCACGACCACCGGACGTCCCAAAGCGCTTTACAGCCAATGAAGCACTTTTGGAATGTAGTCATTGTTGTAATGTAGGAAACACGGCAGCCAATTTGCGCACAGCAAGCTTCCACAAACAGCAGTGTGATAATGACCAGATAATCTGTTTTAGTGATGTTGATTGAGGGATAAATATTGGCCCAGGACACCAGGGATAACTCCCCTGCTCTTCTTCAAAATAGTGCCATGGGATCTTTTCCGTCCACCTGAGAGAGCAGACGGGGCCTCGGTTTAACGTCTCATTCAAAAGACGGCACCTCCGAAAGTACAGCGCTCCCTCAGCACTGCACTGGAGTGTCGGTCTAGATTTTTGTGCTCAAGTCTCTGGAGTGGGGCTTGAACCCACAACCTTCTGACTCAGAGGCAAGGGTGCTACCAACTGAGCAAACTTCAAGTTTCAAGAGCAAGTTCCCAAACACATGGCTAGCACTCAGGATCCTGTTAACCATAATTTAACATTTAGTTTATTTGTCGCTTAGCTATAATGTTACTTTTTATGACATATTGTTTATTATTTAAATTATAAAAACTTTAGAGATTACAGCTTTATTTCTGAAACTTTTGTTGATACTACAACATACTTAAACTCAAAGAAAGGGCGCCAAAATACAAGTTCGCCCAGGGCACCATTCTCCCTAAGGCCAGCCCTGAATGCAGCACTCCCTCAGTACTGCACTGGAGTGTCAGCCCAGAGTCTATCCTTGTTGACTTTCACCGTTCCCTAGCAATGTTCCCTCTAATTTGTTTTGGGTGCGCGGTCCCTTTAACTGGCTGCATGCCACATTCAAATGTTCACACATACGCGGTTTCTTCCATTGAAAAGCCGGTGAGCGGCCTGCGCGGGACCTCCAGACCGCTGCAGCTTAGCGGGAACATTGTTCCCTACCCCAGTCCATTGATTTCAAGGTCCTTGTCTTATTTTACAAATCCCTTCATGACCTTGCCCCACCCTGTCTCTGCAACCTCCTCCAGCCTTATGTCGCGGCTCTCTCAACCCATTCCGGACATTTAGTCTGGACTTCGGTGTGACTTCCTTCCCTTTGCTCCACCATCAGTAGTACAACTTTCAGCCATCACAGTGTGCTGGCTGAAATTCTCTTCCCATACCTCTTCCATATTGCTACACGTTTCCCCACCTTCAAAAGCTTCCTCAAAACCTACCTCTTTGACCTCACCTTCGATAATTTCCCCTTACTTTTTTCCAATCTCTGATTGGTGTCTGAATCTCCCCACCTTTGTAAAGCACCTTGGGATGTTTTGGCTGCATTTTGTCGAAAGTGCTTTATAAAAGTAAATTGTTAATCTCAGTTGGAGTGTTACTTGGTGATCTATAATTGACCTTTGTGTCTCTGGGCTGACGACAGGGAGAGAATCAACCAGAGTTCCTACTCTTGATCAATATCCAGTGTTAGAAAATGCATGAGTGGATGTCAGGTGATGACAGATTCAGTCTCCATTGTGATGCCTTCCATGATGAATAGCCTGCCAACACTCACACTGAAAGGTAGACAGAATTGAAGTTTAGCTGTGATACCTTACTCCCACACACACTCACACACTTAAGTAGCCTACTAACACTAACTACCTCTGCTCAACTAGCACAGTGGAGGGGCCAGGTTAACAGAGGGCAATTGTATTGAACCATAACTCAGAATGTGTCACCGTGCTCAGGGCGTGAGATAATTAGTGAATAAAAAAGTGCTTCAGTACCCAAGACATTAAAGCTGACTGTGTAAACCAAAACACCCGTCTATGGTGCTAACTTCTGTCACTGTCTGCAATTCTGTTATTATATTGGTCACTAACCTGCAAGGTAACTTAGTTCTTGCCAAACAGAAATATGATCCACCATACGGATCTATTATGGAGGTTTGTATAATTGTCGGACCACACCTTGAATTGACTACTTCAGTGTGGAAAGTGGAACATGCAGTGCCTATATTGCCGAATTTAGGTTGCTAGTATGAGGTGGGGGGACAGGTGCCGACCACACTTCCTATATGAGCCTCACCTTCTACAGGGAATGTCAGCAGGCTACTTGACTGATGAGGTGAGAGAGAATTGCAACCAAACCTATCCTATCCTCACATAATATAACCAGTTTCCCCCCTGCCCCCCTCCCTAACTCAAGGGCACTGTGGCCAATTGCAGCATCCCTGGATAAGATCAGCAAATCAACACAGACCAGAGATTGAACCTGGAACTTTCAGAACCTGAATAAAAATTCAGATTCATTGCCCTCTGTTTCAATTCCTTAGCCACGCTGTAATTAAGGTGCCAGCTGGTGCCAGTAATTGGCATGGGTGTGCCACGTCAAGTACAAATATTTAATTAGGGTGTCATGAGGAACCAGGGGAGTCAATGTTTTGCCTGTTGTTACTGTAAATACTCAAACACAAAAAATAAACTGCATAAACACCATCTCATCAGCTAATCTTTACTTTGCAATGTTGCTTGCTTTCTGATAAATGTTTATGATTATAGTCTATATTCAACATGTGGCGAGAATAAAACCTACTTTGAATTCTAACCTTTTTGCATATCTCCTCTGTCACTCAGCAGATAACCAGCAACGTTACCCAAAATAGCATTTTCATGCAATGCACAAGTTTTGCACTCTCATCTTTTCCTCCAGCTCTTCCTTTCCTAAAGGTGCTGACCCAGTGAGGGGCACCAGTTCCGGATCCCTGGGTGATGCCTGCCCTCTTGTACCTCAGTCCACTGGGCATTCACCATGTACGAGCGTCGAATGCCGGTAGGTGGTTTGAGCACGGGTGGCATCAGAGCCAAGCCTGCTGCTGCTGCCTTCACCCAACACCAGCGCATGCACTTCTAACAGTGGGAGTGTGCTCACTGGGGAGTGAGCAAGGGGGGAACGCCTTACTGATTTTCCCTTAAAGAAAAGAAAGACTTGCATTTACATAGCGCCTTTCATGACCACTGGATGTCTCAAAGCATGTTACAGCCAATGAAGTATTTTTGAAGTGTAGTCACTGTTGTAATGTAGAAAACACGGCAGCCAAATTGCGTACAGCAAACTCCCACCAACAGCAATGTGATAATGACCAGATAATCTGTTTTAGTGATGATGGTTGAGGGATAAATATTGGCCCAGGACACCGGGGATAACTCCCCTGCTCTTCTTCAAAATAGTGGTATGGGATCTTTTACACCCACCTGAAGGAGCAGACGGGGCCTCAGTTTAACGTCTCATCCGAAAGACGGCACCTCCAACAGTGCAGCATCCCCTCAGTACTGCACTGGGGAGTGTCAGCCTAGACTTTTGTGCTCAAGTCTCTGGAGTGGGACTTGAACCTACAACCTTCTGACTCAGAGGCAAGAATGCTACCAACTGAGCCACAGCTGACACCTAATCTTAGATCCCTAGTCTAACGAAGCACAGATTGAAACTAGGGGTTTCCTGGTGTCTGAGGCTCATCTATGCACTTCCACGTCTGGGGGAGTTTGACTGGAACTTCTAAAAGGATTCCATGCAGCCTCACAGCAGCAACGAATCTCTGGCCTTTAACATTTCACAGCATGGAGGCATTCCCATCTGGCTCCTAATAGGATTTGTAAATACCAAGGAATACGTGGTCTATTAAAGTCAAAAGCTTTCAGTGTATACAAAGTCCTAAGGACCAATCTCCACTGGTCAAAATTCTTTCTGATGCCTCCTCAGAATAGGCAGCTGCATGGGATTAATCCAAAAAGTTGACTTGTTCTAGTTTAACATCTCTGAGACGCTGTTACTAATGCTGTCTGCAGACGATCACCCCCTGCGGTGAGATCCTGTGTCATGACAGTGTTGTCTCCAGAGAGTCCCTTTCAGGTGCTTTTTCCCGAGCTTGAATGATAAAGCTGTTTTATCTTGGTTTTGGTGGGGTGAAAACACACAGCCAGCCACACCCCCAAGGGATTGTTCACACTAATAGGGGTATACTACAGACCACCTAATAGTGGAAGGGGAGTGGAGGAAGAAATATATAGACAAATCTATGAAATGAGTAAAAGACAGAGAATAATAATCATGGGAGCTTTTAACTACCCTCAAATAAGCTGGCAAAAAAAGGTAGTGAAAGGGGAAAAGGGAATGGACTAAAAACAGAAAATGCTGGAAATACTCAGCAGGTCAGGCAGCATCTGTAGAGCGAGAAACAGAGCTAACGTTTCAGGTCGATGACCCTTCGCCAGAAGGGAATGGAGGTTTTACAGTGTGTACAGGACTCCTTTCTTACCCAGTACGTAAGAAGCCCAACAAGAGAGGAATCACTGCTAGTAATGGAAAATGAACCAGAGCAGATAAGAGAAGTAAGGGTAGGGAAACATCTAGGCAATAGCGATCACAACATTTAAGATAATGATTGAGAAAGACATAAATAAGACCAAAAAAAGTAATAGATTGGAAAAAGCTAATTTTATGGGGATGTGAATGGAACTAGGGAAGATAAATTGGAAACAATATTGACAAAGAGCTCCAACAGCAGTGGGAAATGTTTGAACAGGTGATCAATAGAGTTCAGGAGAACTATATTCCACTAAAAAAACAAGAACTAGCCAATAATAGAACACCATGGCTGAAGAAAGAGACAAGGGCTAAGAGCAAAATTGAAACTAAAGAAAAAGGCATACACTAAGTAAATAGATACTAAAGGAGAGGGTGACAAAAGGGAATAGGAAGATGTTCGGAAAGAGTAAAAAAAAGTTGCAAAGGCAAAGAGGAACTACAAAATTAAATGATCAAAGAAATAATAAAGTATTCTACAGACAGATCAATAACAAAAGGAAAATTAAGATAGGGATAGGGCCACTAAGGGATGCACAAGATAAACTCACAGGTAATGACAGTGAAATGGCAGAAATATTGGAGAATTACTTTGCCTCAGTGTTTACCAGGGAGACTAACAGGGTGAACATGACATTAGAAGAGATCAAAAAAAGATATCAAGACACTTAAGATAGAAAGGAGGGAGATAATTGATAAACTAGTCAAACTTAGAGAGGATAAAACCCTCCAGAGATGCATTAAATCCACACATACTAAAAGAAGCTGTGGAAGAGATAGCAGAGGCACCATAATATATATATATATAAAAATTCATTAGAAAAGGGAATAGTGCTAGGGGACTGGCAGACAGCTAATGTTATTCCTATAATTAAAACGAGATCGAACAAGTCCAGGGAACTATAGACCAGTTAGCCTAATGTCGGTGGCAGGAAAGATAATAGAAGGTTTGTGTCAGCTTCACCTCTGACTTCTGAGCGGTTCGAATCGCTCCCACTCCCTTGGTTCTAGACCTTGGACTTATTTGGGGGTTGTGACAAAAAGTGCAGCAGACAACTGGATTTGATGCAAGAACTTTGATCTTTATTTGAGAAAGTAAAACACAACACAAACACTCTTAACACTCTAAAAGTGGGGAACACTTCGGTACAAGCGAGGGAAATAACATTAGGAGAATACTTCACCCCTCCCAATCCCACTTTACTAGCTAGGTTGGACTCCAGAGAACCAGGGATGATACTCACCAGAATCCTTGACAGTTAGGTTAGTTCGCGGTTTTGGGGTTCGCTCTATATGTCAGGTTGGTGTCTGCCGTACCCCGTACGTGGTAGAGGACTTCAACTGCGTATCTGGTCAGTCTTCGCGAGTCCGCTGATGCGGTAGGATGCGTATTGGATTTATCAGGTGAGTACCCACTTTCTTTAGTTTAGAAGTAGGGTTTAGAGTTTTTTAAGGGAAAATCTTACCCAGGGGTAAGTCAGGAGTAGATTGTAGAGTGGAAACTTTGCGATTCTTCGGGTTTTCTTCGAGTTGGTTTTTCTTTGGTCGCGGTGGCCCAATTGTTGATACTTGATGTTTAGTTGGTTGTTTCGTGAGGGCCTTGTTGCCGTGAGGTGTCCGGTGGTCACTGAGGCGGTCGTTCTGGGTTCTTCTCGTGTCAGCCTACTTTGTTGGATGGTCTGGCCTTCGAGCTGTCGACCTCCTGGCTGGACACGGAACGCTGAACGGTGTTGGTTTTAGAACTGTGTTGCGGAGAATGCCTCCGTTGATGTCTTCTTGTTCTTCTTCCTCTTCTTCTTTTCAGGTTGAGAACGGGCCTTCAATTGTACCCATTGAAGGTTCCTTATCTGCGCGCCAAATCATCTTTGTTAGTTTTGGCGGGCTCGTTAACGGTAACGATTTTAGTAATGTGTTAACTGGTTTAAAACAGGCCTTCAATCTCACCCATTGAGCATGGCCTTATCTGCGCGTCAAATCTTGTCCTGCTCTTTGTGAGGTTTTGGCGGGCTTGTTACCAGTAACTGTTCTGTAAGTGTCAAATGGCTTTTGGGATGGCTTGCATCCGGTCGATCTCCTCGGTTGATTACAGGTGATTGGTTTTGTGTTTGGTTTTCTTGGTTGGGCCTGTAATTTCTATAGGGTAAGCTGAAGTAATTTGTTTTATGCACGTCTTAATGGGCTCTGTAGCTTGGGGTGGAGACTGTTCTCCTCGGGTTTATTGTTAGGATGCTAATGTCTGATAGGGGCCGATTTAAACTTCCAGCGAGATCATGCGGTTCCCCAGACAGTTCCCATTAGCTCCAATACCCAAACTGGTTTTACAGAGGTTGATCCCACCTTCCTTCACAGCCTTTTCTCCCTTACAAGTACAGACATGTCTTTTAAAATCCCAAATCTTGGTTTTCGCTCGAAAGGTCCTTCGGTTTAGGCCCAATGCACTTCACCACCCTGTAATAGCTAGGAAAGAGTCCAAAGTCTTTTTCCTTAGGGTTTTCTTAGAGTTAGGGGGATCTGTGAATTTTGAGAATCTTACAGATGTAATAGAAAAACATCTAGAAACCCAAAATATAAAGAAAGAAAGAACTTGCATTTCTACAGCGCCTTTCACAATCTCTGGACGTCCCAAAGTGCTTTACACCCAATGAAGTACTTTTGAAGTGTAGTCACTGTGGTAATGTAGGAAACGGGGCAGCCAACTTTTGCACAGCAAGCTCCCACAAGCAGCAATGTGATAATGACCAGATAATCTTTTTTTAGTAATGTTGATTAAGGGATAAATATTGGCCAGAATAGTCAGCATGGATTTTAACAGGGAAGGCAATGCTTGAAAAACCTTACTGAATTCTTTGAAGAAGTAAAAGAAAGAGTAGATAAGGATAATGTAGTAGATGCAATATACTTGGATTTTCAAAAGGTCTTCAATAAGGTTCCGCATAGTAATCTTATGACTAAGGTCAGAGCATGTGGAGTTAGGGGACAAGTAGCAGAATGGGTAGCAAGCTGGCTACAAAACAGAAAACAGAAAGTAGGGGTTAAAGGCATTTACTCAGATTGGCAAAAGATGGAAAGTGGTGTTCCACAGGGATCAGTGCTGGGACCACTGTCGTTCACCATTTACATAAACGATTTGGACTCAGGAATCGGAAGTACAATTTCAAAATTTACCGATGACACCAAATTGGTGGGTGTAGTTAATACAGAGGAGGACTTCAACAAAATACAAGAAGACGTTAATAAACTTGCAGAATGGGCATTTAAATAGCAAATGAATTTCAATGTCGATAAGTGTGAGGTGGTGCATTTTGGTAGGAGGAATAAGATGGCTACATACTCCTTGGAAAATAAGAGTTTAAATCAGGTAGAGGAGCAAAGGGATCTGGGGTACAGATTCACAAATCATTAAAAGTTGCTTAAAACCCATTACATCCCTAACCTTTTCCAGTTCTGATGAAAGGTCATTGACCTGAAACATTAACACTCTCTACATTAAACTGAGGGCCTCTCAGATGGATGTAAAAGATCCCTTGGCACTATTTCAAGGAAGAGCAGGGGAGTTCTTTATCCCTCTTTTACATCCACCTGAGAGGGCAGACCAGGCCTCGGTTTAATATCTCATCCAAAAAGACGGCACCTCCGACAGTGCAGCACTCCCTCACTACCACACTGGAATGTCACCCTAGATTATGTGCTTGAGTCTCTGGAGTGGGACTTGAACCCACGACCTTCTGACTCAGAGAGTGCGACCCACTGAGCTACGGCTGACACCTATCACATTGCTGTTTGTGGGAGCTTGCTGTGTGCAAATTGGCTGTAATGTTTCCTGCATTACAACAGCGACTACACTTCAAAAAAAGTTCTTCATTGGCTGTAAAGCACTTTGGGATGTCCTGAGGTCTTGAAAGGTGCTATATAAATGCAAGTTCTTTCTTTCTTTTGCACTTTTATATCCATCCTGACAGAAGCTTCCTGACACATGCATATAAGGTACTTTTTAAGTATCGTGCTAGAATTGGCACCCCAGAAATGACTGAAGCTGGTGTAAGCTGTTGGGAGACGTGGCAGATTGGAAGAGTGGATTTCATGGCTTGGTACACTGAAAAAAAGGTGCAGCCTGCCAAGTGAAGCATGGAACGCGGAGAGATCCAATTAATGCTTTTAAACACTTGTGAGAGCAGAAACATCTCCTGGAGCCTGACAGGTCTGCACAGGACAGCTGGAAAGAAAACAAAATTCATGTGTGCCTCCTCACCCGAGTGCAGTTCGCAGTGACACACACTGATTCACAGGATGAAGTGGCCATAATATTACAAGTATTTAGATTCAATTTCATTTACACATACATCTTCACATATTTATCAATGTATACTTATACTTTTCTTCCCTGTATCTGCTCTTTTTGGTGCAATCAAGAAACAAAAAAAAAACTGTAACTTAACAAAAATACATCAAATGAAACTTAACAATTAAATTAAAATGTGGTTACTGGGGGTGATGAAGCACTCCATCCATACCTGGCTGAGGTAGGCTGACACATTTCCCAGTGTTACTAGCAAGAGGTACAAGAGACATTCTTCCCTGCTCTCCTGAAGGTGCTGACTTTATTTGAGTACAGTTCCAAAGGTTTGAGCATCTGTCCAGCACCCCATCCAAATCCACATTCTTCCTGCATATCCCTAGAATGTGAGCATTGCCAGACTATTCATCCATGATAAAGAGGAGGCATCACAATGGAGTGCAGTCCTGTCCTCAAGCAATTATCGACACACGGTCAGCACAGGTCATTGGATAGTGATCAGGAGCAGATAGCCATTCCAATTTCAGGGGCATCAAGCCAATGTGGCACCAGTATCACTGTCCCAGTGAAGATCAGCGAACTCAGCACAGAGTTCCCTCTTTAATAAGACAGTGCTCCTTTGATCAGACTTGTGTAAACAGGTGGGGGATATGAGATTTGGTGCAGAGCAGGGGGAACATATTCAAGGCTGAGAGAGAGATAGATTTTTGGACTCTAGAGGAATCAAGGGTTATGGGGACCGGGCAGGAAAGTGGATTTGAGGTAGAAGATCAGCCATGATCTTATTGAATGGCGGAGCAGGCTCAAGGGGCCGTATGGCTTACTCCTGCTTCTAATTCTTATGTTCTTATCAGCAAACGAATTTGAAGGAACACATTTAGCTCAACCATGATTTTGCTTATGTTTTTAGCAACATCTTGTAGTTGTTGTTAAAAACATGAATACCAAGTTGTTGTGTAGCTCCTTTAACTCAATGCACCTAGATACTTCACAGGGAGAAACTGGGAGAGGACCCCAGGTGTTGAGTGTCAATGGGGGGAGTACCTGTGGCGCCCAGTGTGCAATGTCCCCAGGTGGGCTGTGCCTGGACCTCGCTCACCTGCACAGCAGGCTAGCCCCGCCAGCTTCCGGCTGCACCTTCCTTTACAAAGATGGCGGCCAGAGCTCGCGTACGCTCTAATTTCAGCACCGCCTACACCAGCCAGATAAAGTAAACAGCCGCCCTGCCCCTCCGGCACAGCTGCTCGAGGGAAGGGATTGTGCGCCTGCGCCCAGCCCACACCGCGAAGGCGTCTGGGAAGCCGTTTCCAGGAAGTGACGGTAGGTCAGGCCAGAAGTAACTTTGGCAGCGTGTGGAAACAGGAGTGAGAGAGAGAGGTGAGTGGGACCCAGGGGGGGCAGGCCCGGCCTGGAGAGCCCTGAGGACGGCAGGGATGGGGATGTCAGGGGGACCAGGCAGAATTACTAGATCTTGTGGTTACCGAGAAAGGGGGAGGGGCTGGGCAGCTGTCAGGAGCGACCTTGTGACCTTCACCCCCCCCCCCAAGCCCACTCTCTTTCCCCTCCCCTCCTCCCGCGGCCCCCCCTCTCTCTCTCTCTCCCTCCCCCCCCCTCCCCCCCCCTCCCCCTCATTCCTGCTGGGATGAGTGTCCTTTTTTTAAAAAAAAACAGTTTGGGTTGAAGAGAGGTCTGAAAATTGCCACATGATGGCCGGTGTAGCAATAATCTACAGCTCAGGAATGTTGCAAGCTTGATCTCTTAGCCTTCTGGACTTGCCGCTATCAGCTTGGGCAGGCTTGGGGCACTGCAGTCTACCTCAGTGGGTCTAGGATAGGAAGGGGCGGGCGGGGGAACTGGTTCTTGTTCCTTCATTGAGATCCAGTGATCCTGTGTGGATTTCTGCTGGAAATATAACTTGGTTTGACTATAATCCCTTGCCCTACTTGCCCCGTGTTGTATAGTCAGCAAAAAGACTTGCAAATGAACAGTTGCTACAGGGCAAGATAATAGTGGGCACTTGCACTTCTGCGAGTCCCCAACTTTAGAAGTGGATGAGTAGGGAAGAGACGTTGGAAAATAAATTTTAGCGAGAGACAAATTGAGTGTTGATCCAGTTGTTTTGTGCTCCCTGCCCATTCAAGTGAATAATTATGATCTTGATCTGTGGCATCACAATTTATTGTTCGATCTGTAATCAAGAAGCTCGACACCATCCAGGACAAAGCAGCCCTCTCGATCGGCACCCCATCCACCACTTTAAACATTCACTCCCTCCACCACAGGCGCACCGTGGATGCAGTGTGTACCATCTACAAGATGCGCTGCAGCAACTCGCCAAGGCTTCTTTGACAGCACCTCCCAAACTCGCGACCTTTAGCACCTAGAAGGACGAGGGTAGCAGGTGCATGGGAACACCACCACCTCCAAGTTCCCCTCCAAGTCACACACCAACCTGATTTGGAAATATATTACTGTTCGTTCAAAGTCGCTGGGTTAAACTCCTGGAACTCCCTAACAGCACTGTGGGGGTACCTGCACCACACGGATAGCAGCAGTTAAAGAAGGCAGCTCACCACTACCTTCTCGAGGGCAGTTAGGGATGGGCAATAAATGCTGGACTTGCCAGCTGACATCCACATCCCAGGAACCAATAATTTAAAAAATGTTACCTGCAAGTGGACTGTTTAGAGTGAGAGCAGCTGCTCGCTCTGTATCATCAGGGAGTCCTCTGGCTTCATAGAATCATAGAAAGTTACAGCACGGAAGGAGGCCATTTCGGCCCATCGTGTCCGCGCCGGCCAACAAAGAGCTATCCAGCCTAAAGTCACTTCCCAGCTCTTGGTCCGTGGCCCTGCAGGTTAGAGCATCCCAAGTGCACATCCAAGTACTTTTTAAATGTGGTTAGGGTTCCTGCCTCTACCACCCTTTCAGGCAGTGAGTTCCAGACCCCCACAACCCTCTGGGTGAAGAAGTTTCCCCTCCAATCCCCTCTAAATCTTCCACCAATTACTTTAAATCTGTGCCCCCTGGTTTTTGACGCCTCTGCTAAGGGAAATAGGTCCTTTCTATCCACTTTATCTAGGCCCCTCATAATTTTATACACCTCAATAAGGTCTCCCCATAGCCTCCTCTGTTCCAAGGAAAACAGACCCAGCCTATCCAGTCTTTCCTCATAGCTAAGATTCTCTACTCCTGGCAACATCCTTGTAAATCTCCTCTGTACCCTCTCTAGTGCAATCACATCTTTCCTGTAATGTGGTGACCAGAACTGCATGTAGTACTCTAGCTGAGGCCTAACTAGTGTTTTATACAGTTGAAGCATAACCCCTCTGCTCTTGTATTCTATGCCACGGCTAATAAAGGCGAGCATTCCGTATGCCGCCTTAACCACCTTATCTACCTGGCCTGCGACCTTCAGGGATCTGTGGACATGCACTCCAAGGTCTCTTTGTTCCTCTACACTATTCAGTGTCCTACCATTTAATGTGTATTCCCTTTCCTTGTTAGCCCTCCCCAAATACATTACCTCACACTTCTCTGGATTGAATTCCATTTGCCACTGTTCTACCCACCTGACCAATTTATTGATATCTCCCTGCAGTCTACAGCTTCCTTCTTCAGTATCAACCACACAGCCGATTTTAGTATCCTCTGCAAACTTCTTAATCATACCCCCTATATTCAGGTCTGGATCATTGATATATACCACAAAAAGCAAGGGACCTAGTACTGAGCCCTGTGGAATCCCACTGGAAACAGCCTTCCAGTCACAAAAACACCCATCAACCATTACCCTCTGCTTTCTGTCTCCGAGCCAGTTTTGGATCCAACTTGCCACTTTGCCTTGGATCCCATGGGCTTTTAACTTCGTGACCAGTTGGCCATGTGGGACCTTATCAAAAGCCTTGCTAAAGTCCAATGCACTTCCCTCATCTACCCTTCTTGTTACCTCCTCAAAAAATTCAATCAAGTTTGTCAGACACGACCTTCCCTTAACAAATCCGTGCTGACTATCCTTGATTAATCCGTGTCTTTCTAAATTGAGATTTATCCTGTCCTTCAGAATTCTTTCCAATAATTTTCCCACCACCGAGGTTAGGCTGACTGGCCTGTAATGACTCAGTCTATCCTTTTCTCCCTTTTTAAACAAGGGTACCACATTAGCAGTCCTCCGGCACCACACCTGAAGCCAGAGAGCATTGGAAAATGATGGTTGGGGCCTCTGCTATTTCCTCTTTTGCTTCGCTTAACAGCCTGGGATATATTTCATCTGGGCCTGGGGATTTATCCACTTTTAAAGCTGCTAAACCCCTTAATACTTCCTCTCTCACTATGTTTATTTCATCTAATATTTCACACTCCTCCTCCCTGACAGCAATGTCTGCATTGTCCCCCTCCTTTGTGAAAACAGATGCAAAGTATTCATTAAGTGTTCCATGTGTGTTTAAAATTGTTTGCACCTGTCTTCCCACCTCACTTTCCCCTGCATCAGTGTGTGTGTCCCGGTGATGCATTATTGCTGTTCAGCTGGCTGCTAGGAGAGGTACATTAGCATCCCACGTGACTCTCGCTTTATTTCTTTCCACCTGATGTTGTATTCCTTGTGCACTCAGTACGGCCGAGATTCCATAGAGACGTGAATCTGCTTATTAATCATTCACAGCACTGGCCATTAAAGCGCCATTTTTAAAAATGAAGTTTCTTAATCTCTCGTGGCTTAGTGGCTAAATGCCCTGCCGTGTAATAAATCACACTGAGTAGAAAGGTCCTTGGTCTGCTCTACACTGGGTCTCCTGCGTCCTTGGGCGGAAAATTAACCGGAGCTCTTGATCAATCTTCCGTGAACCCCTGCTGGAATGTGTTGATAGGGAGAGAGGACCAGATCAGGCTTGACTTTAAAGGATCTCCCCTCACAGCTCCGTGGTTGAGCAGGTTGCTGTCACTCACCCCCCCCCCCCTCCCAGCATCTCCCCTCCAGCCTGCAGTTGTCTGATGTGGTGAATGGGAGCGATCTGACTGACTCCCTTTGGTCATTTTTCCTTCCTCACCCCTTTAGAAGATAATTGGCTTCTGGTCAGTTCCTTTTTATATATTTAAAAAAAACACTGAAGACTTCGACTCTTTGCCAGGGAACAGTTCCAAGAACAAACATGGGAACAGTTCCAAGAACAAACGTAGGAACAGGAATAGGCCGTTCCGCACCGGGTACCCGCGAGTATTTCACCCACATGGCCAGTATTCAGGTGTGAAACCTGTTGACAGACTATTCGATCACGGGAGATACACAGTTAAGCCCAACCCTCTCCTCGCCTGGTCTCCACATGCAGGCACTGGGTGCCAATAAGGTGTGTGTCTAGTCTGAGCGACAACCTCGCACAGACCAGGGCCAATCCGGAGATTTTCCTAGTTGGCATGGAGCACCTCTTTTTGTTGCAGGAATTAATAAATTTGGTCCAACTGGTGTGTGATGCACCCACTGGTCTGCGACACCAGCCGCGATCAGCCATGATCTAATTGAATGGCAGAACAGGCTGAAGGGGCTGAATGGCCTCCTCCTGCTCCTATGTTTATAAGTGAGGCACGTCTCATTTTATGTCAACCAAAGGCTGCTGCTTCAACGCATTCACGTTTGGAATTGTTTGCACGTCCTAACGCTAACGGCCTGCTTTCACAGATGGCTCAAAGGCTTTTGCTGAGGAGGCTCGTGTCCTCTTTCCCAGTGCGGCCTCAGTCCTCGGCACGCCTCCCAAGCCTGAGCTCCCTCTCCTGGCACAGCACCGGGCCTCCCTCCCACCACCGAGCAGGTCCTACCACCGCCAGAGGGTTTTGCGTATCTCACGCCGGCGGAGTCTCCTTCAACATCCAGAACCAGGCGGATTTCACCGACCGAGTCATCAACAGCAAGAAGCCAGTCTTGGTGGATTTCCATGCAGGGTGAGTTGATGCTTTTTGTTTCATTCCTTGTTGGGTTTTCTGCCTTCTCTTCAGTGCATTTTGTGGCACTAGTAATCCTTGCCCAAGTGGCCATTTTGAGTGGCAATGGGTTGCCCAAATGCCATTGTTTGTGTGGCAATGGGTTGCCCAAATGCCATTGTTTGAGTGGCAGTGGGTCTCCCTGCAGTGGGGGCATCACAACTGAGCCCAATCCTGCCCTCGTGTTACAGCTTTAAATCCACAGGCAAACACTTGCAGCAAGGGTTGCTTGATGGTGACTGGGAGTGAGAACCCTGGATCACTTCCCCACCTCAGAAATACTGACGCCAGTTGTAGCATTTGATGCCTCCTTAACTGAGATTGGCTTACTCAGCACAGGGCGGGCATTGATCCTGGGGCCTCTCCCTCTCCCTATATCTCAGCTAGTTGCTGGAAAAACCTGCTGAGACATCGGGTGAAGCCACGAGTTAATGCCTCACATAGAAACATAGAAAAATAGGAGCAGGAGTAGGCCATTCGGCCCTTCGAGCCTGCTCCGCCATTCAATATGATCATGGCTGATCCTCTATCCCAATACCATATTCCCGCTCTCTCCCCATACCCCTTGATGCCTTTTGTGTCTAGAAATCTATCTCCTTCTTAAATATATTCAGTGACTTGGCCTCCACAGCCTTCTGCGGTAGAGAATTCCACAGGTTCACCACCCTCTGAGTGAAGAAATTTCTCCTCATCTCAATCCTACCCCGTATCCTGAGACTGTGACCTCCTCGTTCTAGACCCCCCCAGCCAGGGGAAACATCCTCCCTGCATCCAGCCAGGGGAAACATCCTCCCTGCATCCAGTCTGTCTAGCCCCTGTCAGAATTTTATACGTTTCAATGAGATCCCCTCTCATTCTTCTAAACTCTAGTGAATACAGGCCTAGTCGACCCAATCTCTCCTCATACGACAGTCCTGCCATCCCAGGAATCAGTCTGGTGAACCTTCGCTGCACTCCCTCTATGGCAAGTATATCCTTTTATTAGGTAAGGAGACCAAAACTGCGCACAGTACTCCAGGTGTGGTCTCACCAAGACCATGTATAACTGTAGTAAGACATCCTTGCTCCTGTACTCAAATCCTCTTGCAATGAAGAGAAGTCGCACAACACCAGGTTATAGTCCAACAGTTTTATTTGAAATCACAAGCTTTCGGAGCGCTGCTCCTTCGTCAGGTGAAGTCACCTGACGAAGGAGCAGCGCTCCGAAAGCTTGTGATTTCAAATAAAACTGTTGGACTATAACCTGGTGTTGTGCGACTTCTCACATTTGTCCACCCCAGTCCAACACCGGCATCTCCACATCTTGCAATGAAGGCCAACTTACCATTTGCCTTCCTAACTGCTTGCTGCACCTGCATGTTAGCTTTCAGTGACTGGTGTACAAGGACACCCAGATCCCTCTGTACATCAACATTTCTCAATCTATCACCATTTAAATAATGCCCTGCCTTTCTGTTTTTCCTACCGAAGTGGATAACTTCACACTTATCCACGTTATACTGCATCTGCCATGTATTTGCCCACTCACTCAACTTGTCTAAATCGCCTTGAAGCCTCTTTGCATCCTCCTCACAACGCACAATCCCACCTAGTTTCGTGTCGTCAGCAAACTTGGAAATATTACATTTGGTTCCCTCATCCAAATCATTGATATATATTGTGAATAGCTGGGGCCCAAGCACTGATCCCTGCGGTACCCCTACTAGTCACCGCCTGCCACCCCGAAAAAGACCCATTTATTCCTACTCTCTGTTTCCTGTCTGTTAACCAATTTTCAATCCATGCCAGTATATTACCCCCAATCCCATGTGCTTTCATTTTGCACACTAACCTCTTATGTGGGACTTTATCAAAGGCCTTCTGAAAATCCAAATACACCACATCCACTGGTTCTCCCTTATCTATTCTACCAGTTACATCCTCAAAAAACTCCAGTAGGTTTGTCAAACACGATTTCCCTTTCATAAATCCATGTTGACTTTGTCTAATCCTGTTGATATTTTCTAAGTGTCCTGTTATCACACCCTTTATAATAGACTCTAGCATTTTCCCTACTACTGATGTTAGGCTAACCGGTCTGTGGTTCCCTGTTTTCTCTCTCCCTTTTTTAAATAGTGGGGTTACATTTGCCACCCTCCAATCTGCAGGAACTGTTCCATAATATATAGAATTTTGGAAGATGACAACCAATGCATCCACTATTTCCATAGCTACCTCTTTTAGTACTCTGGGATGCAGATTATCAGGCCCTGGGGATTTATCAGCTTTCAGTCCCATTAATTTCTCCAGCACTATTTTCTTACTAATACTAATTTCCTTTAATTCCTCCTTCTCACTAGACCCTTGTTTCCCTAGCATTTCTGGGAAGTTATTTGTGTCCTCTTCCGTGAATAATGCCAGTAATGGTTTTTTCCCCCCCCCCCCCTTGAACGAGTTTGTTTAGCTTCCCAATGGTGCAGAGCTACACCACATGTTATAATCACTGTCATACCCACCAGGAACAGATCTTTGATCTGTGCGGAGTTCACTGATCACAGGGGTGATTCTACTGGCCTTTCGGAAGACTGGGTGGGGTGGGGAGCAAATGGGCCAGGGTTTGCAGTCCTATTGCTGAGGGTAAGGAGTGGGTGGGCAGTGTTCTGGAGGTGGGATTTGGGCACTGGAGCTCAGCTTGGATTAAGCAGGGCCCGGAGGTAGCCTGCTGCCTGGCTCAGCCAGGGAGGTGGCTGGAATTGCTCACACAGGCAGGTGCTGGCGAGAGCTGTGCAGGATGGCTTCAGTTTTGCTGCCGGAGTTACAGAATAGAATCATATAGCAGAGGAGGCCATTCAGCCCATCATTACTCTATCAAAACCCTTCATGATTTTGAACACCTCTATTAAATCTCCCCATAACCATCTCTGTTCTAAGGAGAACAACCCCAGCTTCTTCACAGAACTGAGGTCCCTCATCCCTGGTACCGTTCTAGTGAATCTTCCTTGCACCTTCTCCAAGGCCTTGACATCCTTCCTGAAGTGTGGTGCCCAGAGTTGTAGGAAGCTGCAACGTGTCCAGAGCTTGACTGGCAGCTATTTACATTGAATTACATGGTATTTACAGCACAGAAACAGGCCATTCAGCCCAACTGGTCTATGCTGGTGTTTATGCTCCACATGAGCCGCCTCCCACCCCTCTTCATCTCACCGTATCAGCATAGCCTTCTATTCCTTTCTCCCTCATGTGTTTGTCCAGCTTCCCCTTGAATGCATTCTCCTGCCCAAGGTGCTCCACCTTCATTTGCTTGAAATCTTGTGCAGACAAGCCATAGATGCTTGCTGTGCGACAACCAGTCAGGATAAACCGACGGGACAGTAAGAGACCAGGACTCAGCGATGGAGGAGCTCGAGTTGGGCATCATCACCAAGGAGGCTGGCTTTGTGCTTGTCGCTGACGTTGCCGGCTGGTAGCTTGCAGCCAACAAATGGGAGTCTGGATGGAGCTCTGGGATACTCCAGAGATGGCCTTGCAGGGAGGAGGTACCTGTTTGGAAAGATCTTTTGACTGCGTTGTGGTGTCAGCCGTGGGTAACAATCTCACCCGAGTCAGAAGGTCATGGGTTCAGAACCAACTCCAGAGATGTGAGTACATAATCCAGGCCGGCACTCCAGTGCAGCGCTGAGGGAGTGCTGCACTGTCGGCGGTGCCGTCTTACAGATGAGACGCTAAACCGAGGCCTCGTCTGTCCCCTCAGGTCGGCGTGAATGATCCCACGGCACTATTTGAAGAGGAGCAGGCGCATTTGTCCTGGGCCAATATTTATCCCTCATCCAACATCACTAAAACAAATGATCTGGTCATTATCTTATTGCTGTTTGTGGGAGCTTGCTGTGCACAAATTGGCTGCTGTGTTTCCCACATTACAACAGTGACTACACTTCAGAAGTACTTCATTGGCTGTAAAGCGCTTTGGGAGGTCCGGAGGTTGTGAAAGGCGCTATAGAAATGCTCTTTATTGCGTTGGGACGGGTACTAATGGCACCACAGGAGAAAGATGCCGCGGAGGTGGACTGAGGAGCAGATGGCCCCTACCGGTAATATTTCTCAGCTGTGAAAGTGAATCCGATTTATTTTCTAGCTGTTGAGTATTTTCATGGCACTATTGAGAGCGGCAGGGAGCTCTCCCAGAGGTTTAGGCAACCACCAAACACACATTCATCTCCGTACTGTCTGTGCACAAATTGGTTGCTGCGTTTATCGACATAAATGAGTGCACTTCAAAAGTAATTCATTCGTTGTGAATGACGACGTTTCCATTTCCCACGCCCATTGTAGTGATCACGCTACGACTGAATCAAGTGCTTACTTGCGGTGAGCTATGGGGATTTTATGTTGTGGGCTCGTACCTCCTGGGAATGAAGCGCAGCACGCGTCTGAACTCGTTAGGGCTCGAGGAAAGGCAGAAAACTCTCTCCAGCTGCCTGAGCCGGAATTTGAACCCTGCTCCTCGATGGAAGGGACGTGATTTCAGAGGCTGTACCTCCCAGGTGCTGTGGTGCCGCTCCTTGGATTAGCTGCATTTGCAGCCCCACAGCCTGGAGACTGCCTCTACATTGAATGCCAAATAGGGGGTGCAGAACTATGGCTGTGGGGCATACAAAGGTGCAGGAGTGCTGTTTAATGGGGAAGAAATGACGGCCATAAGTTCTTTCTTGCCTCTTCCCCTCCCCCCTCCTGAATTTTTTAATTTGTTCACGGGATGTGGGTGTCGCTGGCAAGGCCAGCATTTTATTGCCCTTGAGAAGGTGGTGGTGAGCCGTCTTCTTGAACCGCTGCAGTTCGTATTCTTAGTATACTTTTGTTGCGGTTTGGTACAACTGAGTGGCTCGCTTTGCCATTTCAGAGGGCAGTTAAGAGCCAACCACATTGCAGTGGGTCTGGAGTCACATATAGGCCCAGACCGGGTAAGGACGGCAGATTTCCTTTCCGAAAGGACATTAGTGAACCAGATGGTTTTTTACGACAATCCGATAGTTTCATGGTCACCATTACTGATACTAGCTTTTTATTGCAGATTTATTTAATAAATTGAATTTAAATTCCCCAGCTGCCGTGGTGGGATTTGAACTCTTGTCTCTGGATCATTAGTCCAGGCCTCTGGATTACTCGTCTAGTGCCATAACCACTATGCTACCATACCCCATAATGCCCTGATTTGCTGGAACGTGTACCTTGGGTGCTTCCTGAGCTGACTATTTCCACGTGCAAGCCCAGTGAATGCCAGCAGGCTATTTGACTATAGGAGTATCGCAGCTGAGCCTGGTCCTGGCCTATCACACACACTCACTCACCTCACTCACTCACACTCTCTCTCTCTTCTGGATATGGTGTTGCTGAACTGTGATGAGGTGTTCCATAAATGAAAGGCTTTTTTGAAAATGACAGCACTGGCCCTCACCTCTTGCTCTTAAGCTGCAAAGAAGCTCTCCTGCACGCTCTCCCTTGGGACTCCACTCTCATTCTGGCTCATTCTTTGACAGAACCGTAGCACTGAATAAGTCCTTGCCTCCCTGGGCTTTCCCTTTGCCTCGACAATTGTGCAGCCTTTTAAAACTCTAACTGCTGCTCCTGGACTCCGCTCCTGCTCTCTTTCCAACTGCGGTGCTATCTTTAACCTCCGTTTCCCAATTCAAAGGAAGAGCGATTGGACTGCAATCTGTTTGCCTGCGGAATGTTTTCTTCGCAATCGCTTTGACCAAAGTTGCGCCAACAAACCGTGGGATTATCCAGCGTGCTGCACAGGTGGAGCGGGAGTGGTTGCTGAGGTGTGCTAGTCTGTCTGAAACTGTCCAGTGGCGGGCAGGCCTGCTTCCTGCTGGTGGTTATTAGGAGAGGAAGTGAAGGTGAAGGTGACCCTGATGTGTCTTCAGGGCCTCATAAGGAATGTGTGTATAACGGTATTAAAGGGACAGTGACCCATCTCGTGACTCCCCTGACTTTACTGCTACTAAAGATGCAGTCCCTGGAAAGAAAGACTTACATTTATATAGTGCCTTTCACAACCTCAACGACCCAAAGTGCTTCACAGCCAATGAAGTACTTTTTGAAGTGTAGTCACTGTTGAAATGTAGGAAACGTGGCAACTAATCTGCGCACAGCAAACTCCCATAAACAGCAATGTGATAACAACCAGATAATCAGGTTTTTGACATGATAGTTGATGGATAAATATTGGCCAGGACACCGGGGAGAAGACCCCTCCTCTTCGAAATAGTGCCATGGGATCTTTTACGTCCACCCGGGAGAGCGAGACGTTTAATGTCGGTTTAACACGGTGGGCAACACGGTGGCATAGTGGTTAGCACTGGTGTCTCACAGCGCCAGGGACCCGGGTTCGAATCTGACCTCGGGTGACTGTCTGTGTGGAGTTTGCACATTCTCCCCGTGTCTGCGTGGGTTTCCTCCGGGTGCTCCGGTTTCCTCCCACAGTCCAAAAATGTGTGGGTTAGGTTGATTTGGCTATGATAAATTGACCCTTAGTGTTAGGGGGGTATTAAATATGTGGGGTTATGGGGATAGGATGGGATATGTTAGGGGGAATTAAATACGTGGAGTTACGGGGGTAGGGTGGGATATGTGTACTGTGGGGATTAAAGCAGGGACAGGGTACTGGATTCGGATGATCAGCCATGATCGTATTGAATGGTGGAGCAGGCTCGACGGGCCGAATGGCCTACTCCTGCTCCTAGATTCTATGTTTCTATGTAACGTCTCATCTGAAAGACGGCACCTCAGACAGTGCAGCCCTCCCTCAGTACTGCACTGGAGTGTCCGCCTAGATTTTTGTGCTCAAGTCTCTGGAGTGGGACTTGAACCCACAGCCTTCTGACTCAGAGGGGAGAGTGTTCCTACTGAGCCACAGCTGACACCAGCACAGCATAGACAAGCCTTTGCGATAGGTCTGCTCATAGGAATGTCTAGGACAATGCCCAGTAACCACTGCTTAATATTCTAAGCCGAGGGTAACCAGTTCTTGCAGATATCTTGCCACTGCTTGCTATTCAGGTTCATTCGTGCTGAATCGCCACCTGGCTGAGGTATTGAGGATCTGCTGATGCCTGCAGAGTGGTATTGTGGTATGAGTCACTGCCTTCAGGAGAGAGGGCGGAGGAAGTGATGGCTTTTTAAACTTCCCTCAGCATGGAGTTTTCGTGTTAGTGAAAAAAGGAAGTGCAGTATTTTGCTTGGAGAGATTTCAATGTTTCCTACCTGTCTTTGTTCATGTATATAAAATATATAGAGCAGCATCGTTTGAGTGGAATAAACAGGAAGTTTGAATCTACTCTAAAGAAGAACAAAGGAAGTTCTGATCCTTTGCCGTACTTGTTGCTTGCCTTTGATGGCTGCTGCTTTTGTGAATTTTAGTTTATTAAGTTAAGGGGCGGTCGTGCTGGGGAACAGAACATTTTTTAGCTGTCACCGTTGAGTAATCCCAGCTCCACCATTCTGTGGGTTGGAAGCGAATTGAAGCTCTCTAAAGTGCCCAACAAAGAGCATCAACTCCAACTTTCACAGCAGCTGACGTGGCCTCTGAGTGGGATTGCCAGTTAATGGTAGTGCAATCTCAACTCCGTTCCTACTGGGCTGCACTTAATAGCAACTGGGCCGATTCTTTTTTATAATTCATTCTCGGGATGTGGGCGATGCCAGCATTTATTGCCCATCCCTAATTGCCCCCTTGACAAGGTGGTGAGCTGCCTTCTTGAACGGCTGCAGTCCGTGTGGTGAAGGTACTCCCACAGTGCTGTTAGGGAGGGAGTTCCAGGTTTTTGACCCAGCGACGATGAAGGAACGGCCGATATATTTCCAAGTCAGGATGGTGTGACTTGGAGGGGAACTTGGAGGTGGTGGTGTTCCCATGCGCCTGCTGCCCTTGTCCTTCTAGGTGGTAGAGGTCGTGGGTACGGGAGGTGCTGCACAAGATCATTTCATGAACCTTTCCAGCTAGCGGAGAAAGGAGACACTCTCACCCTATCCGGTACAGGCTGCATTCAGACCCAGGCCCCAGAGGCTGATGGACAGTCTGCTGAGCCACTTTAACACCAGTCCCCAGTATCTGCCCCTTTTTGTATATTCAGGTAACTTACTGGTTTCTGTGACCTTCCCTATTGTGCTGTATTTGCCCTTCGTGTGGAATGTGAACTATGCTAAATTTTCACACATTCCTAGCAAGTTGGTTACAAAAGCACATTGAGGCGGTATGGTTTTGCAGTCTATAAAAAGTACTGTCAGCCGTGGCTCAGTGGGTCGTACTCTCCCATGCGTTTTGGGTTCATAGTCCCACTCCAGACACGAGCACAAAATCCAGGCTGACACTCCAGTGCAGTGCTGAGGGAGTGCTGCACTGTCGGGGGTGCCGTCTTTCGGATGAGACATTAAACCGACATTAAACGTCTGCTCTCTCTTGTGGACGTAAGATTAATAATTTTCAATCTGAGATTGATAGATTTTTTGCCAGCCAAGGGTATTAAGCAACATGGAGCCAAGGCGGGTGAATGGAGTTAAGATACAGACCGGCCATGCTCTCATTGAATCTCAATTCGAAGACGAGCAGGGGAGTTATCCCCGGTGTCATGGCCAATATTTATCCCACAACCAACATCACAAACAGATACGATAGCAAAATACTGCGGATGCTGGAAATCCGAAATAACAACAGAAAACGCTGGAAAAACTCAGCAGGTCAGGCAGCATCCGTGGAGAGAGAAACAGAGTTAACGTTTCAGGTCGAAGACCTTTCGTCAGAACTGGAAAAAAGCAGGAAATGAAATAGATTTAAAGCAAGGATAAAGCTGGGAAAAGGGGGAGGGGATGAATGAACAAAAGGAGAGATTAAGAGACATTGAGAGATGATCAAGGCAAGAGGAGGTGTTAATGTGACAGGTTGAGGCTAAAAGAAGTGTGAAATGCACTGGCAGAATGAAGGACAGCTTATCTGGTCATTGTCACATTGCTGTTTGTGGGATCTTGCTGTGTGCAATTTGGCTGCCGCGTTTCCCACATTACAACAGTGACCACACTTCAAAAAGTACCTCATTGGCTGTAAAGAGCTTTGGGATGTTCTGAGGCGGTGAAAAGCACGATAGAAATGCAAGTCTTTGTTCTTTTCCTCTCCTAGTTTACTTCTGCAGTGTTCTCTGGACATGTTGCATTACAATGTGATGACACCCACTGACCGCATTCGCGTGTATTCACGACTGTTGCACCGATAAATATATCCACTTATGAGGCTGCCTGTAGCCCAGCCCATTTGCAGATGTGTGAATCCGCTTCTAAACCCGTCACAAATGTGTAAAAAAGTGGTGCTGTACATTTTTCTAATGTAATTTTGTATTTTGACAAGTTTTTGTTGCGAAGCCACAGTTTGTTTTGCGGCGATGCTCCTATTTTATAAAAGTGTTTTGGATGCTCTTTGCCGGCAGTGTCTGTAAATTGTGTTGACCAGAAAGCTGCAGGTTGTGAATCTGATCTGAGCTGGGGCTGCAATGGAACTGCTGAAATTGGACCTGCTGTCTTTGCATTTAAGGTGGGAGGGGGAAAAAGCCTGTGATCACCGCCCAGTGATCCCTGCTGGAAACACGTGGACTGGAGGGATTTGGCAGAGCGATTTCAGTGTAGTCTTGTTTGAGTTTAGATAGGAGGTAAATGGGGTTTCAAAACCTTGGCTTCAGCTCACTATCTTTCAAAGAATCGTGCTGTCTCTGAAGGGGTGACTAATACGCACAACCATCTGGATTCCGTCAGAATCAGCAGACCATCACTGTCTGTTTACAGAACATAGGAACAGGAGGAGGCCATTCAGCCCCACGAGCCTGTTCTACCATTCAATTAGCTCACGGCTGATCTGTATCTTAATGTCTTGGTTCTGTAACCCTTAATAACTATGCCTAACAAAAATCTATCAATCTCCAGCTTTGAAATTTTCAGCCTCAACAGCTTATGGAGGGGAGGAGGGGGAAAGAGTTTGATATTTCAATCACCCTTTGTGTGAAGAAGTGCTTCTTGACATCACCCCTGAACAGCCTTTTTTAAAATTAATTCGCAGGATGGCAAGGCCAGCATTTATTGCCCATCCCAAATTGCCCTCAAGAAGGTGGTGGTGAGCCGCCTTATACAACTGAGTGGCTTGCTAGACCATTTCAGAGGGTAGTTAAGAGTCAAGCACATTGCTGTGGGTCTGGAGTCAAATATAGGCCAGACCGGGTAAGGACGGCAGATTTCCTTCCCTAAAGGACATTAGTGAACCAGATGGGATTTTACAACAATCCGATAGTTTCATGGTCACCATTACTGATACTGGCGCTTTATTCCAGATTTATTTAACTGGATTTAGACTCATGTCTCCGGATCGTTAGTCCAGGTCCAGTAACATAACCACTGTGCCACCGTACCCCCTAGCTCTAATCTTAAGGTTCTGCCCCCTTGTTCTGGACTTCCCCCACCAGAGGAAAACGTTTCTCTCTATCTACCCTATCAACTCCTTTAATCATCTTCAGCACCTTTATTAGATCACCCCTTAATCTTCTATACTCAAGGGAATACAGAGGATGTAACTGGTAAAATAGATAAGGGAGAACCAGTGGATGTGGTGTATTTGGACTTTCAGAAGGCTTTCGATAAGGTCCCGCATAAGAGATTAGCGTGCAAAGTTAAAGCACATGGGATTGGGGGTAAGGTACTGACTTGGATAGAGAACTGGTTGGCAGACAGAAAGCAAAGAGTTGGAATAAATGGGTCTTTTTCCGAGTGGCAGGCAGTGACTAGTGGGGTACCACAGGGATCGGTCCTAGGACCCCAGCTATTCACAATATATATAAATGATCTAGATGAGGGAATTGGATGTAATATCTCCAAGTTTGCAGACGACACAAAGCTGGGTGGGAGTGTGTGCCGTGAGGAGGATGCCGAGAAACTCCAGTATGATTTGGACAGGTTGGGTGATTGGGCAGAAGCATGGCAGATGCAATATGATGTGGATAAATGCGAGGTTATCCACTTTGGTGTCAAAAACAGGAAGGCAGATTATTATCTGAATGGCAATAGATTGGGAGAAGGGGAAGTGCAATGAGACCTGGGTGTCCTTGTGCACCAGTCGCTGAAGGTAAGCATGCAGGTGCAGCAGGCGGTTAAGAAGGCAAATGGTATGTTGGCCTTCGTAGCGAAAGGGTTTGAGTACAGGAACAAGGATGTCTTGCTGCAGTTGTACAGGGCCTTGGTGAGACCACACCTTGAGTATTGTGTGCAGTTTTGGTCGCCTTATCTGAGGAAGGATGTTCTTGCCATGGAGGGAGTTCAGCGAAGATTCACCAGGCTGATACCTGGGATGGCAGGAATGACGTATGAGGAGAGATTGGGTCGATTGGGCTTATACTCGCTGGAGTTTAGAAGAATGAGAGGGGATCTCATTGAAATTTATAAAATTCTAACAGGACTAGACAGACTAGATGCAGGAAGGATGTTCCCGATGGCGGGGGAGTCCAGAACCAGGGGTCACAGTCTAAGGATAAGGGGTAAGCCATTTAGGACTGAGATGAGGAGGAATTTCTTCACCCAGAGAGTGGTGAACCTGTGGAATTCTCTACCACAGAAGGCAGTTGAGGCCAATTCATTAAATATATTCAAGAAGGAGTTAGATATATTTCTTAAAGCTAAAGGGATCAAGGGATATGGGGAGAAGGCAGGGACAGGGTACTGAATTTGGATGATCAGCCATGATCTCATTGAATGGCGGAGCAGGCTCGAGGGGCCGAATGGCCTACTCCTGCTCCTATCTTCTATGTTTCTAAACCTAGTCACAGAAATGAATCCAGTCAGAAGATCCTTGTTGTGAAGGCACGCTTATAGATGGGGATAGAGGAATCCGTGATCTCTAGCTGAGCTGTCATGGGGATGAGAGTAAGGCAGTGGAAGTCTGTGAATGAACACCACCAGTGCCGTGAACCATTTATGGACATTAATCCCTGCCTTAACTGCTCGACTAGTGCAGTTCTGAATCATCGTCTAGACTCCACTGGTTGACATTGAAATTGTGTCACCCATGTACATCATGTCAGTTAAAGATTTACAAAACATTGTTTCATCCAAAAACCTTGTTACATAATCTGTTGAATAATCTAGAGAAAGGTAGATTATCCTTGTTTTAAGTATTCTGCTTTTGGCCCCTTGCTGTGCATCTGTATTATTCCACCTGTAAATAAATGAGATTATTGGCTTTAGCCTCCACACAGCGGCCTGACCATGTGCTATCCAATGTGGTGCCAACGTAGATCAAGAGTTCCCAGCACTGCAGTAGCTGTTACTAGGGTACGGTAGCATAGTGGTTATGTTACTGGACTAGTAATCTAGAGGCCTGGACTAATGATCTGGAGCCGTGAGATCAAATCCCACCATGGCGGCTGGGGAATTTAAATTCAGTTAATTAAATAAACCTGGAATTAAAAGAAAGCTGGTATCAGTAATGGTGACCATGAAACTATCGGGTTGTCGTATAAACCCATCTGGTTCACTAATGTCCTTTAGGGAAGGAAATCTGCCGTCCTTACCCGGTCTGGCCTATATGTGACTCCAGACCCAAAGCAATGTGGTTGACTCTTAACTTGCCTCTGAAATGGCAGCTCACCACCACCTTCTCAAGGGCAATTTGGGATGGGCAATAAATGCTGGCCTTGTCTGCCAGCGATGCCCACATCCCAGGAACAAATAAAAAAAAAAAAAACAACCTGTAATTGTTTCACCACCATGGTGCGTGAGCTGGAATTCACTAAACCGGCTAGCCCAGGTAGACAGGAACTTCCCCAGGTCTGGCAGTTCAAAGGTTAACTGATTTAACATGGCTTTGTTTTTAAGAGTCTGTAGTAAAGGTTGCTTAATAGATGGTATCAAAAGTCGATACTCTGAATTACATCTATAAATGATGACGTTGGTCTCGTGGTGCACAGCGTCAGCTATGATCTTATTGAATGGTGGAGCAGGCTCGAGGGGCCAAATGGCCTACTCCTGCTCCTATATCTTATGTTCTTATGAAAGTGGACTGCAGCCGGATCAAGGGTGCACTGCTGAGCCAGTGGGTGCAGGCACAGCCCATCGCAGTGCTCAACCTTGGCCTCTGCTGAGGTAGCAACAGCATTGGAAGGCACTACAATTGGCCCCAGTGTATCTGAGCTAGGGATAGCTCTAACAGCATTGGAGGCATGGGCTGGGGATAGCTCAAACAGCATTGGGGGCATGGGCTGGGGATAGCTCAAACAGCATTGGGGGCATGGGCTGGGGATAGCTCAAACAACATTGGGGGCATGGGCTGGGGATAGCTCTAACAGCATTGGGGGTATGGGCTGGGGTTAGCTCAAACAACATTGGGGGCATGGGCTGGGGATAGCTCTAACAGCATTGGGGGCATGGGCTGGGGATAGCTCTAACAGCATTGGGGGCACTACAATTGGCTGCCTGCGAGGGGAGGTGGGAAAATTCCGCAGGTCCCCAGCTCCTGTTTGCTTTCCCTACAGTGTGTGGATATTGGGTGAGGACAGCACCAGTGCTCAGCTGTGATGCCTCTTGTGCTGAAATAGCACAATAGCCACTCACTTTCTCAGGCCCCTACAGGAAGGATGGCTAACTGGGCATGGTGCCAAGGGCTGGTAGCACCTCCGGAACGCTTACCAAGCAAGAATCAGCACTGCCACAAAGAATCAATCCCATCGCGGGTGATAGGAGGAGGGGAAGGAGAGAAACTCCAGCCTTGTTACTCACTCCTGCTCGGTCACTCTGGAAATGTGCTGTGTATTTCTACATTTCATAGAATGACGCAGGACAGAAGGAGGCCATTCGGCCCATCGTGCCTGTGCCGGCTCTTTGAAAGAGCGATCCAATTCTCCCTTTCCCTTTCCCCATAGCCCTGTAAATGTTTTCTTTTTAAGTATTTATCCAATTCCCTTTTGAAAGTCACTGTTGAATCTGCCTCCACCGCTCTTTCAGGCAGCGCGTTTCTGTCACATTGTTTTGCCATTTTTGCTACACTACACATTAACCTTGATTGTATATATGAGGCAAAAGGGAAGTAGAAAGATTTGCATTTCTATGGCGCCTTTTCACGACCTCAGGACGTCCCAAAGTGCTTTACAGCCAATGAAGTATTCTTTTTGAAGTGTGGTCACTGTTGTGATGTAGGAAACGCGGCATCCAATTTGTGCACAGCAAGCTCCCACAAACAGCAATGTGATAATGACCAGATAATCTGTTTTAGTGATGTTGATTTGAGGAATAAATCTTGGCCAGGACACCAGGGATAACTACCCTGCTCTTCTTTGAAATAGTGCCATGGGATCTTTTACGTCCACCTGAGAGAGCAGACGGGGCCTCGGTTTAACGTCTCATCCGCAAGACGGCACCTCCGACAGTGCAGCACTCCCTCAGCACTGCACTGCAGTGTCAGCCTGGATTTTTGTGCTCAAGTCTCTGGAGTGGGGCTTGAACCCACAACCTTCTGACTCAGGGACGAGAGTGCTGCCCACTGAGCCACGGCTGACAGTAGAGATAAAAGGGGGGGAAATGGAAACCAGAAATAAAAGCAGCGCTGGAAATGCAGCATGAATAGAGGGGTTAATGTATCCGGGAGATAGCCTTTGTCGAAGTCCAGTCTCCAGCTCTGACACCTGAAGTATGAACCGTCCTATCTCCTCAGATGCTGAATGGTCTTCTGTCTGTTTCTTGCATTTTCTGTTTCGATTACAAAATGAATGTTGCTTTTGCCAGCGGATCTCCCCGCCCCGCCCCCCCGGCGATCAGTCTTGCAGCCCCTCCTGCTCCTCCACGGTGTTAACGGCTCAACAAAAGAGTGTGTGGCTCGGCTGGGTGAATGAATGCTTGGTGGAATTTAATGAAAGGTGGGGCATCGCACACTTGTGCTAAAAATAGGACGTCCAATTGCTCCTAGGAGGTAACTAGGTGCAGCAAGAAATATCTGGGCCGGTGTTCGTTGATGTCACCACATCGTCTGACTGCAGCTGTCACGGTCAATAGAATCCCCTCTAGCGTGTAAACAGATCGCAGAGTCTAAGTCAGAGCTAATACTGACATTGAGGCACAGGGTTTGGAAAGTGTTCAGAGCAGTTAGCTGATGTCACTGAAATGTAGAGAGGGGCTCCGGGAGCTGAATCTTATTTCCTGGAGGGGGACGAGAGCAAAGATGATGATGTTCAAATTTTACTCTGCACCTGTCTTAAGATACTCTGGTTTCTGGGGGTTATTGGGCTCAATGGGTAAATGCACGGCCCGTTCTAGTACTGGGTGGTATAGTTGAGGGCAGTCCCAGAATCAGTCCCGCCTCCTCACTAACTTAGTTGATCTCCGCTGGATTGACTGTGAGGGCTGTTGGCCTCTGTCTCTGGGATAGGACAGGGAAGAAATCGGCCACCGTCCCAACTTCTGATCACTGTCCAGTGATCTCCGCTGGAACATGTGTGTCTGTAGATATCGGACGAGGACAGGGTCAAAGTAGCAGAGAAGCTCTCCCCAGTCAAATAGTCCATCGGAGTGTCTAGTCTAGTGGGAAGAATGACCATTTGGGTGAGGTGCTGGGCAGCTCCTGGAAGCTGTGCCCCAAATGTGAGTGGGCTTTTGAGGAGAGGATTGCTGTTGAAGTAATAAATGTCGTCCTTATTAATGCAGCCGCCTTCACCCTGTCTCTCTGTCTGCTCCCTCAGGTGGTGTGCTCCCTGCCGCGTGCTCGGTCCCAGGCTCGAGAAGATGGTGGCAAAGCAGCAGGGGAAAATTGTAATGGCAAAAGTAGACATAGACGATCAGACGGACCTCGCCATCGAGTACAAGGTACGGGCATGCCTGCGAATTATTCAATGCTGGGCAAAAGGACTTGTTTGTGAATCCCTTCCCCCACTTCTCTTCACTTGTCAAATATCTCCTGAACTTTAAACAGCAGAACAGAAACTATAAATTTAGAGGATTTAATCCTCCTCTTGGAAATCCAGCATTGTTTCCAGTGTGAAGAGCACTGTGGGATGTCGGTGCTTCACTGAAGGATAAATACTGCCCCCCGCCCCGTCCCCCCGCACCATGTTCATGGAGCTGCTGACACTCAGCAGCAGCTTGTTTCTCATTCAATTGACATCCGTATCTGGCCTGGATTTAGTCGGTAAGTCTGCCGGTCTCTGGTTACCTATTGTTAAGTATATAAATCAGTACAAACAAGAGGCCAGAATTGGAGGAGCGCAGAGTTCTCGGAGGATTGTAGAGCTGGAGGAGGTTACAGAGAGATACGGAGGGGATTTGAAAAGAAGGATGAGAATTTTAAAATCGAGGCGTTGCCGGACTGGGAGCCAATGTAGTTCAGCTAGCGCAGGGGTGATGGATGATCGGGACTTGGTTAGGACACGGGCAGCAGAGTTTTGGATGAGTTTAAGTTTACGGAGGGTGGGAGGGTGGCAAGGACTGCATACAATTTCGTAATTGCGCTATTTAAGTGCCTGTCAGTCCTGTGCGAGTGGCAAACTCGAGCTTCACTTTCTGTCTCTCCTTTGGGGTCAGGATGTGGAGGCTGAAGCTCAGCCCTTGTTTATGTTGGATCATGCAGTCCTGAAGGCGGAGAATATTCAGGGGCGACACAGAGGTGAAAGTGAAACATTCTGAGCTGGTTCACTGGGCGCAGTGCAGTACAGGGTCGAGCTCCATTACATTGGCCCTGTTCTTCTCGTGGTGTATGTGGAATTAGTTGATTGCGGGAACACCCAGGCACTAGCCCTGTGCACCATACAAGTCTGAATTCCAAACTGAATTAAGCCAGCAAAGTTGAAGCCCATGGAATAAAGGGACTGTGGCAGCATGATACAGAATTGGCTAAGTGATAGGAAACAGAGTAGTGGTGAACGGTTGTTTTTCAGACTTGAGGAAGGTATACAGTGGTGTTCCCCGGGGTCAGTACTAGGACTATTGCTTTTCTTGATATATATTAATGACTTGGATGTGGGTGTACAGGGCACAATTTCAAAATTTGCAGATGACACAAAACTTGGAAGTATAGTGCACAGTGAGGAGGAGGGTGATAGACTTCAGGAAAACATAGACAGGCTGGTGAAATGGGCAGACACGTGGCAGATAAAATTTAACGCAGAAAAGTGTGAAGTGATCCATTTTGGAAGAAAGAATGAGGAGAGGACATATAAACTAAATGGTACAATCCTGCAGGGGGTACATGAACAGAGAGACCTGGGGGTATGTGTGCACAAATCGTTGAAGGTGGCAGGGCAGGTTGAGAAAGTGTTTAAGAAGGCTTATGGGATCCTGGGCTGCTTAAATAGGGGTATTGAGTACAAAAGTGTGGAAATTATGATGAGCCTGTATAAAACACTGGTTCGGCCCCAACTGGGGTACTGTGTCCAATTCTGGGCACCGCACTTTAGGAAGGATGTGAAGGCCTTAGAGAAGGTGCAGAAAAGATTTACGAGAATGATTCCAGGAATGAGGGACTTCAGTTACGTTGATAGACTGGAGAAGTTGGGGTTGTTGTCCTTGGAGCAGAGAAGATTGAGAGGAGATTTGATAGAGGTGCTCAAAATCATGAGTGGTCTGGACAGAGTAGATAGAGAGAAACTGTTCCCACTGGCAGAAGGGTCGAGAACCAGAGGACACAGATTTAAGGTGATTGGCAAAAGAACCAAAGGCAACATGAGGAAAAACTTTTTTACACAGCGAGTGGTTAGGATCTGGAATGCACTGCCTGAAAGGGTGGTGGAGGCAGATTCAATCACGGCTTTCAAAAGGGAATTGGATAAGTACCTGCAGGAAAAAATTTGCAGGGCTACGGGGAAAGGGTGAGGGAGTGGGACTAGCTGAGAGCCGGCACGGGCTCGACGGGCCGAATACCCTTCTTCCGTGCTGCAACCATTCTTTGATTCTATAAACCAAGTTTAGCACTTCACACATGATTGAACCAGAGAAAGAAACCTGTTGGGCAAATCGTTTCTGAACATTTCATGTCCTATTGTTACAGGGATTCTTAAACTGTCCTCCCTGTGCTAATTGGACCTTATCTAACCTGAATCCACAGCAACTGCCCTTTCACAGTTGGCTGCCCTGAGTCGAAGCTCGCTGACTCACCCAGGAGCAGCTGAGCAAACCTGTTTAACTTGAGTTCAGTCCAGCCTGTCGAATTTATCTCGCTGATGTTCCTGAATGGAATGCATGGTAAATTTGGCAGGGGAGAGAACTGATGTTTGACCCGAGCTGAATTCCTCGGAGTTGAAGTACAGAGGCAGAGTCAATGATTGGAGGATGTGGGTTTGATTTACCCCACCTTGCAGAGTTCATGTTTGGGACTGACGAAAGGTCATCGACCTGAAACGTTAACTCTCTTTCTCTCTCCACGGATGCTGCCTGGCCTGCTGAGTTTTTCCAGCGTTTTCTGTTGTTATTTCATGTTTGGGACTGTCTGGAGGCCACGAGTGGGATGCTGGGGCCTCCCAAAGGGGGGAGGGGGGGGGGGGGGGGGGGGGGGGGAACGGGGACATCAGGGGTCTCTGTGAGGCTTCATCAGGTGGCAATGCAGAAAGTCAAGGCACATTTCCTGAACACCCTACAGCAAGAGCTGCACAAGTGGTGAGACTTGTAGAGGTGAAAAGGGTATAGACTAGAATGATACAGTACAGGAGGCCATTCAGCCCATCGTACCTGTGCCAGCTCTTTGAAAGAGCTCTCCAATTAGTCCCACTCCCCTGCTGTTTCTCCATAGCGCTACAAATTTTGTTCCTTTTCAATTATTTGTCCAATTCCTTTTTGAAAGTTACTATTGAATCTGCTTCTACCATCCTTTCAGGCAATGCGTTCCAGATCATATAGAGAGATTTTATACTCAAAAAAAATACTGTTCAGATTAAGTTGAGGATGTCTAATCAGAGCACAAAATTGCAGCACGCTCAATGGGTTAACGGGAGCTGAAAGAGTTACACCCATGTGATTTGTGTGGTGCTCCTGTTCCTGGAGCATGTTACAGATGACAACTCCCGCACAACTTGTTTTTCTTCCTCCCCTTTCCCCCCAGACCTCATGGGGCAGCATGTAATGTTTTGACTTTTATCATTCCTGGGATGTGGGCATCACTGGCAAGGCCAGCATTTATTGCCCATCCCTAATTGCCCTTGAGAAGGTGGTGGTGAGCCACCGCCTTGAACCGCTGCAGTCTGTGTGGTGAAGGTACTCCCACTGCCTGAAAGGGTGGTGGAAGCAGATTCAATAGTAACTTTCAAAAGGGAATTGGATAAATACTTGAAAAGGAAAAATTTGCAGGGTTATGGGGAAAGAGATGGGGGGGGGAGTGGGACTAATTGGAGAAATCTTTCAAAGAGCCAGCACAGGTGCGATGGGCCGAATAGCCCCCTTCTATGCTGTAAGATTCTATGATTTTCCCACTGAGTTGATACCTGCTTCCGAGCCACAGATCCCTACCAAGCAGCTGCACTGAGATCTAATATTTGGGCGGTTTGATTTTCAGAGTTCCACTTGCACAATGAGAGTGTAAGATTGCTGTGTTTTCCCCAATGATTTGCAGGTGACTGTGGTCCCGACTGTAATTGCTGTAAAGGACGGGGACGTCGTGGACAAATTTGTAGGCGTTAAAAGTGAAGATGACCTGGAGGTGTTTATCAAGAAGCTGATTTGACAATCTGGACTGATGCCCTGTTCACGGGATGGCTGTGTGACTGTTCCTACTTTTTGTGATCTACCTTTTCCAACTACATGTTTCCTATGTTTTGTAAAGTAGGCCTGTGTCCAGAGATGCTGCTACTAACTATCTGGCTGGCTGAGATTCCTGCCTCTCTCTCCACAACCAACATCTAGTAAATCTTGCCATAACTGAGGCTGCTGTTTCCTGTCATCTTCTGAAACCTTTGGCCACTATTGCACACCAAACACAACAGAATCGACTGACTGCAGCTACATTGTAGCAGCCTCCAGCCAGTGGAACCTTGTAATAACAACACTATCAAATTCCCCTCTCCTCCCTGCCCCATCTGCTGTGCTTTACCTGCAGGAGCCGGTGAGTGATCTTCTGTTCCACTCCACTGTCCCATCGATTCACATGTCCTTTCCCTGTCCCCCGCGCGCCGCCCCCCCCCCCCCCCAACCACTTTCCTGCTCGCCCTGTGCCCATGAGATGTTCCCTGAACAGTTCTCCAGCCTCTGCTGCTGCTACTCTGTATCCGACTGTGCCTCAGCACAGCGTCTCCCACCAGACAGCTGAAGATCAGGAATTCACCACCATCAAACCCAGTCACTGATCTGAGTTGCATTGAACAGCGTAGCACCAAGCCGAGACTGAGAGCCGGAGGAGGAGGAAACGTTTGCAGGTGAGGGACAGGGGACAGAATTGAACTGTTGCAGTCGCTGGTGAGTCCTGATAGCTGGCTACGAGGATCATTGGCAGTTACTGTGAATAGGCCGTGCATCAGTGGCACCAGGCCCCGTGTACAACGGGGACGGTAGAAAAATTACAAGAAGTGAGGGAATCTTGCATTTTTAAAGATTAAAAAAAAAAATCACGAAATTAATTCTGGCTGTCTGTCATCAGGAGGAATTCGTATCAAAGTCAGTGACCTGGCCACTTGCGAAACTGTACTTCTAATCTCCATCTCCTGTGAAGAAAGGGTTTTGAAACAGGTCCTGCCACAAGCATGTTTTCTTTGGTTAATCATCCATTTTAATTCTAAACGTGCTGTTGCCTTTTGCCTGCTCTGGGGGCAGCGAGCAGCCACCCTGTGTTGCTGAAAGTGAGCTCTGTTCCTGGTATCGATCACTCGAGCTCAGCTCTTCGCTACTGGGCGCTGAGATTTAGCAGAATGAACAAGAACATTTGAGTTTTAACAAATATTCTAATGAAGAAAGATTATTAAAATTATTAAGTATAAGCAAAGCCCCTAGTTGGAGTCTTGTGTAATGGACTGTTGTAATGAATTTATTATTGACACTTTTTTCCTTTTTTTTTTTGCCTTGCCCGAATAAATGTGGCCTCCTGCACATGCAGTGCTTCTGCCCATTGTCTGAGAGGGGAAGTGAAACCTGGCACGAGAAGGTGGCTTCTCCCTCCTTCCTTCTCCATTTTGGCTCTGGCAGCTTACCCAGGCAGTGGCGCTCGATGAGTAATTCCTAGTGGAGAGAATCGCGTGGTTGCGGTTGCATCCTGTCCCGCCCTGGCACAGTGTGGCACTGCCGGCTGCCCCCTGGCTGCGGTGTGTATTGCGGATCCTTGAACCTTTTTGTAGGAGGTAGTGCTGGGCCACCAGGAACAGGTGGCCCGGGTTCAATCCCTGCTCTAGACTGAGCTCGGCTGGGGCAGCAGCTGCAGTGAGCCTCAGCACCCTTGGCCTAGGGAGAGGGCAGGTGACTCCGCTGTGGTGTGGCGCACGGTTACATTGCCTTGCTGATGCTCGCAGTCTGGGCTTATCCATGAAGAATGGCCATTTGGACGATGCACTGGAGGGAACTGTTCCCCAGTAAGAGTCAGGAAGGGAGGGGAGAGAAATGGCAGCGGGAGTGAAGGAAAGAGCCAGCTTGGTGTGAACACGTGGAGCTCTTTACTTTTGCTGTTGTGACCCTCAGTGTATGTTGCTCTCATTGAGCAGGCGAGAGTGGCACCACAATCAGCAAGCCCTCTGAGTGCTGGTGAAATCCGACTGTGATTGGACAGGCGGATGAAGTGAGCTGCAATCCTGGATTGCGTCCAGTGAGATGAAACTGGGTGTGTTGTGTGATTTGGTGGGACCTACTGACTTTTTTTAATGCAGTAAGTAGCGAAAGCTTAAACAAATTGTGGAAAAAAAAAAAAATGAATCGCGAAGTTTAAATGGCGCTTAAATTAAAACGAGTACACGTCGCTTCCCGCTCCCACTGTTTCTTAATACGAGGTCTTTTTCCCCTCGCGTTTTACTCGACTGTCCTCACTCTGTTCCGCACACCCGCTGCAAGTTGGGTCAGGAGCCTGCTGATTACGGGGGAGCAATCTGGCGATTTCACTTGTTTCCCCACTGCTGTTGGGAGTTGCGTTCTATGCTGGAGCTAACAGAGGATACTCAGCACAGTGGGTCATCACATCTACATTTACCACGCCACGCACAATTAATGTGAGCAAACTCCTGCCATATTGTGCTCCAAAATAATGAAATATAATCGATCTCTTTTTCAATAAAGCCTTAGCTGGAATGAGGATTCAGAACTGTGTTTCAGGAAGCTGATGGCCAGATAACATAAGAACATAAGAAATAGGAGCAGGAGTAGGCCAATCGGCCCCTCGAGCCTGCTCCGCCATTCAATAAGATCATGGCTGATCTGATCCTAACCTCAAATCTAAAGAACACAAGAAGTAGGAGATGCTCAGTTTAGGGAAGCTCTCTGCCCAAGTCTGAAATCAAAGTGATGAATGTTCATTCAAACCAGGTACGTCAATGTACTGTCTGCTGAAATGTTGGTGTTTACAGTAACATGATATTAAAAGGAAAATCATGATCTGTTGGTGGGGCTCGGGCCTTTACTGTGAATCCAGTTGGAGTTAATTAAAGGTGTAATTTTTAATACATTTAAATAATTAACTGTGTTTTGCCCTTTTTCAAAAAAAAACTAGGCTACTTTGTGGTGTTCCAGAGCGGGGAAGGTCCTTAGTTTTAATCCCCAGTCCCGGCTGAGTTAATTGATCTCCAGCAGAGCAGCAATGGTCGCACTAAAACTGGCCTCCGCACCCTGGGCCAAAGGGATGGTGGGGGGAGAGGGGGGGTAATCCGCCAGGATTGCCAGCCCTGGTCACTTGTCAGTGAGCCTTTGCTGGATAATGCTTTTATCTGGAAGTGGATTGAGGGAAGGATCAAGCTCCACTGCTGGCATTGTGTCTATGCTGGTACTGAATGGCTGCAGCAGGGGTATCTGAGACAGAAGCAGCCTGTTTAGAGTGGCAAGTGGTATTGTGGGTCTAAACCTTTTGTTCTGCCTGACCGTGTGACCTGGGAGCACAGATTTCCCAGCTCCTAGTCACACTGCTTTGTGTGAAGCGCACGGATTGCCATTTAGGTAACACTGGGCTCCAAGCACATGTCCTGACAGTGAGGAGCTGCCTTGACCTGCTCAGTGTCGGCCTCTGGCTTAAGTCTGGTTCTGCAGAGATCCGACAGCCAATAACAGACGGGGGCAGCAATCCGCTTTTGAAAAACTTCAGGGGAGACCCAATCTGGGACTGGAGATGCTGCGCGTTTTCAGTGTTTGAATTTAACACCTGTTTAATTTGATTAAAGCTTTTAATGCACTTACTCTACCCAGGTGGCCCCAGTGAATTTATTAAAGGGCAAGACTTCTGTCCCATTTTGTGCCTGGTCACTTGTTCAACACAAAGTGACCCCACAGACCCAGTGCTTTCACGTGCAGTTTTGGCTGCTCCTCTTGCTGACAGTTTACATAAAAATATAAGACGTAGGAGCAGGAGTCGGTCATTCGGCCCCTCGAGCCTGCTCCGCCATTCAATAAGATCATGGCTGATCTGATCTTGGCCTCAACTCCACTTCCCTGCCCGCTCCCCATAACCCTTGACTCCCTTATTGTTCAAAAATCTGTCTATCTCCACCTTTAAATATATTCAATGACCCAGCCTCCACAGCTCTCTGGGGAAGAGAATTCCAAAGATTCACAACCCTCCTGAGAGAAGAAATTCCTCCTTATTTCCAATTTAAAAGGGTTTCCCCTTATTCTGAAATTATGCCCCCTAGTTCTAGATTCCCCCACGAGGGGAAACATCCTCTCTGCAGCATCTACCCTGTCAAGCCCCCTTCAGAATCTTGTGTTTCAATAAGATCCCTTCTCATTCTTCTAAACTCCAATGAGTATAGGCTCAACCTTTCTTCATAAGACAACCCCTTCATCTCTGGAATCAACCGCGTGAACCTTCTCTGAACTGCCTCCAATGCAAGTACAGGAAACTCTTGTTTATCCGGCACCCAAATATCCGGAATTCTCGCTTAACTGGCAAAAATCATCCTCCGAAAACTCCTCAAATAACCGGCAATGTTGCTGAGTTGCAGTCCGAGTCTCCGCGAACGCCGAGTACTCCGAAAACTCCTCTCAAATAACCGGCAATGTTGCCGATCGAGTCCGAGTCCGCGAACGCCGATTTAGTCAGCAGGGGTAGTTTTCAAAAGTGCCACTACTCGGCCTCCTGGCGCTGTCGGAAGTCCGAAACACTGCAGTAGCAGGAGTTGATTCTCCCGCGCTGTCGGGAGTCTCACTTACTGTTAAGTAATTAAAGAGTTATGGATTACTCTCAACTGGCAGTACTGTACTTAATCAAGCATCTTCCACCATCCATTTAACACAACATTCTGTAGGTGAGTACCCAAATACTGTATACTGCACATTTCTTGATTTTTTTATTTTTCTTTGTTAAAAATAGCCTCGGTAGATATAACTCTCTGTTATCCGGAACTTTCGATCAACCGGCACCACGCCGGTCCCGTCGGTGCCAGATACCAAAGAGTTTCCTGTATATCCTTAAATAAGGAGACCAAAACTGTACGCAGTACTCCAGGTGTGGTCAGCATCTACCCTGTCAAGCCCCTTCAGAATCTTATATGTTTCAATAAGATCACCTCCTGATGCGTACCACACTGAATTTTAAGCCACCCTATTACCTGTATGAGGCACCCAGGCACATTGCAGGCCCTTGCCAACAGCACAGGTATCGGTCTGATGCTACCCCCACTCCTGGCACACACTTCCCATCGCAGAGGCACAAACCTTTGTCACTAACTGAAGATTTCATTTGCGGTGGATCACGCGGGCAATGCAGGGCTTGGGGTGGGGCCGAGGAGTTGGCGTTTAATTTAATTGTCGAATTGAGCTCCTTAACCTGTGATCCGCTCACTGATCATTTTGTAACCAAGTTCTGACTTCAACCGTTTAAAATTTGTTAAATCTTACCACCAATTATTATAAATAAACTTTCACAGCAAATTAAATGTTTGTGTTTTAACAATCTTTTCCCTTTTTTTAATGTCCTCTCCTCCCCATCTTGTTGGTATTGCGAGAACATGATCGTCCGGTCTGTGTTGCATTAGCTGATCTAAGCCTGGGTGGTGATGGGTCTCCTACACTTGGGCTCAGCACCCCTGGATTAGCAAGGGAAAAATCAGCCTGGGTCCCTGTTCCTGATCCCTATCCTGCTGGAATTAAAGTGTGTGGATGAAGCCAGGATCAACAACAACTTGCATTTGTATAGCATCTTTAACGTCGTAAAAAGTCCCAAGGTGCTTCACAGGAGCGTTATCAGACATAATTTGACACTGAACCACATAAGGAGATACTGGGACAGATGGCCAAAAGCTTGGTCAAAGAGGTAGGTTTTAAGGAACGTCTTCAAGGAGGAAAAGAAAACGTCTTGCATTTCTATAACACCTTGCATGACCTCAGAATGTCCCAAAGCCCTTTACAGCCAATGTTTGAAGTGTAGTCACTGTTGTAATGTAGGAAATGCGGCAGTCAAGTTGCGCACAGCAAGCTCCCACAAACAGCAATGTGATAATGACCAGATAATCTGTTTTAGGGATGTTGATTGAGGGATAAATATTGGTCAGGACACCGGGGAGAACTCCCATGCTCTTCTTCGAACAGGGCCGTAGGATCTTTTACATCCACCTGAGAACAGACGGGGCTTCGGTTTAACGTCTCATCCGAAAGATGGCACCTCTAATAGTGCAGCGCTCCCTCGGAGAGAGAGAGACGGAGATGCTTGGGGAGGAAATTCCAAAGGGGAGGTGGGGAAATCAGGTTTGACTATTAAGCTATTCAACTGTTGGGGCTCAACACTTGCAGCTAATGCTCAGCGGGATTAATGGCCCCTCCTGTGTGACGGTTGAGACTTGAGTTGTCAAGTGATTTACTCATGTTTGATGAACGTCATTTCTTCCTGTGAGCTCAATGGTTTCCAGTGCAATAGTATTCCCCTCCCTCACACCATACCCAGCTGAGGGTGATGTGGAGGCTGGGAAAAGCCAGTGGAGTGTGCTTCAAGGGTTGAAAGCCTCGAGTTTGATGGAAGTAGACTTGGCACTGCCTCACCTGGATAATAGTAATAAAAACAGAAAATGCTGGAAACACTCAGCAGGCCAGGTAGCATCTGTGGGCAGAGAAACAGGGTTGATGTCTCGGGTAATTGAGCTCTCATCAGAACTGGTGGAAGTTAGAGATATAACCATTTTTAAGCGAGTGCAGAGACAGGGATGCTGTCGGGATTTTGCAGCACTTTGAGGACCCACGGAGTAATCACAGGAACGAGGGATGTGTAGGGCGGGTGGTGGCTTTATCGTAGATTTCAGGAGGATGGGGAACCCCCCCCCCCCTCAACGTTAGTGTTTTCGATCTTTCACAAACTTCGGCTGCACGTTAAGCTTGTGCGTCAGACGAGTCCAGACGCTTCAGAACTCCTCGGCATGGAGCAGCTTCCTCGGTCCCACCTGGAGGGAGGGATCAGCCTGGGCCCATCGGTCACTGTGACCCCTGGAGGGAGGGATCGGCCTGGGCCCACCGGTCACTGTGACCCCTGGAGGGAGGGATCGGCCTGGACCCACTGGTCACTCTGACCCTGGAGAGAGGGATCAGCCTGGACTCACCGGTCACTGTGACCCTGGAGAGAGGGATCGGTCACTGTGACCCTGGAGAGAGGGATCGGCCTGGATCCACTGGTCACTGTGACCCCTGGAGGGAGGGATCGGCCTGGGCCCACCGGTCACTGACCCTGGAGAGAGGGATCGGTCACTGTGACCCTGGAGAGAGGGATCGGCCTGACTCACTGGTCACTGTGACCCCTGGAGGGAGGGATCGGCCTGGGCCCACCGGTCACTGTGACCCTGGAGAGAGGGATCGGTCACTGTGACCCTGGAGAGAGGGATCGGCCTGGACCCACTGGTCACTGTGACCCTGGAGAGAGGGATCGGCCTGGACCCACTGGTCACTGTGACGCTGGAGAGAGGGATCGGTCACTGTGACCCTGGAGAGAGGGATCGGCCTGGACCCACTGGTCACTGTGACCCCTGGAGGGAGGGATCGGCCTGGGCCCACCGGTCACTGTGACCCTGGAGAGAGGGATCGGCCTGGGCCCACCGGTCACTGTGACCCTGGAGAGAGGGATCGGCCTGGGCCCACCGGTCACTGTGACCCTGGAGAGAGGGATCGGCCTGGACCCACCGGTCACTGTGACGCTGGAGAGAGGGATCGGCCTGGACCCACTGGTCACTGTGACCCCTGGAGAGAGGGATCGGCCTGGGCCCACCGGTCACTGTGACCCTGGAGAGAGGGATCGGCCTGGGCCCACCGGTCACTGTGACCCTGGAGAGAGGGATCGGCCTGGGCCCACCGGTCACTGTGACCCTGGAGAGAGGGATCGGTCACTGTGACCCTGGAGAGAGGGATCGGCCTGGACCCACTGGTCACTGTGACCCCTGGAGAGAGCGATCGGCCTGGACCCACCGGTCACTGTGACCCTGGAGAGAGGGATCAGCCTGGACTCACCGGTCACTGTGGCCCCTGGAGGGAGGGATCGGCCTGGACCCACCGGTCACTGTGACCCTGGAGAGAGGGATCGGTCACTGTGACCCTGGCGAGAGGGATCGGCCTGGACTCACCGGTCACTGTGACCCTGGAGAGGGGGATCGGTCACTGTGACCCTGGAGAGAGGGATCGGTCACTGTGACCCTGGCGAGAGGGATCGGTCTGGACCCACCGGTCACTGGCCCTGGAGAGAGGGATCGGCCTGGATCCACCGGTCACTGACCCTGGAGAGAGGGATCGGTCTGGATCCACCGGTCACTGTGACCCTGGAGAGAGGGATCGGCCTGGACTGTTTGCCAAAGACGTTCACGTGATCAGCTGGTGAGCAAATGCTGGACTTGGACAAATAAGAAATAAAGAACTTGCAATTACATAGTGCTTCAGGACCCCCTGAAAGTCTTCACAACGAATGAAATACTTTTAAAGTGCAACCGCTGTTATGTAGGGAAAGTAGCAGCCGATTTGCACGCCCCTGGTCTTTCACTACTGTCCTCAGATCTTTTACATCTACCTGAGAGGGTGGACTGGGACGTGGTTAACATCTCATCCGAAAGACTGCCCCTCCGACAGTGCAGCGCTCCCTCAGTACTGCCCCTCCGACAGTGCAGCGCCTCCGACAGTGCGGCGCTCCCTCAGTACCGCCCCTCCGACAGTGCGGCGCTCCCTCAGTAATACCCCTCCGACAGTGCGGCGCTCCCTCAGTAATACCCCTCCGACAGTGCCGCTCTCCCTCAGTATTCCCCCCCCTCGACAGTGTCGCTCTCCTTCAGTACTGCCCCTCCGACAGTGCGCCGCTCCCTCAGTACGGCCCCTCCGACAGTGCGGCGCTCCCTCAGTACCGCCCCTCCGACAGTGCGGCGCTCCCTCAGTACCGCCCCTCCGACAGTGCGGCGCTCCCTCAGTACCGCCCCTCCGACAGTGCAAGCACTCCCTCAGTACCGCCCCTCCGACAGTGCGGCGCTCCCTCAGTAATACCCCTCCGACACTGCGGCGCTCCCTCAGTAATACCCCTCCGACAGTGCCGCTCTCCCTCAGTATTCCCCCCCCTCGACAGTGTCGCTCTCCTTCAGTACGGCCCCTCCGACAGTGCGCCGCTCCCTCAGTACGGCCCCTCCGACAGTGCGCCGCTCCCTCAGTACGGCCCCTCCGACAGTGCGCCGCTCCCTCAGTACGGCCCCTCCGACAGTGCGCCGCTCCCTCAGTATTGCACTGGAGTGTCAACTTAAATTATGTACTCCAGTCTCTGGAATGGGGCTTGAACCCATGACCTTCTACTTCTATAGCTTTTCACTATATTTATAAATAACTTAGACAAAGGAATAGGGAGCCAGGTATCCAGGTTTGCTGACGCCACCAAGGCCTTCGAGGGGGTGCAGCTCAGATTTACCAGAGTAATACCTGAGCTAAAAGGGTTGAAGTATGAGGACAGGTTGCATGGACTGGGCTTGTATTCCCTCAAGTACAGAAGATTAAGGGGTGATCTAATTGAGATGTTTAAGATGATTAAAGTTGATAGGGTAGATAGAGAGAAACTTTCCTCTGCTGGGGTGAGTCCAGAACAAGGGGGCGTAATCTTAAAATTAGAGCCAGGCCGTTCAGGGGTGATGTCAGGAAACACTTCTTCACACAAAGGGTGGTGGAAATCTGGAACTCTCCCCCCCTCAAAAAGCTGTTGAGGCTGGGGGTCAATTGAAAATGTAAAAATTGAGATTGATAGATTTTTGTTGGGCAAGGGTATTAAGGGTTACGGAACCAAAGGTGGGTAGATAGAGGTAAGATACAGATCAGCCATGATCGAACTGAATGGTGGAACAGGCTCGAGGGGCTGAATGGCCTCCTCCTGTCTTTCTGACTCCGAGACGAGTGTGCTGGCACTGAGCCAAGGCGCAGAGTTATCTGGAGTCACGTGGGAAGTGTATCCGCCCCTATCGACAGTTCGACTCCTCCCGGCCTAATTAGTGAGGCGGGCTGGCTGGTCAATTAACACTGCCCTAGTGTATTAAGGACCCATCTGGCTCAGAAAATCAATCACCGAGTCTGCCACAGCAGGTTGGCCTGGTGCCAGGCTTGCTTGTACTTCGAGCTCCCCGAGCCTGGGCTCGGCCGGGCTCCACTTGTTATCTGGCTGTGAGGCAGTGGGGTGTGTTACTGGGCTGACTGATCTCTCAGTTGTTTGGTTCAGTGACTCCTGGACACACCGATGGGCTTCTGTGGGTCGGCACCTGGCTGCGGGGTTGTTGGCGACCTGCTCCCAACCTGTGCCCTCTATCAGTCAGAGGGAGCCACTGATGCTGGCTCCCAGCACAGGTCCAATCCTTATCACTAAATCGGCGCAGGAAATAAATGTCTGCATGATTTCTGCAGCAGGATAAACAATGGAAACTTTGAAACTGCTTCTTCCTGATGAGACAAAGTTCAGCCTTGTGCAGGGCAGAGCAACGGGTGGCGACGGAAGCTGGGTGCAGGACAAGGTCCCTCCTGTGCAAAATATACTAATGTTCTTGGGTCTGTGTGGGGCGTTAACTCACCTGGTGGAGCAGCAATAGCGTGGCCGGGACCTGGCTCTCGGGTCTGAAGAGCTTTGTACTGAATCCGAGCAGAAGGGCCATGTGTCCTTCGTTTAATGATTTCCCTCAAATATTACGTGCTTAGGGTCAGTTCCATGAACATCCTCTGCGATCTCATCCAAGTAGCCATCGATAACCATGTGAGTGCTGGTAGACTATTCACCTGCAGTAGGCATCACAGCTGACCCTGATCCTGTCCTTCATCCCATCTCAGCACACGGACACTTCCCAGCCTGGGGGTCAAAAAAAAAGCTGAGTCCGGCTTAGCTTGGGGGCAGAGGTCAATTGTAGCGCCCGTCCTGGTGCCCCGGCTGAGGTCAGTCACTCAGCACAGACCAGGAATGTGAACCCGGCCCCTTCCTGCACTCTGGGGTTCAGTGCCAAACCGCTCAGTGCGTTTATCCATTGTACCACGGGCAATCCCGATAAAGGGATTTCCAAGATGGCGGCGAGGTTATATCTGTAGGCGGGAGTCACGACGGAGATTCAAGCTGAAGTCCCGTTCTGTTTGTATAGCGAGAGCTCACAACAGTAAACTGATAGTTTATTCCATGTGTGAGGAGGGGCTTTATACAGTAATGCAATAAATGGCTCAACTGCAGTCTCGACATATCCCCGCACAATCTATCCAGCCTGCCCATTGTCTGTCTTCACAAATTATCCTCCCCTCTTGCCCTACTCCATACCCTTCTCCTCTCCTCTCCCTTCCCCTGCTCCGTACCCTTCTCTTCTTCTCTCTTCCCGCTCTCCATACCCTTCTCCTCGCCTCTCTTCATCCTCTCCACCGCTATCTGTGGCTTATTATCTCTAGCAGTAGATCGAGTGATTGGGCAGTCTGTCGCAGGGCCGCTGCACACAGCCTGCAGATGTAGTAGGGTTGAGTCCAATGCACTCTCCTTGTTTCAGGCCATATGCTGTTGTGAAGTGCAGACACTGCACCATCAATGGAGCTTTATTCTCTATAGTCCGAAGGCAGATATGTTACCAGTGATTTTTTTTTTAACTCTTTACTGTATGAGATATTTCCTCAGCCTCAGTCCCACTGTGTTCCCAGCAAACACTGCGGCCACTCCTAGTCTCCGCAATAAACAGGAGAGCTTATAGCCAAGAGCTGAGGGCAGATTTTTATCATTCATAAACATGGATACAAATAGATTTTCTTTTTATTTACCTCCTCTCATGAGGGCAGCTCTATGGGTGCTCAACTACACTGGGTACAGTTCCGCAGACACTGACTCTCACTGGGGTACAGTTCCACTGACTCTCACTGGGGTACAGTTTCACTGGCACTAACTCACTGGAGTACAGTTCCACAGGCACTGACTCTCACTGGGGTACAGTTCCAGGGGCACTGACTCTCACTGGAGTACAGTTCCACAGACATTGACTCTCACTGGGGTATAGTTCCAGGGGCACTGACTCTCACTGGAGTACAGTTCCACAGGCACTGACTCTCACTGGGGTACAGTTCCAGGGGCATTGACTCTCACTGGAGTACAGTTCCACAGGCACTGACTCTCACTGGGGTACAGTTCCGCAGGCACTGACTCTCACTGGGGTACAGTTCCACAGGCACTGACTCTCACTGGGGTACAGTTCCACGGGCACTGACTCTCACTGGGGTACAGTTCCGCAGGCACTGACTCTCACTGGGGTACAGTTCCGCAGGCACTGACTCTCACTGGGGTACAGTTCCGCAGGCACTGACTCTCACTGGGGTACAGTTCCGCAGGCACTGACTCTCACTGGGGTACAGTTCCGCAGGCACTGACTCTCACTGGGGTACAGTTCCGCAGGCACTGACTCTCACTGGGGTAGAGTTCCACAGATGCCATCAGCGCTCCAGGAACTCAGCCAAGCAGCTATACTACACATGTGAACCTTGATGACTGACAGTTGGCTCTTTGACTATGGAGGCGTCACATTCAAGCCTGATCCAGTCCTTACTTGAGATGTGCACTTTCTAGCAGGAGTCAGCGGGGACTCGGGCCCATTTGTTCCTCTGGGGATTCTGAAGCTCCAGCATTGTCCCGACTGAGAGCAGTGAGCTCGGCACGAATCAGTGATTGGAGGGGTTGGACGGGTGAGCGGGAGGTCAGTGTCCCGCACCCACAGGGTCAGCATGGCCAGGAGTGTGAAGCGAGGATCCTGTCTGGGAGAGACGTACAAACGCACTTGGAGAGTTCAGACCTCTCCATTGATAAACACGTTGAGACAGACAAGATTTGCTTTCCCCAACCTCCGTCATTGCAGGGTGTGTGATCAATCCAGAGCCGTCACTCCCTGGCATGCAAGGTACAGGCACAAATTTGGTAGGGTCCTCAGAGAATTGCACTCAATGGAGACCTCGTAACATGATCCACAGGGCAACAAGCGCAGTGCCAGCGATGGTCTAGTGAGGAAAGGCAATGGTTGGAGCAGCACTGAGATCGGCATGTCCCAGCTTTGATCTGGATCCCACTTAATTTGCATTATTTGTTCTTAAAGTGTGGGCGACACTAGCAAGGCCGGTTTATTCCCATCCCTAGTTGCCCAAGGGTGTTACGAGTGAACTACATCGTGTGGGACAGGAGTCACATGTAGGCCACACCAGGTAGGTTTCCGTCCCTTAAGGACATGAGTTTTTGACAATCTGGCAGCTTTCGTGGTTATATTTCTGGGGCCAGCCGATGAATAACCAGACTTATTGAATTCAGTTTCACAAGTGTGATTGGAATTCTCGACCCCGGGGATACAACCTCAGTACCTGTAACCGCAAGGCTTCTGTGCGCTGGCCTGTGCCGAGTTAGCCGATTTCAGCTTGGCAGCAGTAAGGGGAGTGGGAATTGGTTCGGGGCTGCGGGAGGTGGAGGAAGAATCAGCCAGAGCTCCTGTCCCTGTCCGGGCTCTCACTCACTGACACGAGGTGTTGAAGGGGGGCCTCTCTCCCTTCAGCAGCAGAGCTGTGCGTCAAGCAGGACTCGGTGCCTCGAGGGAAGGAGCGGAGAAAGCTGGAGAAGAAAACAAGCCCACACAGCAGCCGCAGTGTCGCCGCTGTAATGAGCGGGATTTGCTGCTCTGCAAGACCGGACACGAGGAGGAAACTCTCAGTTTCTGGCCAACATACTTGGTCCAGCGCCTGAATTTAAATGGAGTCGAGGCACGTGCTGCATTTCCCCGGCCATCTGCTCCCTCCTTCTCCTGACTCTTACTGCCGATTCCTTACCTGGACGGCGAATGCTACTGCTATTCAACTGCAGAGGGCATCGCAACCGAGTTTGATCGGTTGGGGGTGGGGGGAGCAGTTGCAAAGCCTGTTATAATGAGGATGTAAAGTGTTAAATACTGAGAGAGGCGGGCGATGGCAGGTGCTGTGCCTTATATCATCAGCTGCCAGGGTTGGTAATTAGACCATCATTTCACATCAGGTTCAGGCACGGGCTTGAGCAGAGAGAATGTGCTGCGGATCACAAGGCAGCTGGAGGCCTCCATTACAGCTCCATCCAGCTCGCTCTTCTCGTAGCAAACACCCCAGGGCCAGAGGCAGAACTAAAGGTTGTAACTCGATCTGTGCGTGCACAGTCAGCTATTGAGAGTGTGTGTGTACAGCGTCAGCCGTGGCTCAGTGGGTAGCACTCTCGCTCTTTGAGTCAGAAGGTTGTGGGTTCAAGTCCCACTCCAGAGACTTGAGCACAAAAATCTAGGCTGACACTCCAGTGCAGTACTGAGGGAGTGCTGCACTGTCAGAGGTGCCGTCTTTCAGATGAGACATTAAACTGAGGCCCCTCTCAGCTGTCTGCTCTCCTAGGTGGACATAAAAGATCCATGGCACGATTTCAAATAAGAGCAGGGGAGTTCTCCCAGGTGTCCTAACCAATATTTATCCCTCAATCAACATCACTAAAACAGATTATCTGGTCATTATCACAATGCAAAGTGGCTGCCGTGTTTCCTACATTACAACAGTGACTACACTTCAAAAAGTACTTCATTGGCTGTAAAGCGCTTTCTGAGGTCATGAAAGGTGCTATAGAAATGCAAGTCTTTCTTTTATTGAGGGGCTGTGTACAGTCGGGTATTGAAGCCACGGTGAATTCAGTGAAGGTCGGTGTGGTGGACAGTATCAGCTTGGCGTTGCTGTGAGTTCAGTGGTGCCCATGCGAGCAGATCTATGCCCATTATGTTATACCCACGATGCAGGGGAGAGAGGCTGTTCTGTGGCATTTCCCTTTCATGTGGAAAATTTATTTCCTCTGTCCTGCGCTGGTCGCCTATTGGCTCAACTCGTTAAAAAAAAACCTACACAAGGGGTCGCACTGCTGATGGCTATTCAGCTGGGGCAGCAGCACTATGTATTCCCCAGCAAGGAACCAATGTATTCAGGAGAGGAATAGAAGTAAACTGGCAAGAAAAATATTACTGCATCGCATAGAGATCAGTGCGACATGGTAAGACTATCAGTACATCTGACAATATCAATATAATATTCTAAAAATCTTATGCCTTGCGTTCCCTTGTCAACTTTTTGCTTTATAAATATCTATGACCATATTTAGAAGAATGGGAATTGGCTATGTAAACAGTCACACTGTAGTTACAAAATAACAACAGAAAACGCTGGAAAAACTCAGCAGGCCAGGCAGCATCCGTGGAGAGAGAAAGAGAGTTGACGTTTCAGGTCGATGACCTTTCATCAGAACTGGGAAGAGCTGGAAATCAAATAGATTTAAGGCCAGGGTAAAGCTGGGAAAAGGGGGAGGGGATAAAGGAACAAAAGAGGAGATGAAGAGACATTAAGAGACATTAAGAGATATGCAAGGCTAGAGGTGGTGTTAATGTGACAGATTAAGGCTGAATGAAGTGTGAAATCTACTGGCAGAATGAAGGACAGCTGCCAGCTTCTAGGAGGAAAAAAAAAAGGTGGGGGGGACAAATAAAAGGGTGGATAAAATAAAATATAAATGTGATTGGAGCTGAGGTTATGATCTAAAATTGTTGAACTCGATATTGAGTATAGAACGGACACGGTCGAGGGCCGTGTCGACCACGGTAGAGGGGAATCCTCGGTTGAGGAAAAAGGAAGACATGTCGGAAGCACTGGTATGGAAGGTGGCATCATCAGAGCAGATGCGGCGGAGACGGAGAAACTCAATATCGAGTTCAACAATTTTAGATCATAACCTCAGCTCCAATCACATTTATATTTTATTTTATCCACCCTTTTATTTGTCCCCCCCACCTTTTTTTTTTCCTCCTAGAAGCTGGCAGCTGTCCTTCATTCTGCCAGTAGATTTCACACTTCATTCAGCCTTAATCTGTCACATTAACACCACCTCTAGCCTTGCATATCTCTTAATGTCTCTTAATGTCTCTTCATCTCCTCTTTTGTTCCTTTATCCCCTCCCCCTTTTCCCAGCTTTACCCTGGCCTTAAATCTATTTGATTTCCAGCTCTTCCCAGTTCTGATGAAAGGTCATCGACCTGAAACGTCAACTCTCTTTCTCTCTCCACGGATGCTGCCTGGCCTGCTGAGTTTTTCCAGCGTTTTCTGTTGTTATTTCGGATTTCCAGCATCTGCAGTATTTTGCTATCACTGTAGTTACAGCCTCCCGCCAGTGGGGCGCTGCAGCTCCCCCACTGGCAGGAGGGTGTAATTACATCGTGACTCATTTACAGACAGTTTCCATTCTAAATAATGGGAACAGAAATGCAAGGACAGAATGTATGACTTCAAAATGGGGCTGAATTACATCTGCTCGCGCTGGTGCAATTATTCGCCACCCTCTACCCTGCTTCACCTGAACACTCGCCTTTGTCTGCACTCCCCGTGTGAAACATCACAGGAGATTGACTGGTGTTTAAATATTCTAATAACTTGTGGTACCCCAGCCCACATATGTCGAACCTACAGAGCAGGGTCAATCTCTGATTGGAGATTGGCGAACAGCCGATGGGATTACTATAATTGGCCTCCCCGACCCCCCCTCCCCTCCGAATTAGGAAGGGGTAACTTTCAGCCAGGCTTCTTGCTCTCATTTAGGATACAGAATTGCAGAAACAGCGTAAACCAGCGTCCCTACAAGACCCAGTGAGATAAATAGCAGTGAATGTTGAGTGAGAACAGGATTGCAGGCCGGGGGGGGGGGGGGGGGGGGGGTGACGCTCCCCACTGCGGAATAGCCTCCAGACACACACGGGAAGAACGGTCACTTGGATGATGTACCGAAGGGGCCCCTGCCACTGCGCCCCAGCGAGAGTCAACGCCTTCAGGGCAGGAGGGGAGATTCTGGGGGAGTTGTTCGTGTTAAATGAGTTACTGTGTTTGAGAGAAATGGTTTGTTATAAGGGGGAGGTGTCAAGGTTGCAAGTATTGGGGAAATGTTACTCCGTGGGCAAAACAGCCGGCATCCTAAGCATTAAAGGCTTGAAAAACATGGACTGTGTATGATGGGATTCTCCACAGCTTTCCAGATAAACCTGTGCAGGAATCGGCACAGAAGAAAAACACTGAGTGTGATCTGAGCAGACATGTTGAGTTCCTGTTACAACCTGTGGGGCCTTTTACAAATCTAAGGCCTCTCGCTAGAAATTCCTAATGACAGATCCAGGGCCACTGCTTTAAGCAATAGGAAATAGGAGCAGGAGTAGGCCCTTCGAGCCTGCTCCGCCATTCAATAAGATCATGGCTGATCTTCACTGCGATTGAATAAGTCAAATTCCAGTTTTATTATGTGGGAACAGAGGATTTTTTTTTAACGGTGTTTTGGGGATCACATTCCACAATTCTGTCCATTTTGGTGAAAACCAGAAACCACTGACATTGCTTCTATCTCTCAGGATCTCTGGGTCCTCCTTTCATCCTCTTAGTCTTACAAATACTCTGCCTCAATATCTTGACTTATATAAAAGCTCTGATCAGGAGTAGTCCCACCTCGATAGAATCGTACAGCACAGGAGACCATTCGGCCCCTTGTGCCTGTGTTGGCCCTTTGAAAGAACTGTCCAATTAGTCCCACTCCCCCGTTCTTTCCCCATAGCCCTGCAAAGTTTTCCTTTTCAAGTATATATCCAATTCCCTTTCCAAAGTTACGATTGAATCTGGCCTCTTGCGCATCCCCAATTTTTACTGCTCCACCATTGGCGGCCATGCCTTTAGCTGTCTGGGCCCTAAGCTCTATAATTCCCTCCCTAAACCGCTCTCTCCTCCTTTAAGATCCCCCTTAAAACTGACCTTGAAGGAGAAAAAAATTACAGGGCTATGGGGAAAGAGCCAGGGAGTGGGACTAACAGGAATGCAGACTCGATGGGCCGAATGGCCTCCTTCTGTGCTGTACTATTCTATGACCTCTTTGACCAAGCTTTTGGTCACCTGTCCTGGATATTAATAGATTAAGCGATTGGGCAAAACTGTGGCAAATAGATTTCAATGTAGGCAAATGTGAGGTCATCCACTTTGGACCTAAAAAGTATAGAACAGAGTACTTTCTAAACGGTGAAAAGCTAGAGACAGTGGAGGTCCAAATAGACTTGGATGTCCATGTACATAGATCATTAAAATGTCATGGACAGGTACAGAAAATAATCAAAAAGGTTAATGGAATGCTGGCCTTTATATCTAAAGGACTAGAATACAAAAAGAAAAAGACTTGCATTTATATAGCACCTTTCATGACCACCGGACTCTCAAAGCACTTTACAGTCAATGAAGTACTTTTGAAGAGGAGTCACTGTTGTAACGTGGGAGACAAGGGGGTAGAAGTTATGCTGCAGCTATACAGAGCCCAGGTTAGATCACACTTGGCGTTCTGTCAGCAGTTCTGGGCACCACACCTTATGAAGGACTTATTAGCCTTGGAGGGAGTGGAGTGTAGATTTACCAGAATGATACCTGGACTCCAAGGGTTAAATTACAAGAAGAGATTACACAATTTAAGATTGTATTCCCTGGAATTTGGAAGTTTATGGGGTGATTTGATCGAAGTTTTCAAGATATTAAGGGGAACTAATAGGGTAGATAGAGAGAAACTATTTCTGCTGGTTGGGGAGTCTTAGACCAGGAGGCATAGTCTAAAAATTAGAGCCAGACCTTTCAGGACTGAAGTTAGGAAACACTTCTACACACAAAGAAGTTTGGAACTCTGTTCTGCAAATGGCCATTAATGCTAGATCAATTGTTAATTTTAAATCTGAGATTGATTAATTATTTTGTTATCCAAAGGTATTAAGGGATACGGGGCAAAGGCGGGTGTAGGGAGTTAGGTCGCTGATCAGCCATGATCTCACTGAATGACGAAACAGGCTCGAGGGGCTCAATGGCCTCCTCCTGTTCCCAATATCTGCTTAGGTGGCTCGGTTTCAAATTTTGTTTGAAAATCGCTCCTGTGAAGCGCCTTGGGACGTTTTACTGCATTAAAGGCGCTATATAAATGCAAGTTGTTGCATCCACCACCCTTCCAGATCATCATAACTCGCTGCATAAAAAAAAAATCCTCATCTCCCCTTCTGGTTCTTTTGCCAATGATCTTAAATCTGCCTCTTCTGGTTACCGACCCTCCTGCCACTAGAAACCGTTTCTCCTTATTTACTCTGTCCTAACATTTGTGGTGCCTGGGATAGAGTCCGAGAGGCGGGGCACGTTCCAGGAAAAGGGAACGACCTGCAGCTTTGATCAGACAATGACTTGTGTTAACAGCAGCTCACAGACCAACTTACCCCAGTCTGAATCACCTTGAAGCCAAGGCTCGAGTCTCGCTGGAATGCCTGCAATAAAGCTGCGGGAGCTAGCTGCTGCACTCTGACCCTCCGACACAGTCTGGGCACGTCCTGGGCTACTTTCATCCTGAGTTAAGTGTCGATTAAAAAAAAGCCTTCAAAACTGCAGCACAGGACAGATTAAAATTGGCAGCCGCCCGTCTGCTCTTTGACCCCTGGTTGCTAAGCAGCGGGATCAGACCGCACTGTCGCTGCAATTCAAAATGAGAAAGAGTCAGCGGCCTGTAGCCTTAAAATAAATTAACCCGTTAAAAATGTTTAGCATTTAATTTCTAGACTAGTGTAGACTGTTGCTAAACATTGAACCTTCACTCTGAATGTGGCTTTAGATTGAGAAGGAATGAAGGGCTGCTCTCCGACAGGACTTTGACCTCTGCACAGCCGGGCTATTAATACCCACAGACCGTTAAACTGATAATGGAAAAATCACCTTCATTGATTTTACAGTTTTTGGTCTCCATTCCTTCCCATTAATTCACAATTTAGGGTCTGATCAGCTGGGCTGCAGTCCTGTAGTCGGCACCCTCTGGCTCCGATGGTAAATTCACCACCCACTATGAATCAGAGAAACATACAGCACAGAAGGAGGCCATTTGGCCCATCCTGCCTGTGCCAGCTCTTTGAAAGAGCTCTCCAATTAGTCCCACTCCCCCCTGCTCTTTCCCCATAGCCCTTTTGAAAGTTACTACTGAATCTGCTTCCACCACCCTCCCTTTCATACAGTGCGTTCCAGATCACAACAACTCGCTGCCTAAAAAACCCCATCTCATTTCCCCTCTGGTTCTTTTGCCAATTACTATGGTGCTAAACTGTACAGATGTTGGGGTTGGGGGGGGGGGGGTGCGGGAAAGCAACGTGACAGGATCACTATATGGTTTGGGTGTTCCCTGAACAATGGCTATTGGCGGTGGTGGAAGAATAATTGGACCAGGGCAACAGACATATGTCCCAATTTTATAAAGTTACACATTCTGTCCTTACGTTTATTTAATACTTTACATTACGTCATTGTTAAATAGAAAACTTATGGCAATTCGGGAAGCAGCGTTGACTGGAGCACCGGAGTTTGTTTGCAGTGCAGGCTGAGGAGTTAGGAGAGGCAACACTGAGCTCCCCCACTGGCGGGAGGCTGTAATTACACCGTGACAGGTTTACATAGACAAATCCCATTATTAAAGTGAACACTGGAATCTGTAATGGAAAAAGTTGACACAAAGTGTGCAACACGACCAGAGAAAGTAAGGTTTGCAGGCAGAAGGGTGCGTGCAAATGTAAGATTTGGCAGTGTCCTGTGCAAACATGTTAGAAGCAATGGTTCAGCGACGTTAACACATTTACACCAAACAGTATCTTTAAATCTTAAAAACTCTGCTTTTCCTTTGTGTGTTTTGACAGGTTGAACCCTGAAGGCTGGCCATGAGGAGGAGGGGACAGCACCATCCAGCGGGCGACTGGCTCTTCATTCTCAAAGGCAAAATAATAACAACTGGCACCAAGTCCTGTTTCCTCATCACCCCTGTGCTCGCTGACCTACATTGGCTCCCGGTCCGGCAACACCCCAAATTTAAAATTCTCATATTCAAATCCCTCCACGGTCTCGCCCCTCCCTATCTCTGTAATCGCCTCCAGCCCTACTACAACCAACGTTCCCTCTGAGCTGCGCGGTTGCGTGGCTGTCTGCCGGACCCGTGTGGCCCAGGACCGGCTTTTCCAATGGGAAATTTCACGCACGCGCAAAACTTTGAATGGGCCGCGCAGCCTGTTAAAGTGGCTGCATACCCCCCAAAAAAAGCAGGAACATTGCCTGCAACCCACCAAAAACTCGGCCTTCCCCCAATTCTGGCCTCTTGTCCGTCCCCAGTTTCCATCGCCCCACCACTGGTGGTCGTGGCTTAAGCTGCCTGGGCCCTAAGCTCTGGGATTCCCTCCCTAAACCTCTGCGCCTCTCTCACTTCCGTTAAGACGCTCCTTAAAACCTACCTCATTGACCAAGTGTTTGGTCACCTGTCCTAATATCTCCTATGTGGCTCAGTTTGTTTGATAATGCTCCTGTGAAGCACCTTGGGACGTTTTGCATAGAATGTACATAGAATGTACAGCACAGAAACAGGCCATTCGGCCCAACTGGTCTGTGCCCATGCCCCACACGAGCCTCCTCCCACCCCTCTTTATCTCACCCAATCTGCATAACCTTCTATTCCTTTCCTACGTTCAAGTTGCTATATAAATGCAAGCTGTTGTGACAGAGAAAAGAACCAAACGGTGAGACTGATGGTGTGGCAGGTCAACGAACGGAGGTTGATGCGTACGACTCCCCACACAGCAAGATCCCGATCCAGGGAGTCACTCCCAGATGGTTCCACAGTGGGATTGGTGGATCCCCAGGTTTTTGCCTGACCTCCCGCTTGAGTTTTGGGGTGGGAGGGGAGGGAAAGTGGAGAAAATAACCAGAAATACGAGAAGGGGCCTGGTTCGAATTTCCGAAGCGGGAATCGCTTCCATCAGGAATCTGACTGAAGAGGCACCTGGAGCAAAGGCAACAGTTCGTAAATCCCGAAGGACAAAATGGTGACGGGCCGTGCATAGAAGGCATCCCATCAGGTGGGCTCTCCATTTACAGCAGTTACTCCTAAAACACACAGCGCGACAAAATCAAAACAATCAATACAAAAACAATCAATACAAATTCCTTTTTACCAAAAAGACACTGGCAGTACATAACAGCAGGTTTTTATTAACCCCAACAACACACAGCCAGGCGCAGTACTGGCAATAACTACTGGCAAGGCAAGGGAACCGTGTATAACTAACGCCATCCCGTACAACAGTCCATGATTGAGGTAGACAGCATCCTGTTTTTATAAATTCACAGGTTGTGGGTGTCGCTGGCAAGTCCAGCATTTATTGCCCATCCCTAATTGCCCTCGAGAAGTTGGTGGTGAGCCGCCTTCTTGAAACCGAGTGTCTCACTAGGCCATTTCAGAGGGCAGTTGAGAGTCAACCACATTGCTGTGGGTCTGGAGTCACACATAGGCCAGACCGGGTAAGGATGGCAGATTTCCTTCCCTAAAGGACATTAGTGAACCAGATGGGTTTTTGTGACAATCCAGTAGTTTCATGGTCACCGTTACTGAAACCAGCTTTTTATTCCAGATTATTTAATTTAATTAACTGAATTTAAATTCCCCAGCTGCTGCAGTGGGATTTGAACTCATGTCTCTGGATCATTAGTCCAGGCCTCTGGATTACTAGCCCAGTAACATAACCACTACGCTACCGATCCTGCTCTTTACCCCTCACCAACCTTTCTCACTCCTCCCGAGGGCCGTGTCCCATGCTGGGGTAGAGTTTCACAGCATTTCCCCCCCACTCCCACCAGCAGGACACCACTGCTGTGTCCAAGATGCCATTCCTCTCTTTGGTGTGTCTAGACAGCGAGTGCCAGCAAGCTATTCAACTGCAGGGGCATCACGTTCGATCCTATCCTCACAACGTTCACGCAGCCACACCCAGCAGGGGTTTGTTTCCCCACGGAGATAAGTTAATGTAGCAAACACTGGGAATAGGCATGCTCTGTACAGCTCAGTACCTCGCTGGGTACTGTTTACCACTCAGCGCAGTTATACATTTATTTGACAAATACTATTTAGGTCTGAAAATTGTTTTTAAAAAAAGGAGTTGGGACAGTCTGAACCCAGTCCCCAGTCCTCAGTTTAGCAAAAGCAAAATACAGCGGATGCTGGAAATCTTAAAAACAGAAAGTGCTGGAAACACTCAGCAGGTCAGGCAGCAACTGTGGAGAGAAAAACAGAGTTAACATTTCAGGTTGATGACCCTTTCATTAGAACTGGAAAAGGTTAGAGATGTTACAGGTTTTAAGAAAGTACAGCGGCTGGGAAAGGCGGGGAGGGGAGGAAAGAACAAAAGGGAAGGTGTGTGATATGATAGGGTGGAAGGCAGGAGAGATTGAATGACAAAAAAAGATGATGGTGCGAGGCAAAAGGGGGTGGTAATGGGACAAGTAAAGAAAAATAGAAACATAGAAGATAGGAGCAGGAGTAGGCCATTCGGCCCCTCGAGCCTGCTCCGCCATTTAATGAGATCATGGCTGATCATCCAAATTCAGTACCCTGTCCCTGCTTTCTCCCCATATCCCTTGATCCCTTTAGCCTTAAGAAATATATCTAACTCCTTCTTGAATATATTTAATGAATTGGCCTCAACTGCCTTCTGTGGTAGAGAATTCCACAGGTTCACCACTCTCTGGGTGAAGAAATTCCTCCTCATCTCAGTCCTAAATGGCTTACCCCTTATCTTTAGACTGTGACCCCTGGTTCTGGACTCCCCCGCCATCGGGAACATCCTTCCTGCATCTAGTCTGTCTAGTCCTGTTAGAATTTTATAAGTTTCAATAAGATCCCCTCTCATTCTTCTAAACTCTAGCGAATACAAGCCCAATCATCCCAATCTCTCTTCATACGTCATTCCTGCCATCCCAGGTATCAGTCTGGTGAATCTTCGCTGCACTCCCTCCATGGCAAGAACATCCTTCCTCAGATAAGGCGACCAAAACTGCACACTATACTCAAGGTGTGGTCTCACCAAGGCCATGTACAACTGCAGCAAGACATCCTTGCTCCTGTACTCTAATCCTCTCGCTATGAAGGCCAACATACCATTTGCTTTCTTAACCGCCTGCTGCACCTGCATGCTTACCTTCAACGACTGGTGCACAAGGACTCCCAGGTCTCGTTGCACTTCCCCTTTTCCCAATCTATTGCCGTTCAGATAATAATCTGCCTTCCTGTTTTTGCCACCAAAGTGGATAACCTCGCATTTATCCACATTATACTGCATCTGCCCAATCACCCAACTTGTCCAAATCATACTGGAGTTTCTCTGCATCCTCCTCACAACACACACGCCCACCCAGTGTTGTGTCGTCTGCAAACTTGGAGATATTTCATCTAGTTCCCTCGTCTAGATCATTAATATATATTGTGAATAACTGGGGTCCTAGCACCAAACAAAAGATGGGTCTAGAAGAGGTGCAAATGGGAATAGTAGAATCAGCACCTGCTGTCCAAAAAAATGGGGGCAGAGATTACGATCCGAAATTGTTGAACTCAATGTTGAGTCCAGAGGGCTGTAAAACGCCTACATAAGAATATAAGAAATAGGAGCAGGAGTCGGCCATTTGGCCCTTTGAGCCTGCTCCGCCATTCAATAAGATCATGGCTGATCTTCTACCTCATCTCCACTTTCCTGCACTATCCCCAAATCCCTTGATTCCCTTAATATTCAAAAATCTATCGATCTCTATCTTGAATATACTCAACGACTGAGCCTTCGCAGCCCTCTGGGGTAGAGAATTCCAAAGATTCACAACCCGCTGAGTGAAGAAATTTCTCCTCATCTCGGTCCTAAATGGCTGACTAATTGGATAGGTCTTGCAAAGAGCCGGCACAGACACGATGGGCTGAATGGCCTCCTTCTATGCTGTATCATTCTACGAGTCTATGAATGAATGTATTACCTCACTTACTCACATTAAGTTGCTTCTGCCATCCTAGTACCTTTGCCAAACCTCCGGTGATTCAGATCTTGCTCTCGAAGATTATTTGCCATTTGCCACAGGTTGTCCCCCATGTTTGCCAATATCAATAGCTCAGTAGCATCACCTGCAGGAACCGAATGGCACTACAGTTGCTTTTGAAATGCACATTAACATAGGAACAGGAGTCGGCCACTCAGTCAGATCATGGCGGATCTGCACCTCAACTCCATTTACCTGCCGTTGCTCTATATCCCCTTGAAACCTTTACCCAACAAAAATCTATTAATCTCAGTCTTGGAAGCTCCTACAGTCATTTGGGGGAAGAGAGTTCCAGATTTAAATACTTGGAAAGGAAACATTTTCAGGGCTATAGGGAAAGAACGGGGGAGTGAGAATAACTGGAGAGCTCTTTCAAAGAGCTGGCACAAGCACAGGCACGATGGGCCAAATGGCCTCCTTCTGTGCTATATCATTCTATGATTTCAAAATGTACAATAAATTTACAGAAGGGCTGTCAGCTGGAAAAATGTGAGAAGTCGCACAACACCAGGTTATAGTCCAACAGCTTTATTCGAAATCACAAGCTTTCGGAGCGGCTGCTCCTTCGTCAGGTGAAGTGAAGAGATGCATATAGTCACAGCATATATAGTCAGAGAACACTGCCGATTCCTGGTCTTGCCGTGCTCCTGCTTCACACAGCGGCAGACTAAACCTTCGTGTGCACGAGACCCAGTCGAACCTCGCACTTATATAAAAACAGAACATGCCGGGCACGTACAGCAGGTCAGTCAGCATCTATGGAAAGACCGACTGGAAAAATGAGAGGCTCCCAACACTGGGGAGCAGCATGTTTGACCTCCACCAGAGGTCCTACACAGGTCTGACCCAAAGTGCTTTACAGCCAATGAAGTACTTTTTGAAGTGTAGTAACATAGGAAACGCGGCAGCCAATTTGCGCAAAGCGAGCTCCCACCAACAGCAATGTGATAAATGACCAATCTGTTGTAATGACGTTGAGTACAAGCCCCAAACATCTCAGTCGGTCTTTCCATAGATGCTGACTGACCTGCTGTTTGTGCCCGGCATGTTCTGTTTTTATATAAGTGCGAGGTTTGACTGGGTCTCGTACACACGAAGGTTTAGTCTGCCGCTGTGTGAAGCAGGAGTACGGCAAGACCAGGAATCGGCAGCGGTGAAGCTTTAAGAATTGCGACTGACTTTCAAATGCCACGGCAGGCGCTCAAACCTGCGATAGAAGCATTTAAAAATGTGTCGGGGGTGGTAGCCCCAAGTATCAAATCTAACACTGCAAAAATAATCTCCCTGCTATCTGGATAGATATTTTTGGCTTGTTATTGTATAAAGATACATTGCACAAAAGTTGTATAAAACCTTAGCGAGTTCCTTGTATATGGTAGCAGCGCGGTATATGTTCTGGAGTCACTCAGTTCGGTGCACTCGTGCCTCACCTGCTTGAAGTTCACAGGTAGTCAGGCCGCAGTCAGTCACTAAATAGTTCCACCTTAAATCCTTTCAGTGGTTGCCGTGGCCAACAGCCCCGCCCCCTGGTCGCTGGACAGGCGCTGCCGTCAGCGCTCCTCGGACGAGACCGTGTCACTCGAAGGGTGGCTCACCTCCGCGCCCCCGTGCCGCGGGTTCTCGTCGCCCAGCAACCCTTGCATGTTTAAGTAACCGTGGCCACAGAAAGGCGGCATGTGCTGATTGGTCAAAGCAAACTTGAAGCAGGATTCTGCGAGGGAAAATGGAAACCTATTAGAATACGAAACCTTTCCATAAATTCAATTCCTACAAGAACACATTCCTCAAAATACAAGCTTTCCCAATGAATTAAGAAAGGACATGCATTTCTACAGCGCCTTTCACAACCTCAGGACATCCCAAAGCGTTTTACAGCCAATGAAGTACTTTTGAAGTGTAGTCACTGTTGTAATGTGGGAAATACGGCAGCAACTTGCGCACAGCAAGCTCCCACAAACAGCAATGTGATAATGACCAGATAATCTGTTTTAGTGATGTTGGTTGAGGGATAAATATGGACCAGGACACCGGGGAGAACTCCCCTGCTCTTCTTCAAAATAGTGCCGTGGGATCTTTTACGTCCACTTGAGAGGGCAGACGGGGCCTCGGTTTAACGTCTCATCCGAAAGACGGCACCTCCGACAGTGCAGCGCTCCCTCAGTACCGCACTGGAGTGTCAGCCTGGATTATGTGCTCAAGTCTCGGGAGTGGGACTTGAACCCACAACCTTCTGACTCGGAGACGAGTGTGCTCACGGCTGACAGCGAGCAAAACTAATGTACAGCTGAGCTATGCAGTCCAGAAGGCCTCGGGTTCAATGCCTGGTCTGTGCTGAGCTGGCGGATCGCAAACAGCCCTGCAGTTGTGGACGTATAATTAGTGTAAACGCTCTTCGATGGGAAGGAGGAGATTCTGCTGCTGACCACCACGCAGCAACCCTCCTGGAAATCGTGCACGTGTGGCTGTCAGGGGAGGAGTAGACAGACATGCGCGCACACACATACATACACGCGCACACACACACATACACGCACACACATACATACATGCGTACACGCGCGCACACACACACAAGCGCGCACACACATACACGCGCACACACATACATACACGCGCGCGCACACACATACATACACGCACACACACGCGCGCACACACATACACACACGCGCGCGCGCACATACATACACGCGCACACACATACATACACGCGCGCGCACACATACATACACGCGCACGCACACATACATACACGCGCACGCACACATACATACACGCGCACACACGCGCGCGCACACACATACACGCGCGCGCACACATACATGCGCACACACACGCGCGCGCACATACATACACGCGCACACACACACGCGCACACACACATACATACACGCGCACACACACGCGCGCGCACACATACATACACGCGCACACACAAGCGCGCACACGCAGACGCGCGCACACACATACATACATGCATGAGCACGCACACACACATGCACGCACGCACACACACATGCGCGCACGCACGCACACACACATGCGCGCACGCACGCACACACACAAGGCACTGGGGCTTCACACCGAGGCTCCGACACACCGTGCCACAAGCATGTAGGGTGCCAGTGAGAGTCTGCAACCTCCCGATCTCAGAGGAAGGGATGAAACACTGGCAGCTGCCTGAACTGTGCCAACAGACTGTCCCCAGTCACGCGGCTCTTTTTCCTGGACAGAATGCGAGCCTCTCTCATCTCTTTCCTGCCTCAAACCTCCACTCCGCGCTCAACTGGAACCTGGAGGGGGTGGGTCTGGACTCGCAATTCATGGGCTGGGTGTTGGTGTAACCTGGAGCTGGGCAGGTTGGGGCTCTGCCCCTTTATTTACCACAACATTTGGCACCGCTGAAAGGGGAACTATCGTTTCATGAGAAAGTGTACGGGCAGCACCGAGAGTCAGTCAGCCTTCAAGCTGCTCGGAAGCAAATGAGGTCGACAGGAAAACTTTGAGAAATTGAAACCAATTCTAGGTTAATCCAGACTTTGCCCCATTGGGTGCACTCTCTCAGGGTCTCGTTGAACTACTGATCATCTGGCCGTACAGCTCTGCTTTAATAACCTTTCTTTCTTCTTCCAGGTGTCACAATGAGTACAGAAGGAATTGACAGGGTTACGGACAAAAAGCGGGGGGGGTGGGACTAATTGGAGAGCTCTTTCAAAGAGCCAGCACAGGCACGACGGGCCGAATGGCCTCCTTCTGTGCTGTAAGTTTCTATGGTCCTTGTTGTCAGGCAGAGTCTCTGGACAGATGCCCCAATGGCTCAGTCTTTGCTGCTACCTCCCTCACGCCCCCCATGAAACCTTTCTCCCCATCTCTCCTGAAGGTGCCGACTCCCATTGAGACGGGACACCTTCCAGCACTTCACCCGAACGGTTATTATTCGCCATCGAGACGAGATGTTGCTGTTTTATTGCAGAGAGCATCAGAGCAGAGATTAACGCTGCCCTCAGTCCACACCCACCCCCCCCCCCCCACCTCTCCCCGGGTGAATGCACGGCCTGGCATGTGCACACCACACAGGCCAGGAACTTTTTCAGCTGGCTCTCTCAGCCGTGCTCGAGCTGGGGCAGAGGTGGGGGCCCCCGACAGTGGGGAGGGGAGAGGCCATAAATCTCGCAGGGTTTCAGCTCCTGATCTTAATGAGACAGTGGTGCCCTCCATGGTCAAATAGCTGGCAGACACACACCATCTAGGCTGACAAATGAAGAACATGCATTGAGCGGAGGGTGAAACCGTACCCCAGCAGTTCTAAGAACATAAGAATTAGGAGCAGGAGTCGGCCAAACGGCCCCTCGAGCCTGCTCCGCATTCAACAAGATCATGGTTGATCTTTGACCTCAACTCCACTTTCCTGCCTTGACCTCAACTCCACTTTCCTGCCTTGACTCCCCAAGAGTCCAAAAATCTATCTATCTCAGCCTTGAATACGCTCAACAACTGAGCATCCACAGCCCTTTGGGGTAGTGAATTCCAAAGATTCACAATCCACTGAGTGAAGAAATTCCTCCTCATCTCAGTCTTAAAGGGCCGACCCCTAATCCTGAGATGCCCTCTAGTTCGAGATTATCCAGCCACGGGAAACAACCTCTCAGCATCTACCCTGTCAATCCCCCTCAGAATCTTATATGTTTCAAATGAGATCACCTCTCATTCTTCTAAACTCCAGAGAGTACAGACCCTAGCAAATCAGCCAAAGAAGTGCCTCCAGCAGTGGGTAACTGCATGGTCCGGGCTCCGCGGCACGGGGAACGGAGAACTGCAGCATGGGGTGGCGGGGACCCGAGCTCCGCGTGAAGCGCAGGAATGGGCTCCATGGCCCAGGAGGATCCTGGCTTCTGTGCTATTAGCTCATCTGAGATGGTGGAGAGGCTACAATTAGTCGCAGGAGCCCTGGACTTGGAGACTCCCAGACGTGGAGGGGAATCATGTCACCCTGGGCCACAGCATGCGAGGGGCTCTGCTCTGCTGCTCCACCGTTACAGAGACAGCCTGAGCGAGCAGTCACGGAGAAAGGAACGGTCCCCAACCCAGCGGGAACAGCGGGAGATAAAGCAACCTTTAAATAAGGAAGTGACTTCATTACAAGAGGATGTCACACCTGCGAAGAAGCTCCTGAGGTCAGTGCCCAGGCAGTTCTCCAGGAAGCGACGCAGTGGCAGGATGTGAGCTTTGGCAGCTGTCCAGTCGGTCAGGAAGTCTTCCACAATGTGATGGATGTAGTGCGGCCGGGGCAAGGGCCAGAGCTTCGGTCTCTGCATCATCTCCGTCTCTGAAAACAAGCAGAAGGTTACAATCTGCACACTGGTGCGCTCTGCTCCCCTCAGATGTACCCGTGCTCTGCTCCCCGCTATTCCCCGTACACAGACCCGTGCTCTGCTCCCCGCTATTCCCCGTACACGGACCCGCGCTCTGCTCCCCGCTATTCCCCGTACATGGACCCATGCTCTGCTCCCCGCTATTCCCCATACACAGACCCGCGCTCTGCTCCTCGCTATTCCCCGTACACGGACCCGCGCTCTGCTCCCGCTATTCCCCGTACACAGACCCGCGCTCTGCTCCCCTCAGATGTACCCGCGCTCTGCTCCCCGCTCTACCCGTACACGGACCCGTGCTCTGCTCCCCGCTATTTCCCGTACACGGACCCGTGCTCTGCTCCCCGCTATTCCCCGTACACAGACCCGTGCTCTGCTCCCCGCTATTCCTCGTACACAGACCCATGCTCTGCTCCCCGCTATTCCCCGTACACAGACCCGTGCTCTGCTCCCCGCTATTCCCCGTACACAGACCCGTGCTCTGCTCCCCGCTATTCCCCGTACACAGACCCGTGCTCTGCTCCCCGCTATTCCCCGTACACGGACCCGCGCTCTGCTCCCCGCTATTCCCCGTACACTGCTCCCCGCTATTCCCCGTACACAGACCCGCGCTCTGCTCCCCGCTATTCCCCGTGCACGGGCCCTCATTAGTCTCCACATGTAGTCTTTCTTTTAGACCTGGCCAACCCAGAGTAAACTCACTTTTTATTTATTCGTTCATGGGACGTGGGCGTCGCTGGCGAGGCCAGCATTTATTGCCCATCCCTAGTTGCCCTTGAGAAGGTGGTGGTGAGCCGCCTTCTTGAACCGCTGCAGTCCGTGTGGTGAAGGTACTCCCACAGTGCTGTTAGGGAGGGAGTTCCAGGACTTTGACCCAGTGACGATGAAGGAACGGCCGATATACTTCTAAGTCAGGATGGTGTGTGACTTGCAGGGGAACTTGGAGGTGGTGGTGTTCCCATGCGCCTGCTGCCCTTGTCCTTCTAGGTGGTAGAGGTCGCGGGTTTGGGAGGTGCTGTCGAAGAAGCCTTGGCGAGTTGCTGCAGTGCATCTTGTAGATGGGACGCACTGCAGCCACGGTGCGCCGGTGGTGGAGGGAGTGAATGAATAAGGTGGTGGATGGGGTGTCAATCAAGCGGGCTGCTTTGTCCTGGATGGTGTCGAGCTTCTTGACTGTTGTTGGAGCTGCACTCATCCAGGCAAGTGGAGAGTATTCCATTACACTCCTGACTTGTGCCTTGTAGATGGTGGAAAGGCTTTGGGGAGTCAGCAGGTGAGTCACTCGCTGCAGAATACCCAGCCTCTGACCTGCTCTTGTTGCCACAGTATTTATGTGGCTGGTTCAGTTAAGTTTCTGGTCAATGGTGACCCCCAGGATGTTGATGGTGGGGGATTTGGCGATGGTTATGCCGTTGAATGTCAAGGGGAGGTGGTTAGACTCACGCTTGTTGGAGATAGTCATTGCCTGGCACTTGTGTGGTACAAATGTTACCTGCCACTTATCAGCCCAAGCCTGAACGTCGTCCAGGTCTTGCTGTCGGCGAGCTCATGGCCATGAAAACAAGGGACATGATCTACCCGACCGGCTGGTGGGTGAACACACTGATCTACAGACGGAAAAAACTCCTACCTCTGTGAAATGCCAACTATTTTGTGCTCAGCTCAATGGGGTTTCTTCGGGGGCCTTGAACGCTTGGCTCAGCATCCTTTGCAAACTGCCCGAAAGATTCGGTTTCCTATAATAGGTTACGACTGATTTAGCTCCGTGTTTACAATCGATACGCCCGTTGGATCAACTACCCGTTAGCAAACGCAACCTTGGCGTGCAGGGAGCTTGAAGGTGGCGAGAGGGAGAGAGGGAGGGAGGGAGGGAGGGAGGGAGGGAGAGAGGGAGGGAGGGAGAGAGGGAGGGAGGGAGAGAGGGAGAGAGGGAGAGAGGGAGGGAGGGAGAGAGGGAGGGAGGGAGGGAGGGGGGGATAGAGGGAGAGAGGGAGGGAGGGAGGGAGAGAGGGGGGATAGAGGGAGAGAGGGAGGGAGGGAGGGAGAGAGGGGGGATAGAGGGAGAGAGGGGGGATAGAGGGAGAGAGGGAGGGAGGGAGGGAGGGGGGGATAGAGGGAGGGAGGGAGGGAGGGGGGGGAGAGAGGGAGGGAGGGAGGGAGGGGGATAGAGGGAGGGAGGGGGGGAGAGAGGGAGGGAGGGAGGGGGGGGAGAGAGGGAGGGAGGGAGGGGGGGAGAGAGGGAGGGAGGGAGGGGGGGAGAGAGGGAGGGAGGGAGGGGGGGAGGGAGGGGGGGGAGAGAGGGAGGGAGGGATGGAGGGGGGGAGAGAGGGAGGGAGGGAGGGAGGGAGGGGGGGAGAGAGGGAGGGAGGGAGGGAGGGGGGGAGAGAGGGAGGGAGGGAGGGGGGGGATAGAGGGAGGGAGGGAGGGAGGGGGGGAGAGGGGGGGAGAGAGGGAGGGAGGGAGGGGGGGGAGAGAGGGAGGGAGGGGGGGATAGAGCGAAGCACTGACCTGTTGGCAGGTGTCTGTAGAAGTAGATGACGGGGTGGAGGAAGTTCGAGAGCCACGCGTGCCTGGGCTCTCCCACTGAACGGCTGGGATGGAAAACGTCAGACTCTGGGCTGGAGAAGTTGCTCCCATATTCCAGGCTAATAACAAACAGCCCATTGGTCACATTTCTCCCGGTGTTTTCCCAAAGATGTGGAAGTGCTCCAATGGGATACTCTTCCAAGTATTCAAACTCGGTGGCATTTCTGCAAATACAGAGCAGGACTGCGTTAGCGGCCGTGGGACACAGGAACCCCTGCCCTGTACGGGATACACACTTTGTTTCTCACTGCTTTACCGTGGGGCCTCTGCTGGACAGCGTGGCTGAGATTATAGCGTGGAGCACTGGGGGAAAACACTGATTATAGCCAATGTCCTACACCGGCACACTGCACATCCCCATTTAAACAACCTGTATAGTAACGGCACTGCCCGCGCAACACCGAGCCACTCAGACCCGGCGTGGCAGTTTCAATTCCCAAACAGAGCGGAGTTTGCCCATCTCAGCCAGCACGATTAGGCCAACAGAATTAGCCTCAGCACTCTGGGCGAGGGAGGGGGGAAATCAGCTAGCTCTCCCACTGCTGATCATCGCCCAGTGCGTAGGGCGAGAACAAGATGGATGGGGTCATAAGAACTAGGAGGATGAGTAGGCCATGAGGCCCCTCGAGCCTGCTCCGCCACTCAATAAGATCCTGGCTGATCTTCGGCCTCAACTCCACTTTCCCTTCCGATCTCCATGTCCCTTGATTCCCTTAGCACCCAAGAATCTATCGATCTCAGTCTTGAGTACATTCATCGACTGAGCATCCACAGCTCTCTGGGGTAGAGAATTGCAAAGATTCACAACCCTGAGTGAAGAAATTTCTGTCCGAAATGGCCATCCCTTTATCCTGAGACTGTTCCCTAGTTCTAGACTCTCCAGCCAGGGGTCCTACAAGATCGGGTCCTTCTGTCATGCCCTCTGTGGCTCATTAGCCCGCGACATTCCCTGTCCATGTTCATGCCTCAGAGGATACTGATGCACTTCTGGGGATACTTGGAGCAAGGGGCCGGAGAGCGAACAATGACAGTAGAATTGCAGCCCAGTGGGACTCGGCACCCACAGCAGAGGAATTAGAAAGTAAAAGAACTGCAGCTGCCAGGAGGGCCGACTGGAGAGCAGCCTGCTCTGTGGTCGCCCCGAATGGTGCTTCATGATAAGCTGACAAGAGCAGGGTTTTTGAAGGTTACACATTAACTCCGTTAACCTTCGGCGCTAGTTTCCAATTGATTAGCTGCCCTTCAGCTACTTTCATCCTGTTGCGTTCGCACCACCAGCCACTGACACACGGGCTTTGCGCAGAAAGCAGCCACACCAAAGTGAAGAGGGCAGCCTCGCTCAGAAAGCCCGGTCTGCCCAGGAGCCAGCCTTAGCAAAGCCGGTAAATTTACGTGGGTGCTCCCGGGGCTGTGCGAGTCACGCATCAGTTGCGGCAACGCTTGGCCCAGCTTCACACTGCAACACTTGGGTGAATCCCATTAGTACAAGGGCCCCAGGAGCAATAAATCCAACTCAAAGAGGATATAAACATTAGGAACTGGAGCTTCACAGTGGCTCAGTAGGTGAATGTGCTTATTTTAAAGCCGTACCCTACAGACCCAGGAGGTCCCGGGATTATAGAACTGAGAAAGAAAAAAAAAGACTTGGATTAATACAGCGCCTTTCACAACCACTGGACGTCCCAAAGCGCTTTACAGCCAATGAAATACTTTTGAAGTGTAGTCACTGTTGTAATGTAAAAAACGCAACACCCAATTTGCGCACAGCAAGCTCCCACAAGCAGCAATGTGATAATGACCAGATAATCTTTTTTTTTAGTGATGTTGGTTGAGGGATAAATATTGGCCAGGACACCGGGGAGAACTCCCCTGCTCTTCTTCGAAATAGTGCCATGGGATCTTTTACGTCCGCCTGAGAGAGCAGACGGACCTCGGTTTAACGTCTCATCCAAAAGACGGCACCTCCGACAGTGCAGCACTCCCTCAGCACTGCACTGGAGTGTCAGCCTAGATTTTTGTGCTCAAGTCTCTGGAGTGGACTCGAACCCACAACCTTGTGACTCAGAGAACTGAGCCATGGCTGAGCCCTCCAGACCCAGGAGGTCCCGGGATTGGTTGCTTGTCTATGCCGCGTTAGCTGAGCTCAGGCTAGTAGCAGTAGGGGTCACAGCATCCTCAGGCTAACGTCAGCCTGGTTTCCCTCTCTGACTACTATCTAGTAACGTGCTGGAAAGTACACGGGGTGGGGAACAGTCGGATTTGGGGTTGGATTAAACTCAAACAAACAAAAACAAGTGCGTCACATCACAAGCTAAGGTCATACAGGGCGGCGTGATTCAAACTATGGTGACAGCAGCTTTTACTGAGCGATAAGGAACCAGCATGCTTTGTTAGAGGTCAGGAATAGTGTCCGGACTAGATGTATTAAAGTGGAGGATCACTCACTTCCGTAGCAGCACGACGTCAGCAAGGACGCTGAACATCTGATAAAGACCAGAGGCCTCGTTGACGCGCTTGATTATGACTTTGGTCAACTGGGTGATGGGCAGGACTGTGGCCGGCCACTGGACGCTGTGGTACCGATGCTCCAGCAAATGGTGAACTGCACGGGCTGGTGGAAGCAAACCAAAAACCGCAGGTTATAACAGCAGCATTGCAGACTATGCACTGCAATGAAATGCGATGCCTGCGACCTTGATCAAGCTTGTGGTATAAAATGTTCTTTCAGCTGCACGCGAGAAAGGCTCCATTAGTTACCGGGGTAAATCTACTCGTAAATGACTAGTTGGTGAAGGCAGCCATCTTGACCAGGAGGTCTCTCATTCATCCCAGTCCTCGTCGAGCATGGAAGTGCACCAGAGGCTATGATAGAAAGAAAAGAATCTGCATTTATATACCGCCTTTCACGTCCTCAGCTTGTCCCAAGGTGCTCACAGCCAATGAATGACTTTTGAAGTGCAGTCATTGTTACGTGATGAAACGTGGCTGTTTCCCCTGGCAGAAGAGTCTAGAACTAAGGGCCACAGTCTCAGGGTATGGTGTCGGCCATTTAGGACTGAGATGAGGAGGAATTTAATCACTCAGAGGGTTGTGAATCTTTGCAATTCTCTACCCCAGGAGGTCTGTGGATGCTCAGTCGACGAGTATATTCAAGGCTGAGATCAATATTTTTGGATACTAAAGGAATCAAGGGGTATGGGCATAGGGCAGGAAAGTGGAGTTGAGGTAGATCAGCCATGATCTTACTGAATGGCGGAGCAGACTCGAGAGGCCGTATGGCCGACTCCTGTTCCTATTTCTTATGTTCTTAATTTGCACACAGAAAGGTCCCACGAACAGCAATGAGATAAATGACCAGTTAACTGGGTTTTGGTGGTGCTGGTTAGTGTCAGCTGTGGCTCAGGTAGCACTCTCGCCTCTGAGTCAGAAGGTTGTGGGTTCAAGTTCCCACTCCAGGGACCTGAGCAAAAAAATCTAGGCTGACACTCCAGTGCAGTGCGGAGGGAGTGCTGCACTGTCGGAGGTGGCGTCTTTCGGATGAAACATTAAACCGAAGCCCCATCTGCCCTCTCAGGTGGACGTAAAAGATCCCATGGCACTATTTCGAAAAAGAGCAGGGGAGTTCTCCCCGGTGTCCTGGGCCAATATTTATCCCTCAATCAACATCGCTAAAACAGATGATCTGGTCATTATCACATTGCTGTTTGTGGGAGCTTGCTGTGCGCAATTGGCTGCCGCGTTTCCTACATTACAACAGTGACTACACTTCAAAAAGTGCTGTAATGGATGTCCGGTGATCGTGAAAGGCGCTTTATAAATGCAAGTCTTTCATTCTGGTTGAGGGAGCACTGTTGGCCTGGGACAGTGGGAGACCTTGCCTGCTCATCTTGAATAGCACCACCGGAACAAAAAGACAGGGTCTTGGTTTAATGTCACATCCAAAATACAGCACCTCCCTCCGCCAGTGCCACAACCCGTCAGTATGGCAGTGAAGTGTCAGCACAGATTATGTGCTCAAATCCTGAAGTGGGGCTTGAGCCCACAACCTGGAGTTAGAGGCGAGAGTGCTCCCATTGAACCAGGCTGATACTGAGACCTTAAAGGTCCCAGCGTCAGTCCCCGATCTATGCAGTTGGACAATCTCACCTGAGACAGTGGTAGGGGGGATACAACTGACCGCACTATCCTTTATCTGGGTTTGGGAGGGGGTGCGGGGAGGGAAAGAGAAAAATCAGACAGGGTTCCCTATCACTATCCAGTGACTCCTCTTGGAACGTGCATGTGTGAGGATATTGGAAGAAAACTGAATTAAGTTGGACTGCGCTTTCTCCCGTGACCCAAAATCCTGGCAACACTCGCGCATGGGCAGGATACGGGTGAGCTGCAAACCTCACAGCGCAGTGCCCTAAGGAGAGGAGAAAGGGAAAAAAGTGGAGAAGGCAGCAAGGGGATGTGTATTGCACCATCAACAACTTACATTGATACAGCACCCAGTAAAATGTCCTAAAGCGCTTCACAAGAGCACTATAAAACAAAGTTTGACACCGAGCCACATAAGGAGACATTAGGACAACGACCAAATGCTTGGTCAAAGAGGTAGATTTTAAAGAGCGTCTTGAGAGAGGTGGAGGGGTTTCGGAAGGGAATGCCAGAGCTTAGGGCCTAGGCAGCTGAAGGCACGGCCGACAACGGTGGAGCGATTAAAATGGGGGATGCGCAAGAGGCCAGAATTGGAGGAGCGCAGAGATCTCGGAGGGTTGTGGGGCTGGAGGAGGTTACAGAGATATTGAGGGGCGAGGCCATGGAGGGATTTGTAAACAAGGATAAGAATTTTAAATCGAGACATTGCCGGACCGGGAGCCAATGTAGGTCAGTGAGCACAGGAGTGATGGGTGAACGGGACTTGGTGCGAGTTAGGATACGGGCAGCAGAGTTATGGATGAGCTCAAGTTTATGGAGGGTGCAAGGTGGGAGGCGGCCAGGAGAATGACTCCATGGGCACTCGGTTTTATCTAGAAACTTGAGCAATATAAACAGGGCAGTTTCTGGAGCAATGAGAGCTGCGGCAGCTACAGGAAGTGACTGTGCAATATAAGGCAGCATTAGTACTGGTTTGGAGCACAGTCGACACACAGATACAGCTCCAATCAAGAGAAGCAGCTCTGTGAACGTGGGGAATATCGGAGGCCGGGGTCAGGTTCCTAGTCTCCTTTACACTGGGCGTCAGCCAAGTATTCAAAGGCAGCTGGCTTGGATCAAACGTCAGCTGTAAATTAGCCAGGCGATCTGTCTCTGCTTCTCCGCATCCCACTGACCTACATTAGAAACCCATCGCTGAACTCCACTGAAACTTACTGCAGTTGGAAAGGTCAGCAGGAGGACACACCAGCCTTTGTGACAGGCCCCGCAGCACTTTTAATCATATTTAAAAGGACCATGATCAAAAGGACACGCGTCTGATCTGAGCCAAGCTGAAATTGAAGCCCTTCAGGCTGTCTGCCCTGAATCCTACTACTATTCCTTTGTTGCATTAACAACCTCGCAAGAGTGCGCACACTCTCTAGTGCCTTTATACCCTGGACGAGGGGTAGTCCGCTGCTTAAATAGACTGTTTGCTGTGAGGCCTACCGCATGTCCCGCCCCGCCTCCAACTCATTGGCTGACACAGTGGTGTCAATCGACATTTTGACCTTTTACATCTATCTGAAGAGGCGGATGGAGTTTCATTGGAAGGACGGCCCCTCCGACAGTGCTGCACTCCCTCAGTACTGCCCCGGAGTGTCAGTCTGGATTGTGTGTTCAAATCTTGGAGCGGTGATTTGCATTTTTCCTACAAACAACAGCAACTGCATTTCAAAAGGACTTAATTTTGGCTGTAAATCGCTTTGGGACGTCCTGAGGTTGTGAAAGGCGCTATAGAAATGCAAGTTCTTTCTTCCTTTAGAAATTACAACACAAAATCAGGCTGATTTGGCCGAACCAGGCCATGTTGGTGTTTACCCTTCACATGAGCAGCAGCCCTAATCCCATGTAGAGTATGTGCCCGCTCTGGTCACACACCCCCCTTCCCTTCAATCACCCATCGAACCTATTCTCAAATGTCGCTGCTTCAATCACTAATTCCGCTCGTGAATTCCACAGCCTCACAATTCTTTGCGTAAAACCTTTTCTGCTGCTCTCTGTGCGACATCTCTTCCGTTTAATCTCATTTAGTTTAAAAAGGGTGGCTGTAGTAAAGATGTTTCCACTTGCGGGGGGAGTCCAAAACTAGGGGATATAAATACAAGATAGTCACTAAAATAAATCCAATAAAGGAATTCAGGAGAAACTTTTTCACCCATAGAGTGGTTAGAATGTGGAACCTGATACCATAAAGGGGAGATGAATAGCACAGATGCATTTAAGGGAAAGATAGAGAAGTACATGAGGGAGAAAGGGATAGAAGGATATGTTGATAGGGGAAGATGAAGAGGGGGTGGGAGGAGGCGCGTGTGGAGCAGAAACACTGGGATAGACCGGCTGGGCCGAATGGCTTGTTTCTGTGCTGTACATTCGATGTGTTTTTTGCTTTAGGGAATGCTATTAGTCTCGATGCTCACTCGTGTAACGGAACCCATGGATGAACCCGCCAGCTGATTTCCTGTAATCGACGGAATGACTGGCTGTCCCGATAATAAACATTCCAGGCAGGCTTTCCGATTCGTAGGTGGCTTTGACCAGCGGGTACTTATTCGTGCGACCTCGGCCACACTGAGGCTTGGTAAGACTGTCGGAGAAACAAGAGCAGGGATGAAGACATCCTTTTACTTTCCTTCTCAACAAACATAGAAACATAGAAGATAGGAGCAGGAGTAGGCCATTCGGCCCCTCGAGCCTGCTCCGCCATTTAATGAGATCATGGCTGATCATCCAAACTCAGTACTCTGTCCCTGCCTTCTCTCCATATCCCTTGATCCCTTTAGCCTTAAGAAATATATCTAACTCCTTCTTGAATATATTTAATGAATTGGCCTCAACTGCCTTCTGTGGTAGAGAATTCCACAGGTTCACCACCCTCTGGGTGAAGAAATTCCTCCTCATCTCAGTCCTAAATGGCTTACCCCTTATCCTTAGACTGTGACCCCTGGTTCTGGACTCCCCCGCCATCGGGAACATCCTTCCTGCATCTAGTCTGTCTAGTCCTGTTAGAATTTTATAAGTTTCAATGAGATCCCCTCTCATTCTTCTAAACTCTAGCGAATACAAGCCTAATCGACCCAATCTCTCTTCATACATCATTCCTGCCATCCCAGGTATCAGTCTGGTGAATCTTCGCTGCACTCCCTCCATGGCAAGAACATCCTTCCTCAGATAAGGCGACCAAAACTGCACACAGTACTCAAGGTGTGGTCTCACCAAGGCCCTGTACAACTGCAGCAAGACATCCTTGCTCCTGTACTCTAATCCTCTCGCTATGAAGGCCAACATACCATTTACCTTCTTAACCGCCTGCTGCACCTGCATGCTTACCTTCAACGACTGGTGCACAAGGACTCCCAGGTCTCGTTGCACTTCCCCTTTTCCCAATCTATTGGCGTTCAGATAATAATCTACCTTCCTGTTTTTGCCACCAAAGTGGATAACCTCGCATTTATCTGCATTATACTGCATCTGCCATGTATCTGCCCAATCACCCAACCTGTCCAAATCATACTGGAGTTTCTCTGCATCCTCCGCACAGCACACACGCCCACCCAGCTTTGTGTCGTCTGCAAACTTGGAGATATTACATCTAGTTCCCTCGTCTAGATCATTAATATATATTGTGAATAACTGGGGTCCTAGCACCGATCCCTGCGGTACCCCACTAGTCACTGCCTGCCACTCTGAAAAAGACCCGTTTATTCCAACTCTTTGCTTTCTGTCTGCCAACCAGTTCTCTATCCAAGTCAGTACCTTACCCCCAATCCCATGTGCTTTAACTTTGCATGCTAATCTCTTATGCGGGACCTTATCGAAAGCCTTCTGAAAGTCCAAATACACCACATCCACTGGTTCTCCCTTATCTATTCTACCAGTTACATCCTCAAAAAATTCCAGTAGATTAGTCAAGCATGATTTACCTTTTGTAAATCCATGTTGACTTTGTCCGATCCTGTCACTGTTTTCCAAGTGCTCTGCGATTACATCTTTTATAATGGACTCTAGCATTTTGCCCACTACCGGTGTCAGGCTTACCGGTCTATAATTTCCCGTTTTCTCTCTACCACCTTTTTTAAATAGTGGGGTTACATTAGCTACCCTCCAATGGGAACTGTTCCAGAGTCTATAGAATTTTGGAAGATGACCAGCAATGCATCTACTATTTCTAGGGCCACTTCCTTAAGTACCCTAGGATGTAGATTAGCAGGCCCTGGGGATTTATGGGCCTTCAATCCCGTCAATTTCCCGAACACCATTTCCCTACAAATACTGATTTCATTCAGTTCCTCCCTCTCATTAGATCCTATGTTCCCCGACATCTCTGGGAGGTTATTTGTGTCCTCCTTTGTGAAGACAGAACCAAAGTATGTATTGAATTGGTCTGCCATTTCTTTGTTCCCCATTATAAATTCCCCTGATTCTGACTGCAAGGGACCTACGCTTGACTTCACCAATCTTTTTCTCTTCACCTATCTATAGAAGCTTTACAGTTAGTTTTTATGTTCCCTGCAAGCTTACTCTCATACTCTATTTTCCCCCTCTTAATTAATCCCTTTGTCCTCCTTTGCTGAATCCTAAACTGCTCCCAATCCTCAGGTTTGCTGCTTTTTCTGGCCAATTTATATGTCCTCTCCTTGGATCTTATGCTATCCCTAATTTCCCTTGTTAGCCACGGTTGAGTCACCTTTTTTGTTTTATTTTTATGCCAAACAGGGATGAACAAATTTTGTAGTTCATCCATGCGATCTTTAAATGTTTGCCATTGCCTATCCACCATCAACCCTTTAAGTAACGTTCCCCAATCCATCCTAGCCAACTCGCGCCTCATACCATCGTAGTTTCCTTTATTTAAATTCAGGACCCTGGTCTCTGAGTCAACTACTTCACTCTCCATCTTAATGAAGAATTCTATCATATTATGATCGCTCCTCCCCAAGGGGCTTCCCACAACAAGATTGCTCATTAATCCTTTCTCATTACATAATACCCAGTCTAAGATGGCCTGATCTCTAGTTGGTTCCTCGACATATTGGTCCAGGAAACCATCCTGTATACACTCTAGGAATGATGATCTATTCCCCGTCTATCCTAAAGGTGGTGACCCCCCCTTGCTGGGGCTTGGCTCCTCAGGCATCAGCTGCCCTCCCGGTAGCATGCCCATTGTTTGAGAGAGTGTGTTGGGCGGTTGCTCAACTGTGGAGGGCATCACAGCCAAGTTAGACCCCGTCCCTTACCCGAAGTTCACATTTCTAGCAAGGCTCGCCGGAAGAGTGACCAGGAGTAGGAGCCCTGGCTGATTTCCCCACCCCGCCCCCAGTTCAGTGGTGCTGAGTCCAGTCACAGCGCCTCCAGCCGCCCATCGGTTTACTCAGCACAGGCTGGTAATCGAACCCGGGGCCTTCCTGATCCCAACGGCTCATTTTCACACTGGGACCAAGAGCGATTCTGGTACAGGGTCACCAGGAAACAAAGGATAAATATACCTGAAACTAAAACAGAAAATGTTAGAAACACTTTTATTACAGATGAACAACATTTAAAAAGGAACAGAACAAGGGGAAGGGGGCGGGGGAGGGAAAAACATACCAGAAAATAAATAAAATGACCTATAAAGTTCTTAAGCGGAGAACAGGAGATAGTTAAATGCAGAATATAGGAGGCACAATGAGAGAAATCGAAGAAATAAAAGATATGTAAGAGACACAGAGTGTGTGTGAATAGCTAAAGGGCCGGAAGAACGTAGGAACAGGAGGAGGCCATTCAGCCCCTTGAGCCTGTTCCGCCATTCAATGAGATCATGGCTGATCTGTGACCTAACTCCATATACCTGTCTTTGCCCCATATCCCTTAATATCTTAAGGTTGGAGGCTATGAGGGAAGATCTCCAGAGAAGCGGAGGTCAGTAACAGTCTGGGGAATGATGCCTTGGTGCTTAGTAGTGGGGTCATGGTCCAGGGGAGATGATAGGAGTTGTCAAGAGAGTTGATATTCAGCCTGAGCACGGTAGAGGAGATCCTTCTGCCATACAACCACAGCGTCCTCTGTCAGCGGGTTTTAATAACAATGTTGGGATTGGACGCCACAGAATGGAGCATTGCAAATTCAGAGGGAGATAAATTAGAGTGAGTGAGGGAAGCGAAGAAACTGATAAAGCCAATATCACACTGGCAGTTCTCAATAAATTAAAAAAATCAAGAGAGAATAGGAGCTAAGAGGAAGGGGTCCACGTCGATTGAGTAGGCAGAAGACAGGAGGGTCAGATACGTGTGTGGGGGGGGGGGTGGGGGGGAGGAGAATTGGGGTTGGGAAGCACATAAGAACTAAAGAATTAGGAGCAGAAGTAGGCCCCTCGAGCCTGCTCCGCCATTCAATAAGATCATGGCTGATCTTCGACCTCAACTCCACTTTCCCACCCAATCCCCACATCCCTTGATTCTCCAAGAGTCCAAAAATCTATCTATCTCAGCCTTGAATATACTCAGTGATTCAGCATCCACAGCCCTCTGGGGTAGAGAATTCCAAAGATTCACAACCCTCTGAGGGAAGAAATTCCTCATCTTGGTCCTAAATGGCCGACCCCTTATCCTGAGACTATATCCCCTAGTTCTAGACTCTCCAGCCAGGGAAACAACCTCTCAGCATCTACCCTGCCAATCTCTTCAGAATCTTATATGTTTCAATGAGATCACCGCTCATTCTTCTTAACTCGAGAATATAGGCCTATTCTACTCAATCTCTTCTCATAGGACAACCCTCTTATCCCAGGGATCAATCTGGTGAACCTTCGTAGCATGGAGGTGAAGGCAAGAGAAGAGGAGCTCGGGATTATTGAAGTGGGGGCATCGGGGAAACAATGCTGCGGACAGATCGTTTGGGGTTGTGGGGAGGTTACGGGGGTAGCGAAAATACGCCAAGGGGCGAGTTTGGAAGGAGAAATGGGAGTCTAAAACCAAGTGAAGAGAAAGATGGGATCAGGAGAAAGGATGTCATCCAAGAGCTGTTGAAGGTTGCAGCTCTTGCCACCTAAAAGGAAGGGAATAAAAGTTTTTTGTTGTTAAGGTGCTGGATGAGGCGAAGGTTGAAATGGAATGGAGGACCGGGACAGCTCGGAAATAAAGTGAGGCGATGCTGCTGGAGAGAAAGGTCGAGAGCGGTGTGTGGTGGAATTTAGGAATGGACTAATGTACCTCAACACTGCTCAAACGACAGGAAAAAGCGAGGTGAAGGGGGGGGGGGGGGAACCTCTAAAGCTGCCACCCAGCACTGCCCGAGAGTTCAAAGGGCGCTGCTACTGCGCGCTTACTTGTTGAAAATGGAAAAGTCGAACTTCCACCCTAAGCAGCGGATGACACGGTCGTAAGGCTGACGCACTGCAAAGTTATCAAGCCCTTCTTCAGCCAGGAGGCGCTGGTCGTTGCTGTTATACGACGGGTCTTGGGAGACGTTGTTCTTGTCAAAGTAGTTTCTCAGTCTTAGGTGCAGCTTTCCCGTTTTGTCTTGGATGATGACAATGTTTTCCAGGTCTCCCTCCAGCAAGCCGTCCAGTGACTTCAGCTGGTAGGTGTCCAGCATGGCGTTATTCACTGCCCTGAGGTGCACAAGAGTGAACAGAACCGTGAGGAGGTGTTAGGGACCGAAAGCAGCAGGTCCCCTTGGCCTACCAGCTAACCGCCCAGCAGAGCGGCACTCTTACAAACCTGCAGGCCCGAGAAGTTCAAACAGGCGGAGCAAGGGATGGAAAGAGGCAGCACCACAGGAGAGCGGGGCCAGGTCAGTACAGGCAGGCAGCATCACTAAGGCACAGAATATAAGAGCAGGGAGGTTATGCTTGAATTGTATAAAACACTAGTTAGGCCACAGCTAGAGTACGGTGTACAGTTCTGGTCACCACATTACAGGAAGGATGTGATTGCACTAGAGAGGGTACAGAGGAGATTTACGAGGATGTTGCTAGGACGGGAGAATCTTAGCTATGAGGAAAGATTGGATAGGCTGGGGTTGTTTTCTTTGGAACAGAGGAGGCTGAGGGGAGACTTGATTGAGGTGTATATAATTATGAGGGGCCTAGATAGAGTGGATGGGAAGGACCTATTTCCCTTAGAAGGGTCAATAACCAGGGGCATAGATTTAAAGTAATTGGTAGAAGGAGTTGAGGGGAGTTGAGGAGAACTTTTTCACCCAGAGGGTGGTGAGGGTCTGAAACTCACTGCTTGAAAGGGTGGTAGAGGCAGAAACCCTCATCACATTTAAAAAGTACTTGGACATGCACTTGAAGTGCTGTAACCTACAAGGCTACGGACCAAGAGCTGGAAAGTGGGATTAGACTAGCTCTTCTTCGGCCGACACAATACGATGGAATGAATGGCCTCCTTCTGTGCCGTAAGTTTCTGATTCTATGAAGACTTGTGGAATCGAACTCGGCTTTCGCCTGTGCTGTTCCTCTGTGATCGGGGGGGGGGGGGGGGGGGGGGGGGGGGGGGGTAGAACTTGTGTAAAATGTCTGAGGTTGCTCAGCTTGTAAACATCCAAGTGCTTAAGAAATATTCAGCCAATAGGAAAAATTATCTTTAAACTCAAACATAAATACAAATTTTGCAATACAGCTTGTTTTATTAACTTGGCTTGCATTCCCTTAAGTTTAGAAGGTTAAGGGATGATCTAATCGAGGTGCTTTAAAATGTTAAGAACATAAGAAATAGGAGCAGGAGGAGGCCATTCGGCCCCTCGAGCCTGCTCCACCATTCAATAAGATCATGGCTGATCTGATCTTGGCCTCAACTCCACTTTTCTGCCTGTTCCCCATAACCTTTGACTCCCCTGTAGTTCAAAAATCTGTCTATCTCAGCCTTGAATATATTCAGTGACTCAGCCTCCACAGCTCTCTGGGGTAGAGAATTCCAAAGATTCACGACCCTCTGAGAGAAGAAATTCCTCCTCATCTCCGATTCAAATGGGCGACCCCTTATTCTGAAACTATGCCCCCTAGTTCTAGATTCCCCCACGAGGGGAAACATCCTCTCAGCATCTACCCTGTCAATCCCCCTCAGAATCTTATATGTTTCAATAAGATGCCCTCTCATTCTTCTAAACTCCAATGAGTATAGGCCCAACCTGCTCAACCTTTCCTCATAAGACAACCCCTTCATCCCAGGAATCAACCTAGTGAACCTTCTCTGAACTGCCTCCAATGCAAGTATATTCGTCCTTAAATAAGGAGACCAAAACTGTACACAGTACTCCAGGTGTGGTCTCACCAACGCCCTGTAGCAAGTTGTAGCAAGACTTCCCTACTTTTATACTCCATCCCCCTTGCAATAAAGGCCAACATTCCATTTGCCTTCTTAATTACTTGCTGTACCTGTATGCTAACCTTTTGTGTTTCATGTACGAGGACACCCAGCTCCCTCTGTACCGCAGCATTCTGTAGTCTCTTGCCATTTAAATAATATTTTGCTTTTCTATTCTTCCTACCAAAGTGAATAACCTCACATTTTCCCACATTATGTTCCATCTGCCAAATTTTTGCCCACTCACTTAACCTATCTATATCCCTTTGCAGACTCTCTGTGTCCCCCTCACAACTTGCTTTCCCACCTATCTTTGTATCATCAGCAAATTTGGCTACAGTACACTCGGTCCCTTCATGCAAGTCATTAATATAGATTGTAAATAGTTGAGGCCCCAGCACTGATCCCTGTGGCACCCCACTGGTTACAGTTTGCTAACCTGAAAATGACCCATTTATCCCTACTCTGTTTTCTGTTAGTTAGCCAATTCTTTATCCATGCTAATGTATTACCCCCAACACCATGAGCTCTTATCTTGTGCAGTAACCTTTTATGTGGCACCTTATCGAATGCTTTCTGGAAATCCAAATACATTACATCTACTGGTTTCTCTTTATCCACCCTGCTCGTTACATCCTCAAAGAACTCTAATAAATTTGTCAAACACGATTTCCCTTTCATAAAACCATGCTGACTCTGCTTGATTGTATTATGATTTTCTAAATGTCCTGCTACTACTTCCTTAATAATGGATTCAGCATTTTCCCAATGACAGATGTTAGGCTAACTGGCCTATAGTTTCCTGCTTTCTGTCTCCCTCCTTTCTTGAATATGGGCGTTAGATTTGCGGTTTTCCAACCCGCTGGGACCTTTCCAGAGTCATGGAAATTTTGGAAGATTACAACCAATGCATCCACTATCTCTGCAGCCACTTCTTTTAAGACCCTAGGATACAGGCCATCAGGTCCAGGGGACCTGTCAGCCTTTAGACCCATAAGTTTGCCTAGTAATTTTTCTCTAGTGATAGTGATTGCTTGAAGTTCCTCACTCCCTTTTGCCCCTTAATTTTCCACTATTATTGGGATGCTTTTAGTGTATTCTACCGTGAAGACAGATACAAAATATTTGTTCAAAGTCTCTGCCATTTCCTTGTTTCCCATTATTAATTCCCTAGTCTCATCCTCTAAGGGACCAATGTTTACTTTAGCTACTCTCTTCCTTTTTATATACTTGTAGAAGCTCTTACTGTCTGTTCTTATATTTTTTGCTAGTTTATTCTCATAATCTATTTTCTCCCTCTATTATTTTTTTAGTCATCCTTTGCTGGTTTCTAAAAATGTCCCAATCGTCTGGCCTACCACTAATCTTCGCAACATTGTATGCCTTTTCTTTCAATTTGATACCCTCCTTAACTTCCTTAGTAAGCCATGGGTGGTTCATCTTTCGCGTAGAGTCTTTCTTTCTCACTGGAATATATCTTTGTTGAGAGTTATGAAATATCTCCTTAAAAGTCACCCACTGCTTATCTACCATCTTACCTTTTAATCTATTTTCCCAGTCCACTTTAGCCAACTCTGTCTTCATACCCTTGTAATTGCCTTTATTTAAGTTTAAGATACTAGTTTCAGACCCAAGTTTCTCACCCTCAAACTGAATGTGAAATTCTCATGTTATGATCACTCTTCCAGTTAAAAAGGATTCAATAAACTATTTCCTCTGGTGGGAGAATCCAGAACAAGGGGGCACAATCTTAAAATTATAGCCAAGCCATTCAGGGGTGATGTCAGGAAGCACTTCTTCACACAAAGGGTAGTGGAAATCTGGAACTCTCTCCCCTAAAAGACTGTGGACGCTGGGACAATTGAAATTTTCAAGACTGAGATTGACAGATGTTATGAGGTAAGGGTATTGAGGACGATAGAGCAAGGGCGGGTAAATAAAGCTGAGATACAGATCAGCCCTGATCTAATTCAATGGCGAAAAGGGCTCGAGAGACTGAATGGCCTCCTCCTGTACCTACATATTCTGCATTTTATGGTTTACATAGTTGCAAGGATAGGGGAATTTCTGGAATTTTCCTTAATTTGAAAATCATAGAATCATACTGCACAGGAGGCTGCTATTCGGCCCATCGTGCCTGTGCCGGCTCTTTGAAAGAGCCGTAAGTCTCACTCCCCCCCCTGCTCTTTTCCCACAGCCCTGCAAATTTTTCTTTTTCAAGTATTTATCCAATTCCCTTTTGAAAGTTACGATTGAATCTGCTTCCACCTCCCTTTCAGGCAGCGCATTCCTGATCACAACAACTCGCTGCCTAAAAAAATTCTCAGCTCCCTTCTGGTTCTTTTGGCAATTATCTTAATTCTGCATCCTCTGGTTACCAACCCTCCTGCCACTGGAAACAGTTTCTCCTTACTGACTCTATCAAAACACTTCATGATTTTGAACACCTCTATTAAATCTCCTCTTAACCTTCTCTGTGCTAAGGAGAACAATCCCAACTTCTCCAGTCTCCCCACATAACTGAAGTCCCTCATCCCTCGTACCATTCTAGTAATAAAAACAGAAAATGCTGGAAATACTCAGCAAGTCAGGCATCATCTGTGGAGAGAGAAACAGAGTTAACGTTTCAGGTCTATTGTCAGAACTGGAAAAAGTTAGAGATGTAACAGATTTTAAGCAAGTGCAGGGGCAGGGAAAGGGGGGAGGGGAGGAAAGAACAAAAGGGAAGGTCTGTGATAGGGTGGAAGGCAGGAAAGATTCAATAACAAAAGGTATGATAGTACTCTAGCAAATTTACTCTGCACCCTCCCTAAGGCCTTGACATCCTTCCTAAGGTGCGGTGCCCAGAATTGAACACAATACTCCAGCTGAGGTCTAACCAGAGATTTATAAAGGTTTAGCATAACTTCCTTGCTTTTGTACTCTATGCCTCTAAAGCCAAGGACCCCATATGCTTTTTCAACAGCGACAACAACTTGTCCTGCCACCTTCAAATATTTGTATACGTACACCCTCATCCTCTCTGTTCCTGCACCCCCTTTAAAATTGTACCATTTAATTTATGTTGCTTCTCCTCATTCATCCTTTCAAAATGCAGCACTGCATTGAGGGGAGGAGAGTAGATATTATACAGGTTTATTTCAAGAGCCTGAAGGGTTGAAATGAATGCTTGAGGTACTTGTAATGAACAAGTTAGGCTGTTTGTATGAACTTCTTCTGCACTATTTTTAACAGATTTGTTAATCATTTCCTTTAATTGGATTAATGAATTCACTGAAATAGTGCACAGTGACATTCATACAAATGTGGCCATGTGTTTGTTATAAATACCAGAGATTCAACTGAACCCATCATTGTACACAGTCTGTGGAACGGTCAGGCTGATGGCCCTCTTCTCATACTCACTCCACCATCGGTGCACTTTACATAGAATTACATTCCATAGAATGTACAGCACAGAAACAGGCCTTTTGGCCCGTCTATGCCGGTGTTTATAGAAACATAGAAGATAGGAGCAGGAGTAGGCCATTCGGCCCCTCGAGCCTGCTCCGCCATTCGATGAGATCATGGCTGATCATCCAAACTCAGTACCCTGTACCTGCCTTCTCCCCATATCCCTTGATACCTTTAGCTTTAAGAAATATATCTAACTCATTCTTGAATATATTTAATGACTTGGCCTCAACTACCTTCTGTGGTAGAGAATTCCACAGGTTCACCACTCTCTGGGTGCTCCACTCGAGCCTCCTCCCACCCCTCTTCATCTCATCCTATCAGCATATCCTTCTATTCCTTTCTCCCTCGTGTTTATCTAGCTTCCCCTTAAATGTATCTATACTATTCGCCTCAACTACTCCCTGTGGTAGCGAGTTCCACATTCTCATCACTTTCTGGGTAAAGAAGTTTCTCCTGAATTCCCTATTGGTTTTATTAGTGACCATCTTGTATTTATGGGCCCTAGTTTTGGTCTCCCCCCAAGTGGAAGCATCTTCTCTGCATCTACCCTATCAAACCCCTTCATCATCTTAATGCCCTCCAGCAGAAATCACTGGATGGTATCGGGAGTGAAAATCCTGGCTGACTTCTCCCGTCCATGGGCCATGTCCTGTCTCCAGTCTCAACAACAACTTGCATTTATATAGCACCCTTAACATAGTAAAACGTCCCGAGGCATTTCACAGGTGCGTTATCAAGCAAAATTTATCACCGAGCCACATAAGGAGATATTAGAAATAAAAACAGAAAATGCTGGAAACACTCAGCAGGTCAGGCAGCATCTGTGGAGAGAGAAACAGAGTTAACGTTTCAGGTCGATGACCCTTCGTCAGAACTGGAAAAAGTTGGAGATGTAACAGATTTTAAGCAAGTGTAGGGGCAGGGAAAGGGGGGAGGGGAGGAAAGAACAAAAGGGAAGGTCTGTGATAGGGTAGAAGGCAGGAGAGATTAAAAGACAAAAGGGATGATGGTGTGAGGCAAAAGGAGATGGTAATGGGACAAGTTAAGAAACAAAAGATGAGTCTAGAAGAGGTGTAAATGGAAATGGCAGAATCATCAACAGCTGCCATGTGGAAAAAATAGGGGCAGAGGTTATGGTCTGAAATTGTTGAACTCCATGTTGAGTCCAGAAGGCTGTAAAGTGCCTAATTATTGAGTCATAGAGTTATAGACGCACAAAAGGAGGCCATTTGGCCCATCGAGTCCGTGCCGGCTCTCTGTAGAGCAATCCAGTCAGTCCCATTCCCCCGCTCTATCCCCGTAGCCCTGCTTGTTTATTTCCCTCAAGTGCCTATCCAGTCTCCCCTTGAAAACATTGAGTGTCTCCGCTTCCACCACTTCCGTCGGCAGCGAGTTCCAGGTCCTCACCACTCGCTGCGTAAAAAAGTTTTTCCTCACGTTCCCCCTGTATCTCTTGCCCAAAACCTTGAATCTGTGTCCTCTAGTCCTTGTACCATCAACTAGTGGGAACAGCCTTTCCCCGTCTAGCCTATCCAAACCGGTCATAATCTTGTACACCTCTATCAAATCACCCCTCAACCTCCTTTGCTCTAATGAAAACAAATCCAGCTTCTCCAACCTGTCCTTGTAGCTAAGATCCTCCATCCGCGGAACCATTCTGGTAAATCTCCTCTGCACCCACTCAAGGGCCTTCACATCCTTCCAGAACTGGATGCAATGTCCTGCCACCTTCAAAGATCTATGCACATGAAACCCAGGTCCCTCTGTCCCTACACACTCTTTAGAACTGTGCCATTAAGTGTATATTGCCTTTCCCTGTTCCTTCTGCCAAAATGCATCACCTCACACTTCTCTGTATTAAATTCCATCCGCCACTTGTCTGCCTATTCTGCTATGTCCTGTTGCAGTCGATTTATATCATCATCACTGTTTGCCACCCCCCCAAGTTTGGTGTCATCGGCAAATTTAGAAATTCTACTCTGTATTCCAATATCCAGGTCATTTATATACATCAAAAAAAGCAGTGGCCCCAGCACTGACCATTGGGGAACACCACTGTCCTCCAGTCTGAAAAACAGCTATTTAACCATAACTTGCTGCCTTCTGTCCTTAAGCCAATTCCTTATCCAAGCTGCCACTGACCCACCTATTCCACGAGCCTCAATTTTGCTAACCAGCCTTCTATGTGGTACTTTGTCAAACGCCTTCCGAAAATCCATGTAGACAACATCCATTGCATTCCCTTCATCAACCTCTCCAAGTGCCCGTTAATAATCAAGGAAAAAATTGTTTCTAAAACTTTACCCACCACTGATGTTAAACTGACCGGCCTGTAGTTACTAGGATTGTCCTTACACCCTTTCTTGAACAATGGTGTCACATTTGCCACTTTCCAATCCTCAGGCACCTCCCCCGCATCTAGGGAAGAATGGAAAATTGTGGTAAGCCCTTCTGCTATCTCCTCCCCCAATTCCCTTAGCAACCTGGGATGCAAGCCACCTGGACCAGGCGACTTGTCCACTCTAAGCATACCCAGCCTTTCTAGTACATCCTGTCCATCAATTTTCATCCCTTCCATTGCTTCTACCTTTTCCACTTCTCCCGATATTTTGTCAGCATCCACCTCCTTAGTAAACACCGATACAAAGTACTCATGGAGTATTCTAGCCTTGCCCTGCGCCTCTAAGCATATATCAAGATCTTTGTCTCTAATAGGCCCCACCCCACCTCTTACTACCCGCTTACTGTTTACATGCCGGTAGAAGATTTTTGGGTTCCCTTTTATATTAACTGCCATTCTACTCTCTTATTCTCTCTTTGCCAATCTTATTTTCATCTTCATATCCCCTCTCAACTTACTGTAAAGATGAGGTGCTGTTCCTCGAGCTTAGGCTCAGCTTCATTGGAACAGCGCAAGAGGCTGAGGACGGAGAGGTCAGAGTGGGAGTGGAACGGAGAATTAAAGTGACAGATGACCAGAAGCTCGGGGTCATGCTTATGGACTGAACGGCGGTTTTCCGCAAAGCAGTCACCCAATCTACATTTGATCTCCTCAATATAGAGGAGACCACATTGTGAGCAGCGAATACAGTATACTAAATTGCAAGAAAAAGAAGACTTGCATTTATATAGCGCCTTTCACGACCACCGGACGTCCCAAAGCACTTGACAGCCAACAAAGCACTTTTTTGACTGTAGTCACTGTTGTAATGTGGGAAGTACAAGTAAATCGCTGTTTCACTTGGAAGGAGTGTTTGGGGCCCTGGACAGTGGGAAGGGAGGAGGTAAAAGTGCAGGTAGCATCTTAGGAGATATTAGGACAGGTCTTCAAGGAGGAGAGAGAGGTAGCGCGGCGGAGGGGTTTAGGGAGGGAATTCCAGAGCTTAGGGCCTAAGCAGCTGAAGGCACGGCCACCAACGTTGGAGCGATATAAATCAGGGATGGGCAAGAGACCAGAACTGGAGGAGCGCAGAGATCTCGGAGGGTTGTAGGGCTGGAGGAGGTTACTGAGAGAGTCATGTCCCTACAGTCATCTATCTTTTTGCTAAAGGTGCTAAAGGTCTCAGTCGTGCTGGCCGCTGTCAATGTTGAAGTCCCTATGATGAACACGCTCGGCGTTGAAATTGAAAAAGTGATTCTTGCCAATTTAAATCAGATCAGTTGACACTGTTGAAGTCGACACAAGCGACCGAGCGAAAGCCCACCTTCGACTTACCGAATGTCTCCGACGTAATGAGTGGCCCAGGCGAGCCGCACCCGGGACCGGCTCACCGTGTGGATAAAGTTAGTCACTCCGACGATGTTGTCTGCCGTCTCGAACGCCGCGTTGCCCCGGCCCAGGATGAGGACCGTCTGCCCGACAAAGTGGGCGGGGTCGACGGAGACCTTCTCGTAGCCCTCGGCGAACTCGGAGCCTAGAAAATCGGGCGTGTTGGGCACCCCCATCCCGGTCGCAACCAACAGGACACTGAAAGGAGAGAGCGAAACGACAACTAACAGGCACGGCATTAAAAACACAAAGGGCTGCGCGCGCACTCACCTGCCAAGCTCCACAACTCGACAAAGACAAGATACCGCGGCTGCTGGAAGTCTGAAATAAACAGAAAATGCTGGAAATGCTCAGCAGGTCAAGCAACATCTGTGGAGAGAGAAACAAAGTTAACGTTTCAGGTCAATGACCTTTCATCAGAACTGGAAAAAGTTAAGAGTAAGCAAGGGGGGGAAGAACAAAAGGGAAGGTCTGTGATAGGCAGGAGAGATTAAATGACAAAAGATATGATTGTACAAGGCAAAAGGAGATGGTAATGGCTTATGCTAAACCTTTATAAATCACTGGTTAGACCTCAGCTGGAATATTGTGTCCAATTCTGGGCACCACTCCTCAGGAAGGAGGTCAAGGCCTTAGGGAGAGTGCAGAGTAAATTTACGAGAGTACTATCATATCATTTGTCATTTAATCACTCCTGCCTCCACCCAATCACAGACCTTCCCTTTTGTTCTTTCCTCCCTTCCCCACTATCCCTGTCCCTGCACTTGCTTAAAATCTGTTACATCTCTAACTTTTTCCAGTTCTGACGAAAGGTCATCGACCTGAAACGTTAACTCTGTTTCTCTCTCCGCAGATGCTGCCTGACCTGCTGAGTATTTCCAGCATTTTCTGTTCTTAGTCCACAACTCGACAATTCTCTTAAATATTGCGTCCAGTGTCACACAGCCTTCGGCGGCACCAGGGGGAAAGCGCCCGGTGTGGTCAGGTCGGCAGTCACTTACTGCTCGAGGCCTGCGCATCAGGGGCCGACAGCACGGACCACAGCTGTGACAGACGCTTTTACACTCGGTGCAATTCAATTCGTAGAACACTTTGACCTGTTTCGATTCAGCAGCGCGCGATGTAAATGAAAGGATTTTATTTTTATCTGGGCTGGGGCTAACGCCTCCCGCAACCCTGGACTGGATACAAGAGAAGCCTCGTCTGATTGTTGATCCCTCTCTAACCTCTCAGCCTCTCTGATGCAACCTTGCTCGATATGAATCCGGTCAGCGCTTCACTGAATTTTGTCCTCTTGCTCTAAGCTCCAGATCCAAGCTCCTCCTCCTCTGTCCTCACTATGCTGAAATTAAACCTCTGCTCACGAGGCATTCGTTTGCAGGACCTCAAAACTGAGCCGTCCTTTATCAATTTAAAAGGGGTCAGCTGTGGCTGAGTGGGTAGCACTCTCGCCTCCGAGTTAGAAGGTTGTGGGTTCGAGTCCCACTCCAGGAACATGAGCCCATAATCCAGGCTGACACTCCCAGTGCAGTGCTGAGGGAGTGCTGCACTGTCGGAGGTGCCGTCTTTCGGGTGAGACGTTAAACCGAGGCCCCCGTCTGCTCTCTCGGGTAGATCCCATCTCACTATTTCCAAGAGGAGCAGGGAAGTCCTCCCCGGCGTCCTGGACAATATTTATATCCCTCAAAACAGATGATCTGGTCGTTATCACATCGCTGTTTGTGGGAGCTTGCTGTGCGCAAACTGGCTGCCATGTTTCCTACATTACAACAGTGACTACACTTCAAAAAGTACTTCATTGGCCGTGAAGTGCTTTGGGATGTCCTGAGGGCGCTATATAAATGCAAGTTCTTTTTTTTCCCCCCCTAACGGCTGAGAAGGGAATAGAATCATTGCACAGGGCTCCTGCTCCTGATTAACGACACTGTGCGTGAAGACACTGAGCTGGGCCAGACTGACTACCCAGCGTGTCTAGTTACCCCACCGTGTCTGCCAACGAGTTGGAGGCGGGGCGGCACTGACGGCAGGACTCACAGCAAACAGTCTATTTTGCCTGCAACAAAGGAGCAAGGGAGGACATTCAGGGACGAGACAGTTCAGGTACAGACGAGGCAGATTCCTTTGAAGGGAAAAGGTAGAGCATCCAAAGCTAATGCGTCCTGGATGACAAAAAGAAATAAAAGTTAAAATAAAGCAGAAAAAGGAGGCTTATGACAAGTGTCAGGAGCAAGATTCAGTTAATAACCAGGAAGATTATGGAAAGTACAGGACAGAATTGAAAAAGTTAATGCGGGAGGCAAAGAGAGGTTAGGAGAACAGATTAGCAGGCAACATTAAATTGAACCCTAAAACATTTTATAAACATGTAAAGTGTAAGCGGTTAGCTGGGGAAAAAGTTGGGCCTATTGAGGAACCAAAGGGAAATCTTCATGTGGAGGCAGAGGACACGGCTAATGTATTAAATGAGCACTTTGTATCTGTCTTCATAAAGGAAGCGGATGATGTGAAAGTTACACTAAAAGAGGAGAGGGAAGTTATGGACAGGATAGTAATAGATAGAGATGACGTACTAAAAAGATTAGCATTACTGAAAGTAGGTAAGTCACCTAGTCCGGATAGAATGTGTCCTCGGTGGCTGAAAGAAGCAAAGAGAGAAATAGCAGAGGCATTGGTCACAATCTTTCAATCCTCATTGGATACAGGAGTAGTGCCGGAGGACTGGAGGGTCGCTAATGCTATACCACTATTCAAGAAAGGGGAGAGGGATAAACCAGGAAACTACAGGCCAATCAGCCTAACATCGGTGGTGGGGAAGTTATTGGAAACCATTATCAGGGACAAAATAATTTTTCATTTGGAAAGGCATGGGTTAATCAAGGAGAGCCAGCATGAATTTGTTAAAGACAAATCGTGTCTGACTAACTTGATTGAATTCTTTGACGAGGTAACAGTGAAGGTTGATCAAGGTAGTACTGTAGATGTTGTATATATGGACTTTTGGAAGGCATTCGGCAAAGTGCCACACAGGAGACTTGTTAAGACGGTGGGAGCTCATGGAATTAAGGGGAAAGTGGTGGTATGGATACGGAATTGGCTCAGTGACAGGAAGCAGAGGGTGGTGGTGGATGGATGGTTTTCAGACTGGGAGGTGGTTTGCAGTGGTGTTCCCCAAGGGTCAGTTTTGGGTCCATTACTCTTCAATTTTTATAAACGGCCTAGACTCGGGTGTAGGGAGCAGCATTATAAAGTTTGCAGGAGATACGAAACTTTGTAAAGAAGTAGATATTGATGAGGATAGTTATAGGCTTCAGGATGACATAGACAGGATGGTGAAATGGGCAGAAGCACGGCAGATGGAGTTCAATGTGGAGAAGTGTGAAGTGATGTGCTTTGGGAGGACTAATATGGAAAGACAGTCTACTGTAAATGGCACGATTTTGAAAAGTGTAGATGGGCAGAGAGACCTTGGTGTCCATATACACAGATCCTTAAAGGTGGCAGGGCAAGTTGATAAGGTGGTTAAAAAAGCGTATGGGTTACTTGGAAATAGAGGAATAGAATATAAAAGCCGAGAGATCATGCTGGAACTTTATAAATCACTGGTTCGGCCTCAGCTGGAGTATTGTGGACAATTCTGGGCCCCACATTTCAGGAAAGGTGTAAAGGCCTTAGAAAGGGTGCAGAGGAAGTTTACCAGGATGTTACCAGGGATGAGGGACTTCAGTTATGAGGAGAGGTTGGAAAAGTTCGGACTGTTCTCCTTGGAGCAGAGAAGGGTAAGAGGTGACCTAATAGAGGTTTTCAAGACGATGAGAGGTTTTGATAGAGTAGAGAGAGAAAAACAATTCCCTCTGGCGAGTGGGTCAATAACCAGAGGTCACAGATTTAAAATCATTGGAAAAAGATCTCGAGGGGAGATTAGGAGAAATGTTTTCAGAGTTGTGGGGATCTGGAACACTCGACCTGAAAAGAGGGTGGAAGCTGATTCCATCAATAATTTTAAAAGGGAGTTGGACAGGTACTGGAGGATGAGGAACTTACAGGGTTACGGACAAAAAGTGGGGATTTGGGACTAAGCACGACTTCTCTTTCTAAGAGCCAGCACAGGCACGACCAGCTGAATGGGCTCCTTCTGTGCTGTAAGTTTCTATGAGTCTATGAAAGTCTATTTATTCAGCAGAATCCACTTAAACAGCACACTACAGCAAACAGTCTACAGAGTCTATTTAAACAGCGCACTACAGCAAACAGTCTACAGAGTCTATTTAAACAGCACACTACAACAAACAGTCTACAGAGTCTATTTAAACAGCGCACTACAGCAAAGAGTCTCTACGAACTACAGCAAACAGAACTCATGACCGAAACTACAGCAACGCCTCCCGATAAAAGCAGGGTGATTTCTCCAGTAAAATCAATCCCAGTCACTTGCAGCAGTGCGGTCTCTGGGAGGGATTACCCAATCATCTCCTTTCTGGCCGGGAATAGTGGTGTCACTATATGCAGCCTCGGCTACCCGCATGTGCTGGCTCAGGGGCCAAGAATGGCCATTTGGACAAGGTAGCAGAAACCCACTGCTGCCAGCACCAGCTGAAGCCGTCAGGGTAAGGCGATCTGACGTACCTGCACCTGTAATGGTGGTCATTCTGATCCGTCAGGAAGAAGTAGTGTCCGCTCCATGCCCCGGGGTCCCTCTCGGCTTTGATCCACCTTATCTCTGTGTTGTATCGAACCTTCAGACCAAATGTTCTTGTAAAATCATTCAAGTAGTGCACCATGGTGTCAGCATGGGGAAAGAAATCTTTGGAGTAGTGTTTGTAGAGCAGATTGTCATCATGGCTGAGCAGCGAGTTCCAGTCGTGACGGAGGTTAAACTCTTTGTTCTGCTTCCCGGTGTAGCGCTTGTTGATACTGATGAGCTTCCGGTGGCGGGGATAATGTACAAAGAAGCTCCCGGACTGGTTGCTGCGCTCGAAGACCAGGTAGTGTCTTTGGGACTGCTGTAGAAAGTAAGCGATCTGCAGGCCGCCGGGACCTGCCCCGATCACACAGTAGTCGAGGTGCAGGTAGTCTGTCGGCGTGGCTCCGTACGAAGAGGCAAAGGCGACACTTGCCACAAGCGCGGCGAGGGTACAACCCGTCCATGATGTCGGCATGTTGCTCCCAAGGCACCGGTGCCTAACCGAAAATGAGAGAGACAGACATTCACTTTGAGGCAATATGGTGTCAGCTGTGGCTCAGTGAGTAGCACTCTCTCCTGACTCATAAGTTCATGGGTTCAAGTCCCACTCCAGAGACATAATCCAGGCTGACGCGTCCAGTGCAATATTGAAGGAGCTCTCCGCTGCACTGTCGGAGGGGCGGTACTGAGGGAGTGCTGCACTGTCGGAGGGGCAATACTGAGGGAGCGCCGCACTGTCGGAGGGGCAATACTGAGGGAGCGCCGCACTGTCGGAGGGGCAATACTGAGGGAGCGCTGCACTGTCGGAGGGGCAATACTGAGGGAGCGCTGCACTGTCGGAGGGGCAATACTGAGGGAGCGCCGCACTGTCGGAGGGGCAGTACTGAGGGAGCACCGCACTGTCGGAGGGGCAGTACTGAGGGAGTGCCGCACTGTCGGAGGGGCGGTACTGAGGGAGTGCTGCACTGTCGGAGGGGCGGTACTGAGGGAGTGCTGCACTGTCGGAGGGGCAATACTGAGGGAGCGCCGCACTGTCGGAGGGGCAGTACTGAGGGAGCACCGCACTGTCGGAGGGGCAGTACTGAGGGAGTGCCGCACTGTCGGAGGGGCGGTACTGAGGGAGTGCCGCACTGTCGGAGGGGCAGTACTGAGGGAGTGCTGCACTGTCGGAGGGGCAATACTGAGGGAGCGCCGCACTGTCGGAGGGGCAATACTGAGGGAGCGCCGCACTGTCGGAGGGGCGGTACTGAGGGAGCGCCGCACTGTCGGAGGGGTAGTACTGAGGGAGCGCCGCACTGTCGGAGGAGCAGTACTGAGGGAGCGCCGCACTGTCGGAGGAGCAGTACTGAGGGAGCGCTGCACTGTCGGAGGGGCAGTACTGAGGGAGTGCTTGCACTGTCGGAGGGGCAGTACTGAGGGAGCGCCTCACTGTCGGAGGGGCAGTACTGAGGGAGCGCTGCACTGTCGGAGGAGCGGTACTGAGGGAGCGCCGCACTGTCGGAGGGGCAGTACTGAGGGAGCGCTGCACTGTCGGAGGGGCGGTACTGAGGGAGTGCTTGCATTGTCGGAGGGGTAGTACTGAGGGAGAGCTGCACTGTCGGACAGGCAATACTGAGGGAGCGCTGCACTGTCGGAGGGGCAGTACTGAGGGAGTGCTGAACTGTCAGATGTGCCGTCTCTCGGATGAGACGTTATATTGAGGTCCTATCTGCCCTCTCAGGAAGATGTAAAACATTCCACGGCTGCTATTCAGAGATCTTTTATATCCAACTAAGCCGGGCCTCGATTGATCAAGGACACGTCATTCACAGTGAAGTGGGACTTGAACCCATAACCTCCTGACGCAGAGGCGAGAGTGAGCCAAGGCTGACACTTATAAAAGTTATAAATTAGTTATAAAAAAAGTTACCAATTTCTGCTGCAGGTTTTTTTTTTTAACGGCTCAAGTGTAAATTATAAAAATTTCATCCATCTCGTTATATTTCCCTAAAATCCTCGTGACAACACTGCATTAGAACCCGAGATTAGTCATCATCACATTTTGGGATTCAGTATCTGAGTAATTTGAGACGAGACGTGTGGTGAGTGTAGCATATTTGGACCTATGGTTCCCAAAGCTCTCCACCACTGGGGTTTTCCTCGCCTCGTGCCTGGATCTGTTGTAGAATAATCGATAGAGATTGCTTGCTATGATTAGCAATTATCACTGTATCGTGTGACTACCAGGGTGGTAGAAGGCGAAGGAGATGGACTTTAGTCTTTTCTCGTCTCGCATTTCCGATCACATCCTAACAATACTGGGAGGAGTGGTGTGGGCTATCCACAAAATCCCTGAGAGGAATATCACCTTTCAGCATGAAGTACAAATCGACATGTCTGTTTATTCTCCACCACCTTCGCCCCGAATTCAGCCCTCCTGACCCGTGCTGGGGGTTGGTTCCATGGGCACCAACACTCACACCGCCATTCTTTATGCGGGAACCTAGACAACCAACGTCACAAAGTATAACTGATGAACCCAGTTCTCTCCTCATCTGAACAACACTTTCCAGCACTGGATGGCAGTCAGGAGAAGGAATCCTGATTGTTTTTTCCCCCCACCCCAATCTACAACACTGTGGCCAACACTCAGAATCAGACCCAGAACCTTCTGGGTGCTACCTTATATAACATAGAAAGAAAGACTCGCATTTCTATAGCGCCTTTCACGACCACCGGACGTCCCAAAGCGCTTTACAGCCAATGAAGTACTTTTTGAAGTGTAGTCACTGTTGTAATGTAGGAAACGCGCGGCAGCCAATTTGCGCACAGCAAGCTCCCACAAACAGCAACGTGATAATGACCAGATAAGCTGTGTTTGAGGGATAAATATTGGCCCAGGACACGGGGGATAACTCCCCTGCTCTTCTTCAAAATGGGATCTTTTACGCCCACCCGAGAGGGCAGACGGGGGCCTCGGTTTAACGTCTCTTCCGAAAGACGGCACCTCCGACAGGGCGGCACTCCCTCAGTACTGCACTGGGGAGTGTCAGCCTGGATTTTTGTGCTCAAGTCCCTGGAGTGGGGCTTGAACCCACAACCTTCTGACTCAGAGGCGAGGGTGGGACACACTGAGGGGCTACCCCGGGGAGAGGGAAGGTCAAAGGGAAAGAAGGGGTCGAGGGAGCTGTGGGGCAGGCGGAGTTGAGCCCCGATCCCGGGCTTTGTCTCTGAAGCTGCCTCTCAGCCAGGCTTGGGGTCCTGTCAGTGCAACACGGTGCTCACCGGGGTTCGGCCCCCGATTACTGTGCCGTTCCATTTTAGGCCCTAAATCCCCAGTGTAAAGTGACTGCGCTCCCCGTGCGTGTGTGGGTGGGAGGGAGGCGGGGAATGGCAGACAGTCGGAATGTAAACGGCCGCGGACCTACCCGCCGCTCGGCGCTCAATCCACTCGCTGCGGCCCGTCACCCACGGTAACCTTGCGTCCCTGCTGGACGCCGCCACGTAACCGTGCGTCAAACCAGGCGAGGGATCTAGCGCGCCCCTCAGAGGCGGCCGACGGTATTACTGGCGAGACAGGCGCAGCTTCAACAACAACAACAACAACAACGTATATTTATATAGCGCCTTTAACGTAATAAAACGTCCCAAGGTGCTTCACAGGAGTGTTCAGACAGAGAATCAGAAAGAAAAGAAAGACTTGCATTTATATAGCGCCTTTTACCACATCGGATAAGGGGTCAGCCATTTAGGACAGAAATTAGGAGGAATTTCTTCACCCAGAGAGTGGTGAACCTGTGGAATTCTCTGCCGCAGAAGGCAGTTGAGGCCAATTCATTAAATAGATTCAAGAAGGAGTTAGATATATTTCTTAAGGCTAAAGGGATCAAGGGATATGGGGAGAAAGCAGGGACAGGGTACTGAATTTGGATGATCAGCCATGATCTCATTGAATGGCGGAGCAGGCTAGAGGGGCCTGCTCCTATCTTCTATGTTTCTATGTAGGACATCCCAAAGCGCTTTACAATGACGCACTGTTGTGATGTAGGAAACGCAGCAGCCAATTTGCGCACAGCAAGCTACCACAAACAGCAATGTGATAAAGACAAGATAATCTGCTTTTAGTGATGTTGATTGAGGGATAAATATTGGCCCCAGGACAACTCTCCTGCTCTTCTTCGAAATAGTGGCCAAGGGATCTTTTACATCCACCTGAGAGAGCAGACAGGGCCCTCGGTTTGATGTCTCATCCGAAAGATGGCACCTCCGACAATGCAGCACTCCCTCAGCACTGCACTGGAGTGTCAGCCTGGATTTTTGTCCCCAAGTCTCTGGAGTGGGACTATGAACCCACAACCTTCTGACTCAGAAGCAAGAGTGCTACCCACTGAGCCACGGCTGACAGTTAAATCATAGGCTGATAGAGCACAGAAGGAGGCCATTCGGCCCATCGTGCCTGTGCCGGCTCTTTGAAATAGCTATCCAATTAGTCCCACATGAGAATGCAACAAATAATTTACAAACAGAGAAAAGTTAGTGTTCCCCATGCGTTAACTTCTCACAAAAAATAAATAAGAGCTCGGAAAGCAAGGAAGTTATGGTAAACCTTTATAAATCGCTGGTTAGGCCTCAGCTGGAGTATTTTGTCCAATTCTGGGCACCATGCTTTAGGAAGGATGTCAAGGCCTTGGGGAGGGTGCAGAGAAAATTTATTAGAATGGTACCAGGGATGAGGGACTTCAGTTAGGTGGAGAGACTAGATAAGCTGGAGTTGTTCGCCTTAGAGCAGAAAAGGTTAAGGGGAGATTTAATAGAGGTGTTCAAAATCATGAAGGGTTTTGATAATAAGGAGAAACTGTTTCCAGTGGCAGAAGGGTCGGTAACCAGAGGACACTTTTAAGTTAATTGGCAAAAGAGTCAGAGGGGAGATGAGAATTTTTTCTTCGCTACGAGTTGTTGTGATCGGGAATGCACTGCCTGAAAGGGCAGTGGAAGCAGATTCAATAATAGAAACATAGAAACATAGAATCTAGGAGCAGGAGTAGGCCATTCGGCCCGTCGAGCCTGCTCCACCATTCAATACGATCATGGCTGATCATCCAAGTCCAGTACCCTGTCCCTGCTTTAATCCCCACAGTACACATATCCCACCCTACCCCCGTAACCCCACGTATTTAATTCCCCCTAACATATCCTATCCTATCCCCATAACCCCACATATTTAATCCCCCCCTAACACTAAGGGTCAATTTATCATAGCCAAATCAACCTAACCCGCACATTTTTGGACTTTAATAACTTTCAAAAGGGAATTGGATAAATAATAGAAGGGGAGTAAATTGCAGGGCTATGGGGAAAGGGCAGGGGGAGTGGGACTAATTGGAGAGCTCTTTCAAAGAGCCGGCACAGGCACGATGGGCCGAATGACCTCCTTCTGTGCTGTAAAATTCTCTGATTCTAGAAAAGAACCAAACTTACGCTGTCAGGGGGCTTGGGTGATACATTTGCTTCCAACACTTCCGGTCTGCAAGTGCAAACCCAAACTCCTTGTTGCTTGTCACTTCATTTCTTGCTCGGTCTCCCCCTCTGACCTCTCTCTGGCCTTCTGCACGGTTTCAATAAAGCTCAATGCAACCTCAAGGAACAGCACCTGTTCATTCTAGTAGGCACTTTGCACTTTATAAGAAAGAAAGAAAGAAAGACTTGCATTTCTATAGCGCCTTTCACGACCACCGGATGTCTCAAAGCGCTTTACAGCCAATGAAGTACTTTTGAAGTGGAGTCACTGTTATAATGTGGGAAACGCGGCAGCCAATTTGCACACAGCAAGGTCCCACAAACAGCAATGTGATAATGACCAGATAATCTGTTTTTGTTATGTTGGTTGAGGGATAAATATTGGCCCAGGACACTGGGGAGAACTCCCCTGCTCTTCTTCGAAATAGTGCCATGGGATCTTTTACGTCTGCCTGAGAGCAGACGGAGCCTCAGTTTAACGTCTCATCCGACAGTGCAGCACTCCCTCAGCAGTGCACTGGAGTGTCAGCCTAGATTTTTGTGCTCAAGTCTCTGGAGTGGGGCTCGAACCCACACCCTTCTGACTCAGAGGCGATAAGTGCTCCAAAAATGTAGATCTCCCTCAGTACTGCACTGAAGTGTCAGCCTTTATTTATTTCAACTTCTGAATGTTTATTCCCACCCGTATTCTGAGGGGACTGACTCATGTTGGGTTATGAATTCATGAGCCTCCAAAACTTCACTCTTTCCCACGCCAGAGACGTCAGCACAAAATCCAGGCTGACACTCCAGTGCAGCGCCAAGGAATCCGCCAGAGGTGCCCGCTTTTGGATGAGACTTTAAGCCGAGGCCCCGTCTGCCCTCTCAGGTGGACGTAAAAGATCCCATGGCAATATTTTGAAGAAGAGCAGGGGGGAGTTCTCCCCAGTGTCCTGGTCAATATTTACCCCTCAACCGACACCTAAAAACAGATTATCTGGTCATTATCTCATTGCTATTTGTGGGATCTTGCTGTGTGCACATTAGCTGCCGTGTAGAATCCTAGATTAGAATCATAGAATGGTTACAGCACTGAAGGAGGCCATTCGGCCCGTCGAGCCCGTGCCGGCTCTCTGCAAGAGCACTCCAGCTAGTCCCACTCCCCCGCCCTTTCCCCGTAGCCCTGCAAATTTTTTTCCTTCAGGTACTTATCCAATTCCCTTTTGAAAGCCACGATTGAATCTGCCTCCACCACCCTTCCAGGCCGTGCATTCCAGATCTTAACCACTCACTGCGTAAAAAAGTTTTTCCTCATGTCGCCTTTGGTTCTTCTGCCAATCACCTTAAATCTGTGTCCTGTGGTTCTCGACCCTTCCACCAATGGGAACAGTTTCTCTATCTACTCTGTCCGGAACCCTCATGATTTTGAACTCCTCTATCAAATCTTCTCTCAACCTTCTCTGCTCCAAGGAGAACAACCCCAGCTTCTCAGTCTATCCACGTAACTGAAGTCCCTCATCCCTGGAACCATTCTTGTAAATTTTTTCTGCACCCTCTCTAAGGCCTTCAAGTCCTTCCTAAAGTGCGGCGCCCAGAATTGGACACAATACTCCAGTTGAGGTCGAACCAGTGTTTTATAAAGGTTTCCTCCTTCCTCCTTTAAGACGCTTCTTAAAACCGACCTCTTTGACCAAGCTTTTGTGCACCTGTCCTAATTTCTCCTTATGTGGCTCAGTGTCAAATTTTTTGTCTTGTACTCCTTGGGACGTTTTACTACGTTAAAGGTGCTATATAAATACAAGTTGTTGCTGTTGTTGTTGATCATAACTTCCTTGTTTTTGTACTCTATGCCTCTGTTTATGAAGCCTGGGATCCTTTTAACCGCTTTCTCAACCTGTCCTACCACCTTGAATGATTTGTGCACATATACCCCCAGGTCTCTTTTTGAAATTGTGCCCTGTGCACCCACGTCCAAGTCATTAATATATATCAAGAAAAGCAGTGGTCCTCGAACCTGACCCCTGGGGAACACCACTGTACACCTTCCTCCAGTCCGAAAAACAACTGTTCACCACTACTCTCTGTTTCCTGTCACTTAGCCAATTCCGTATCCACGCTGCCACTGTCCCTTTTATTCCATGGGCTTCAACTTTGCTGGCAAGCCTATTATGTGGCACTTTGTCGAATGCCTTTTGGAAATCCATGTACACCACATCAACCGCATTGCCCTCATCTACCTTCTCTGTTACCTCATCAAAAAACTCGATCAAGTTGGTTAAAAACGATTTGCCTTTAAGAAATCCATGCTGGCTTTCCTTAATTAATCCACACTTGTCCAAGTGACTGTTAACTTTGTCTCTGATTATTGTTTCTAAACGCTTCCCCACAACCGAGGTTAAACTGACTGGCTGGCCTGTAGTTGCTGGGTTTATCCTTACACCCCTTTTTGAACAAGCGTGTAACATTTGCAATTCTCCAGTCGTCTGGCACCACCCCCGTATCCAAGGAGGATTTTCTACATTACATTTCCTACATTACAGACGTGACTGTACTTCATTGGCTGTAAAGTGCTTTGGGATGTCCTGAGGTTGTGAAAGGCGCTATAGAAATGCAAGTTCTTTCTTCCTTAAATAAATGATCAAGGTAAGGACCAGTTAACATCACATTCAGAAACATTTCATTTTGACTAAGCCAAACAAAACGGTTCCTTCAAACCTGCTGTCACAAATTTAAGGGCTGCTCTAGATATTGGCCCTGAAATTCGCCTCTCCGGCTTGCCGCGGGGGTAAGGATCGCGCGCACACTTACCTACCACGCCTGCCGTTGACCTCTGGGCCCACGGGAACTTCAGCTCCTGGGCCTGCTCCAAGAGCTGGCGCACAGTGTGTGCGTGTCCCAGGGGCGCAGTTAGTGCGATGCGTCCCCTGGGATCACGTGGGCCATGGAGAGCCAATGGCAGCAGACCATCTTTCATTCATAGATTTGACAGGAAGACCTGTCAAATCTATGAATTGAAATCGGCCCCAAAAGAACAGCTAAACTTAAAATAAATTTTTAAAAAACCATCACATTTATAAAATAACTATAAGTTAAATAAATTAACTACTTTAAACAAAAATTTAAATTTTTGAAAAAATTAAAATACTTTTTAACAGTGCTAAAAATAAACTTACCTTTCTTTAAAGTATCTAAAAAAGATAAACCTGTTGAAAATTTTTTAAATTATAATTAATTAACCACTTACCTTGTTGAAAATGGGTCCTGCGCCTCCTTTTTAAAAGCGCAGGTTCTTCAATACTTACCCTCTCGTAGAAACCTGAAAAAAAACCTAAGTTTGCTGCGTGTGCGCAGCCTCTACCGCGCATGCGGTTCACCTCTGAACCGCTCCCTTCACCAGACCGGAAGTTCCGGTTTCCCGCGCATGCGCAGTGCATGCAGGAAACCGGCACTTCAGGACGCCTTACGGGTGAGTACACAGTGCGTACTCACCCGACAAGGGCCGAATTTTTGGCCCATTATCCCAGTAATCATAGAATCATCGAATCGTAGCACAGTACAGCACAGAAGGCGGTTATTCAGCCCATCGAGTCTGCACCGGCTCTTTCAAAGAGCAATCCAGTTAGTCCCACTCCCCCGCTCTTTCCCCATATCCCTGCAATTTTTCTGCTTCAATTCCCTTTTGAAGGCTATTATTAGATCTGTATCCACCGCCCTATTAGGCAGTGCATTCCAAATCCTAACCACTCGCTGCGTAAAAAAGCTTTTCTTCATGTCACCTCTGGTCTGGTTCTTTTGGCAATCACCTTAAATCTGTGCCCTCTGGTTATCGGCCCTTCAGCCATTAGAAACAGTTTCTCTTTATTTACTCTATCTAAACGCTGCATAATTTTGAACACCTCGATCAAATCTCCTCTTAGCTTTCTCTGCTCTAAGGAGAACAATTCCAGCTTCTCCAGTCTATCCACGTAACTGTAATCCCTCATCCCTGGAACCATTCTAGTAATTCTCTTCTGTACCCTCCCCAAAGCCTTGACGTCCTTTCTAAAGTGTGGTGCCCAGAATTGAACACAATACTCCAGCTGGGGTCGAACTAGTGTTTTATATAGGCTTAGCATAACCTCCTTGCTTTTGTACTCTATAACTCTATTTATAAAATTGAGAGGTCGCACAACACCAGGTTATAGTCCAACAGTTTTATTTTAAATCACAAGCTTTCGGAGTTACAACTCCTTCGTCGGGTGAAGTGAGGAGATACAGAATCGTCAAAGCATATATAGATAGAGAACCTCTATTTATAAAGCCCAGGATCCCATATCCTTCATTAACTGCTTTGTTAACCTGTCCTGGCACCTTCAAAGATTTGTGCACAAACACCCCCAGGTCTCTCTGTTCTCGCACCCCCTTTAAAATTGTACCATTTAGCTTGTATTGTCTCTCCTCATTCTTCCTGCCAAAATGTATTACCTCACATGTCTCTGCATTGAATTTCATCTGCCACGTGTCCGCCTATTCCGCCAGCCTGTCTGTGTCCTCTTGAAGTCTGTTACTATCTTCCTCACTGTTTACTACACTTCCAAGTTTCGTGTCATCTGCAAATTTCAAAATTGCGCCCTGTACCCTCAAGTTCAAGTCATTAATGTAGTCTCTCCCACAAGTGGATCCCGCATCCCTTATGATCAGCAGTTTACTTTTACTGTCCAATGTCTAGTCCTATAATAGTGTGACACAGTATGTAACATTCAAACCCCTCTTGCTCGATGAACTGGATGCTGTACTCCCACACTTGCCTCCACCTGTACATTTCCAATCTTGCGAAAGGCAGACTGATTAACGCTGTAGTGAGACGGGGCTGAATGTAAATCAACAAACTGGTTTACTTTATAATTAGTTAGTGAAATCCTTGTATCATTTTAAACCCCTCGATCAGATCACCCCTCAACCTTCTAAACTCAAGCGAATACAAATCCCTTGTGTTAAATCAATAATGAGCAACTTTGGCCCCTGTCTCGTACCTGGGTTGTCACTTTCAGCCCATCGGTCTGAGCTGCATTTAAACCCAGCACCGATTTTGTTCTTTCTACCAAAATAATATATTTTATTTTCCTATATTTCCGAAATAATTGTGGAAGTTAGATGATCGTAAAAGGCATTGTCAAAGTAAATGGAATGAAGCCGCTGTACCACCTGGTGCCTGCTGGCGGCGCTGCAGCAGAGCCCATGACTGGTCCAGAATTATCGAATCGTAGCACAGTACAGCACAGGAGGAGGCCATTCGGCCCATCGAGTCTGCGCCGGCTCTTTCGAAGAGCAATCCAGTTAGTCCCACTCCCCCGCTCTTTCCCCATATTCCTGCAATTTTTTCTCCTTCAAGTATTTATCCAATTCTCTTTTGAAGGCTATTATTGAATCTGTATCCACCGCCCTATCAGGCAGTGGATTCCAAATCCTAGCCACTCGTTGCGTAAAAACGGTTTTCCTCATGTCGCCTCTGGTTCTTTTGCCAATCACCTTAAATCTGTGCCCTCTGGTTATCGGCCCTTCAGCCATTGGAAACAGTTTCTCTTTATTTACTCTATCTAAACCCTACATGATTTTAAACACCTCCATCAATTCTCCTCTTAGCCTTCTCTGCTCTAAGGAACAACCTCAGCTTCTCCAGTCTATCCACGTAACTGTAATTCCTCATCGATGGTACCATTCCAGTAAATCTCTCTGCACCCTCTCCAACGCCTTCATGTCCTTCCTAAATACTCCAGCTGGGGCCGAACTAGTGTTTTACATGGGTTTAGCATAACTTCCTGGCTTTTGTACTCTATGACTCTATTTAGAAAGCCCAGGATCCCATATGCTTCATTAACTGCTTTGTTAACCTGTCCAGGCACCTTCAAAGATTTGTGCACAAACACCCCCAGGTCTCTCTGTTCTATAGAGAGCTGCACGGACTCGATGGGCCGAATGGCCTCCTTCTGTGCCGTATGACTCTATGTTACGGAGACAGAAATAGGCGGTCTTAGTTATGCCGTGGATATGTGGTCGTAAGCTCAGTTCAGGGTCAACTATGACAACAAGGTTACGAACAGTGTGGTTCAGCCTCAGACAGATGTTAGGGAGAGGGAACGGAGTTTGTGGCGGGGACCGAAAACAATGGCTTCGGTCTTCCCAATATTTAACTGGAGAAAATTTTTGCTCATCAAGAACTGGATGTCGGACAAGCAGTCTGACAATTTAGAGACCGTGGAGGGGTCAAGAGAAGTGGTAGTGAGGTAGAGCTGGGTGTCGTCAGCGCACATGTGGAAACTGATGTTTCCACATGTACGTTGTGTTTTCGGATGATGTCGCCAAGGGGCAACATGTAGATGAGAAATAGGAGGGGGCCAAGGATAAATCCTTGGGGGACACCAGAGGTAACGATGTGGGAGTGGGAAGAGAAGCCATTGCAGGTGATTCTCTGGCTACGATTAGATAGATAAGAATGGAACCAGGCGAGTGCAGTCCCACCCAGCTGGACGACGGTGGAGAGGCGTTGGAGAAGGATGGAGTGGTCAACCGTGTCAAAGGCTGCTGACAAGTCAAGAAAGACGAGATGGAATAGTTTACCTTTGTCACAGTCACAAAGGATGTTATTTCTGACTTTGATGAGAGCCGTTTCGGTACTGTGGCAGGAACGGAAACCTGATTGGAGGGATTCAAACAGATTGGTGAGAATAGGGTCGAGGGAGCAGGAAGTGGGTCTCATGGACAAGATGAGCGCAGAGAGGTCATGAGGGGAGATCGGAGAGAAACAGGAGAAAGATGTGAGTTCAGGGCTAGGGCGGGGGGGAACCTTAGCGGAAGTTTGGCCCGGTGAGCGAGGGGAAGGAAGGGAAGTGGCAGAGGCAGCTGAACGGATGGTCTCAATCTTCGAGACAAAGATGTCCATGAGCTCCTCACACTTGTTGTCAGAGGTGAGGGTGGATGAGACAGGGAGAGGGGTTTAAGAAGACGGTTAGCAGTGGAGAAGAGACGCCGGGGTTTATTTAGACCAGGTAAGGGTCCCTGCCTTGTAGATCATGAGTGAACAGTTGGGTTGTTTCTGACATTCTGGCATGTTTCGTGGTTGTTTTTCCTGGTGTGAGGTTATTGTATTCCATTTAACAATGGTGGGATTATGAATTCCCCACCTCTGGGCTATTAGTCTAGCACCAGAGCCACCACACCAGCAGACCCACCTCGTTAAAATTGTCCCCTCAAAATAGCAACCCACGGCATATGATCAGTTTCAATCTCTGCAATCGGATCATATGTACATTGGAGGAATCAAGTGGCGTGACCAGTGTTTCCTTCCCTATTTGAGTGCATCAGCCTTTTGGGCGAGAGCCAAACCAGAATCTAGCCTTAACCGGCCTCATTGACCTGAAACAATGAACACATGATATGTTAATACACTTCAGCTGTGCTGGAGATTCCAAACTGAATGGAGATAGCAATAAAGAACTTGAATTTATATAGCGCCTTTCATGACCTCTCCTCAGGATGTCCCATAGCGCTTTACAGCCAATGAAGTACTTTTTGAAGTGTAGTTTTCAGGGACTGTTGTAATGTAGGAAAATGTGGCAGCCCATTTGCGCACAACAAGGTCCCACAAACAGTAATGAGATAATAAATAGATTATGGGGGAAAAATTTGGTTGCTTTGCGCCTCCTGTTAGCGCCCTAAGAGGTTAGCGGCGGCGGTAACCATTAGCGCCCCGCGGTGCTGCGCGGCCGACGATTACGTCTTTGGTAGCGCCCCCTGACTTACCGCCGGACGCTATGTCCGACGGGGTCAGGGGGGCCTACCTGCGGCCGGGGCGGCGCTATTTAAAGGAGAGGTGCCGGGCGGCCATTTTTGTTGCTGGCCGCCTGCCAGCACCTGCCTCTGCTGCTGTCCCTGACCTCCTGAGCACCGCGATATTCCCTCACAGCGCCCCAAGAGGGAGGCGGGGTGCTTCCAGTAGCGCCCCGCTTCCCTCTTGGGGTACTACCACTCAATTTCGGCCGCGGGGGTGCTAATTTTTTCGGGGCGCTAAAAGTAGCCACGACCCAATTTTCCCCCTATCTGTTTTGGTGATGTCGGTTGATGGATGAACCTTTCCAAGAGCTAAGGTGAGCTTCCTCTGGGGCAGACTTATTGCCAATCCCTAGTTGCCCTAGTGGTGGTGGGCCTTCTTCTTGAATCACTGCAACGGAGTGGCTTCTGGGCCACTTCAGAGGGCAGTTAAGTCCATTGTGGGGCTGATGTCACCTATAGGCCAGACCGGGTAAGGACGGCAGGTTTCCTTCCCGAAAGGACGTCAGTGAACCGGTTGGGTTTTTACGACAATCTGACAGCTTCATGGTCATTACTGAGACCAGCTTTTAAAAAACTAAACTCAAATTCTCAAGCTGCCATGGTGGGCTTGTGAACTCGTGTTCAACCTGGATTATTAGTCCAGGCCTCTGGTATACCATTAACATAACCACTACACCACTGTAAACAAGGCATGTAGCTACTAAAATGTGATCTTGAAACACTTGTAGCACTTGGACCCTGTGACTCGATCAATAATAATTTTATGTAAATGAGGGGTCCTCCTCAAAATGTGTTTTTTTAAATATACATTCACGGGATGTGGGCGTCGCTGGCAAGGCCAGCATTTATTGCCCATCCCTAGTTGCCCTTGAAAAGGTGGTGGTGAGCCGCTGCCTTGAACCGCTGCAGTCCGTGTGGTGAAGGTGCTCCCACAGTTTGAGAGGCTTGATAGGCTGAACACCTGTCTCAAATGGGGCTCTTTCCAATTCTTCTCTCGATTACCTCACTTCTAAAGGTGCTGACTCTTTGTTGGGTTTAATGCTCCATGGCTACTTGTCATCCTCTGGTATCTCACATAGTTAGATAGATAGGTAGATAGAACTTGCAGTATCGCATTGCAGTTTATGGGATCTTGCTGTGCGCAAATTGGCTGGCGCATTTCCTACATTACAACAGTAACTGCACTTCACAAAAAAAACTACTTAATTGGCTGTAAAGCGTTTTGGAATGTCCTGAGGTCGTGAAAGGCGCTATATAAATACAAGACTTTCGTTCTTTAATGATTTCTGAAAACAGACGGAGGTTTGTCTGAATTACGCATTGGGAGTGAAATTCGACTTGGGCGGGAATGCAAAATGGGCAGTATCGCATTTCCCGCCCGCTATACATCCCACCCGATACACGTTCCGCCTGCTATACATCCCACCCGATACACGTTCCGCCCGCTATACATCCCACCCGATACACGTTCCGCCTGCTATACATCCCACCCGATACACGTTCCGCCCGCTATACATCCCACCCGATACACGTTCCGCCCGCTATACATCCCACCCGCAATACATCCCACCCAATACACGTTCCGCCTGCTATACATCCCACCCGCAATACATCCCACCCGATACACGTTCCGCCTGCTATACATCCCACCCGCAATACATCCCACCCGATACACGTTCCGCCCGCTATACATCCCACCCGATACACGTTCCGCCCTCTATACATCCCACCCGCAATACATCCCACCCGATACACATTCCGCCCGCTATACATCCCACCCGATACACGTTCCGCCTGCTATACATCCCACCCGATACATAAGAACATAAGAATTAGGAGCAGGAGTAGGCCATTCGGCCCCTCGAGCCTGCTCCGCCATTCAATAAGATCATGGCTGATCTTCAACTTCAACTCTACTTTCCCGCCCGATCCCCATATCCCTTGATTCCCCTAGAGTCCAAAAATCTATCTATCTCAGCCTTGAGTATACTCAATGACTCAGCATCCACAGCCCTCTGGGGCAGAGAATTCCAACGATTCACAACCATCTGAGTGAAGAAATTCCTCCTCATCTCAGTCTTAAAAGGCCGGCCCCTTATCCTGGGACTGTGCCCCCTGGATTTAGACTCTCCAGCCAGGGGGAAACAGCCTCTCAGCATCTACCCTGTCAATCCCCCTCAGAATCTTATATGTTTCAATGAGATCACCTCTCATTGAAACATAACAAATGCAGCATAACAAAGACCGCCTACTTCCACCTCCGTAACATCGCCCGTCTCCGCCCTTGCCTCAGCTCATCCGCTGCTGAAACCCTCATTCATGCCTTTGTTACCTCAAGACTTGACTACTCCAACGCACGCCTGGCTGACCTCCCAAATTCTACCTTACATAAACTTGAGGTCATCCAAAACTCGGCTGCCCGTGTCCTAACTCACACCAAGTCCCGTGCACCCATCACCCCTGTGCTCGCTGACCTACATTGGCTCACGGTTAAGCAACGCCTTGATTTCAAAATTCTCATGCTTCTTTTCAAATCCCTCCATGGCCTCGCCCCTTCCTATCTCTGTAATCTCCTCCAGCCCCACAACCCCCCGAGATATCTGCGCTCCTCTAATTCTGCTCTCTTGAGGATCCCTGATTATAATCGCTCAACCTTTGGTAGCCATGTCTTCTGTTGCCTGGGTCCTTAAGCTCTGGAATTCCCTGCCTAAACCTCTCCGCCTCCCTACCTCTCTTTCCTCCTTTAAGACGCTCCTTAAAACCTACCTCTTCGACCAAGCTTTTGGTCATTTACCCTAATTTCTCCCTATGTGGATCGGTGTCAAATTTTTTTGTCTTATAATACTTCTGTGCAGCGCCTTGGGACGTTTTACTACGTTAAAGGCGCTATATAAATACAAGTTGTTGTCGTTGTTGGTCTCGGCCTGTACAGGGCTCCAACTCATTCTATGTGGTTGGCTCAATGCCTTCTAAAGTGGGTCACTCAACTTGTACAAATAAGCAATCAATGCAGCTTTACTAGCATGGCTCACTGATTCCTTGTTGTGACTCCCTGGTGAACCGTGTAGCTCAGACCGGGTCATGGCAACAGCTTCTCCTCCCTGGAGGACATAAGTCAAGCATACGAACATACATACGGACATACGAATTAGGAGCAGGAGTAGGCCACTCGGCCCCTCGAGCCTGCTCCGCCATTCAATAAGATCATGGCTGATGGCAGAATCTGGGGGCGGGTGCCCATCCCGCCCCCAACCCGCCTCCGTGCCATCTTACCAGGAGGCGGGTAGCTGACCCGCGCCGGGTCCCATCTCCTGGAGGCGGGAAGGGGATTACAACCACTTAACTGCCTGTTAACAGGCAGTTAAGAGGATTATCCCCATTTTTCCAACAGAGGCGCGGGCTTCCCGACATCGGGAAACCCCGCCAGGGTCACCGAGGCGCGCAGTGTGTCTGCGGGGGTCGGAGGGGTGCAAAAGTGTGCTGTGGAGGTGAGTGATGGGTGCAAGTGTGGAGAGGTAAGTATGTGAGGTGAGTGGAAAGTGATAGAAAATGTTTACTTACCTTTGTATCTTCCTGCAGGCTTCAACAGTTGGGGATGCGAGAGTCTCGCATCTCACCGGCAGAGATGACAGATGGTTGCTATATTCTCCAATGCAACAACCATCTCATTTCTGATAAAGAAAGAGGTTTGATGAGGTCTTGAATACAAGGACTCATCAAACAACATAGAATGTCAGTGTTTGACCGCTTCACAGAGCTGTCAAACGATGACCATTCATCTGTCAAAAATTTTTGACAGATGAAACATCATACGCTGATGTTCTCTGTAACCAGCTTCCCCTTAATTGGCCTGCTAAGCCCGCTGGGCGGGCTTAACAAGGTCAATCAAGGGAAAATAGCATGGGTTGGCTACAAGTCGATGGAGGCGGGACAACGACCCGACAAGCAGCAGTCCCGCCTCCAACGCGCCCCCATTGGCAAAATCGCCCCCCATTTGCCAGATCTTTGCCCACTCACTTAACCTATCTATATCCCTTTGTAGCCTCCTTGGGCTGGATTTTATGAATGGTGATGTGTTGGAGGCGGGACTGCTGCTTGCCTGGTTTCAGTCCCGCCTCCATCAGCCTCTGGCCAACCAGCGGGATCTTCCCCTGATTGACCTTGTTAAGCCCGCCCGGCGGTCTCAGCAGGCTAATTAGGGGGAAGTCAGTGACAGAGCACGTCAACGTCTGACGTGTCATCTGTCAAGAATTTTTGAAAGAAGAAATGTCAGTGTTTGACAGCTCTGTGAAGCTGTCAAACACTGACATTCTGTGTAGTTTGATGAGTCCTTGTGTTCAGGACCCATCAAACCTTTCTACTTTGTAGAAATCAGATGACTGTTGGATCGAAGGATGCAACAGCCAGTCTGTGATCTCTATAATGGAGATGTCAGGACTCCGGCTCCACAGCGGCTGAAGGCTGTAGGCAGAAACAAAGGTAAGTTAACATTTTCTAACACTTTACACTCACCTCACATACTTACCACTCCACACTTGCACCCATCACTCACCTCTGCATCGCACTTTCAGACCCCTCCGACCCCCGCAGACCTCCTACTCATCTCCTACACCCTGGCGGGGTTCCCCCAGGCCGGGAAGCCCGCACTTCGGATCAAAAAATGGGGATAATCCTATTTTCTGCCTGTTAACTACCTGTTAACAGGCAGTTAATAGGCTTTAATCCTTTCCCGCCTCTAAGGAGACGGGACCCGGGGCAGGACGGCTTCCTGCCTCCTGGCAAGAGGGCGCGGAGGTGGGTTGGGGGCGGGTTTGCCACCCGCCCCCCAAATTCTGCAACTTTACCGGCAGTCCCGCCTCCATACCCACCTCCTCGGGGCTGAGAAAATCCAACCCACTAGGTCCATGGAATATGCTGCCACAAAAAGCTGTAGAAGCTACAACATTAATTAAATTTAAAACAGAAATAGACAGTTTCCTAGAAGTAAAGGGCATTAAGGGTTACGGGGAGCGGGCAGGAATTTGGACATGAGTCTAGGTTCGGATCGGTCATGGCCCTGTGGGTAGTGGAGCGGGCCCAGGGACTGTGTAGCCTGATTCTGCTCCTATTTCGTGTGTGCAATTCTGTTAGATGCAGGAGATGGTTCTGTGATAGATAGTAGATTGGCGGTTAGGATCAGATCAGCCATGATCTTATTGAATGGCGGAGCAGGCTCGAGGGGCCGATTGGCCTACTCCTGCTCCTATTTCTTATGTTCTTATGTTCTTATGTCCTCTTCACAATTTACTTTCCTACCGATCTTTGTGTCATCAGCAAATTTAGTAACCATACCTTCGGTCCCTTCATTCAAGTCATTTATTTAAATTGTAAAAAAGTTGAGGCCCCAGCACTGATCCCTGTGGCACACCACTCGTTACATCGCCAACCAGAAAATGGCCCATTTATGCCTACTCGCTGTTTCCTGTTAGCTAGCCAATCTTCTATCTATGCCAATATGTTACCCCCTACACCATGAGCTTTTATTTTCCACAATAACCTTTGATGTGGCACCTTATCAAATGCCTTCTGGAAATCTAAGTACAGTACATCCACCGGTTCCCCTTTATCCACAGCACATGTTACTTCCTCAAAGAACTCCAATAAATTGGTTAAACATGATTTCCCTTTCACAAAACCATGTTGACTCTGCCTGATTACCTTGAACTTTTCTAAGTGCCCTGCTATAATGTCTTTAATAATGGCTTCTAACATCTTCCCTATGACAGATATTAAGCTAACTGGTCTGTAGTTTCCTGCTTTCTGTCTCCCTCCCTTTTTGAATAAAGGAGTTACATTCGCTATTTTCCAATCTAATGGAACCTTCCCCGAATCTAGGGAATTTTGGAAAATTAAAACCAACGGATCAACTATCTCACTAGCCACTTCTTTTAAGACCCTAGGATGAAGTCCATCAGGACCCGGGGACTTGTCAGCCCGCAGCTCCAACAATTTGCTCAGTACCACTTCCCTGGTGATTATAATTTCTTGAGTTCCTCCCTCCCTTCCATTTCCTGATTTACAGCTATTTCTGGGATGTTACTTGTATCTTCTATAATGAAGACTGATGCAAAATACCTGTTCAATTCAACTGCCATCTCCTTATTTTCCATTATTAATTCCCCAGACTCACTTTCTATAGGACCAACGCTCACTTTGTTAACTCTTTTCTTTTTAAAATATTTATAGAAACTCTTACTATCTGTTTTTATATTTCTAGCTAGCTTTCTCTCGTACTCTAATTTTTCTCTACTTATTAATCTTTTAGTCATTCTTTGCTGTTTTTTATATTCTGTCCAATCTTCTGACCTGCCACCCATCTTTGCGCAATTATATGCTTTTTCTTTAACACAATAGCAAAATACTGCGGATGCTGGAAATCCGAAATAACAACAGAAAACGCTGGAAAAACTCAGCAGGCCAGGTAGCATCCGTGGAGAGAGAAACAGAGTTAACGTTTCAGGTCGAAGACCTTTCGTCAGAACTGGAAAAAAGCAGGAAATGGAATAGATTTTAAGGCAGGTTTAGGGGCTGGGAAATGGGGGAGGGGATGTAAGAACAAAAGGGAAGGTCAGTGATAGGATGGAAAGCAGGAGAGATTAAGAGACATTGAGAGACATTAAGAGATATTCAAGGCAAGAGGAGGTGGTAATGTGACAGGTTAAGGAACAAAGGATGGCTCGAGATGAAGTGTGAATTGCGCTGGCAGAATGAAGGACAGCTGCCATGTGGGAGGGAAGAAAAAAAGGGCCAAACAAAAAGTGTGGATGAAAAAAAAATATATGTGATAGGGGCCGAGGTTATGATCTGAAATTGTTGAACTCTGATGTTGAGTCCAGAGGGCTGTAGGGTGCCTAAACGAAAGATGAGGTGCTGTTCCTCGAGCTTACGCTGAGCTTCCGTGGAACAATGCAAGAGGCCGAGGACGGTGAGGTCTGAGTGGGAGTGGAGCGGAGAATTAAAGGGACAGGCCACCGGGAGCTCGGGGTCCCCCTTACGGACTGAACGGAGGTGTTCCGCAAAGCGGTCACCCAATCTGCGTTTGGTCTCCCCAATGTAGAGGAGACCACATCGTGAGCAGCGAATACAGTATACTAAATTGCAAAAAGTACAAGTAAATCGCTGTTTCACCTGGAAGGGGTGTTTGGGGCCCTGGACAGTGGGAAGGGGGGAGGCATGTGTTGCATCTCCTACGCTTGCATGGGAAGGTGCCGGGCGAAGGGGAAGGGGTGCTGGGGGTGATAGAGGAGTGGACTAGGGTGTCGCGGAGGGAGCGGTCCCTATGGAATGCTGAAAGGGGAGGTGAGGGGAAGATGTGTTTGGTGGTGGGATCACGCTGGAGGTGGCGGAAATGGCGGAGGATGATCCGTTGAATGTGGAGGCTGGTGGGGTGAAAGGTGAGGACAAGGGGAACCCTATCGTGGTTCCGGGAGGGAGGGGCAGGGGTGAGGGCAGAAGTGCGGGAGATAGAACGGACACGGTCGAGGGCCATGTCAACTACCGTAGAGGGGAATCCTCGGTTGAGGAAAAAGGAAGACATGTCGGAAGCACTGGTATGGAAGGTGGCATCGTCGGAGCAGATGCGGCGGAGACGGAGAAACTGGGAGAATGGAATAGAGTCCTTACAGGAGGTGGAGTGGGAGGAAGTGTAGTCCAGGTAGCTGTGGGAGTCAGTGGGCTTGTAGTGAATGTTTGTCAATAACCTATCCCCAGAGATGGAGACGGAGAAGTCGAGGAAGGGAAGGGAAGAGTCGGAGATGGACCATGTGAAGGTGAGGGTAGGGTGGAAATTGGAAGCAAAGTGAATGAAACTTTCTAGTTCAGGGCGAGAGCAGGAGACAGCACCGATACAGTCATCAATGTACCAGAAAAAGAGGTGAGGGAGGGGACCCGAGTAGGACTGGAACAAAGAGCGTTCCACATATCCCACGAAAAGGCAGGCATAGCTAGGACCCATGCGGGTACCCATAGCAACACCTTTAATTTGGAGGAAATGAGTGGAGTCAAAGGAGAAGTTGTTCAATGTGAGAACAAGTTCAGCCAGGCGGAGGAGGGTGGTGGTGGATGGGGACTGGTTGGGCCTCTGTTCAAGGAAGATGTGGAGCGCCCTCAGGCCATCCTGGGTCAAAACCAGAGGGCACAGATTGAAGGTGATTGACAAAAGAACCAGAGGTGACATGAGGAAAAACTTTTTTCGCAAAGAGTGGTTGAGATTTGGAATCCACTGCCTGATAGGGCGGTGGATACAGATTCAATAATAACCTTCAAAAGAGAATTGGATAAATACTTGAAGGAGAAAAAATTGCAGGAATATGGGGAAAGAGCGGGGGAGTGGGACTAACTGGATTGCTCTTCGAAAGAGCCGGCGCAGACTCGATGGGCCGAATGGCCTCCTCCTGTGCTGTACTGTGCTACGATTCGATAATTCTGGACCAGTCATGGGCTCTGCTGCAGCGCCGCCAGCAGGCACCAGGTGGTACAGCGGCTTCATTCCATTTACTTTGACAATGCCTTTTACGATCATCTAACTTCCACAATTATTTTGGAAATATAGGAAAATAAAATATATTATTTTGGTAGAAAGAACAAAATCGGTGCTGGGTTTAAATGCAGCTCAGACCGATGGGCTGAAAGTGACAACCCAGGTACGAGACAGGGGCCAAAGTTGCTCGTTATTGCTTTAACACAAGGGATTTGTATTCGCTTGAGTTTAGGAGGTTGAGGGGTGATCTGATCGAGGGGTTTAAAATGATACAAGGATTTCACTAACTAATTATAAAGTAAACCAGTTTGTTGATTTACATTCAGCCCCGTCTCACTACAGTGTTAATCAGTCTGCCTTTCGCAAGATTGGAAACTGTACAGGTGGAGGCAAGTGTGGGAGTACAGCATCCAGTTCATCGAGCAAAGGGGGTTTGAATGTTACATATTGTGTCACACTATTATAGGACTAGACATTGGACAGTAAAGATAAACTCCTGATCATAAGGGACACGGGATCCACTTGTGGGAGAGACATAAGAACATAAGAATATAAGAACTAGGACCGTCTGAATGAAGAAATTCCTCCTCATCTCAGTCCTTAATGGCCGACCCCTTATCCTGAGACTATGGGGGTGATTTTGCCAATGGGGAGCTTTTGGAGGCGGGACTCCCACTTGTCGGGTTTTAGTGCCCGCCTCCAACAACTTTTGGCCAACCCACGCTATTTTCCCTTGATTGACCTTATTAAGCCCGCCCAGCGGGCTCAGCAGGCCAATTAAGGGAAAGCCAGTTGCAGAGAATGTCAACGTATGACCTTTCATCTGTCAAAAATTTTTGACAGATGAATTGTCATCAGTTTGACACCTCTGTGAAGCTGTCAAACACTGACGTTCTCTTTAGTTTGATGAGGTCTTGAATTCAAGACCTCATCAAACATCTTTCGTTTGCAGAAATGAGATGGTTGTTGCATTGGAGAATGCAGCAGCCATCTGTCATCTCTACCGCGGAGGTGCGAGACTCACCGCATACACACCGACTGAAGCCTGCAAGAAGAAACAAAGGTAAGTACACTTTTAATAACACTTTCCATTTACCTCAGATACTCACCTCTCCACAGTTGCACCCATCACTCACCTTCACAGCGTACTTTTGCACCTCTCCGACCCCCGCAGACCCACTGCAAGCCTCGCTGACCCTGGCGGGTTTCGGAGCCTTCAGGAAGCCCGCACTTGTGAGGGCAAAAAGGGGATAATCCTATTTTCTGCCTGTTAACTACCTGTTAACAGGCAGTTAATAGGCTTTAATCCCTTCCCGCCGCCAAGGAGACGGGACCCGGCGCGGGATGGCTTCCCGCTTCCTGGGAAGATGGCACGGAGGCGGGTTGGGGCGGGTTGGGCACCCATCCCCAAGTTCTGTCATTTTTCCCGGCAGTCCCGCCTCCATACCCGCCTCCCCAGGGCTGGCAAGATCGCGCCCTATGCCCCCTAGTTTGAGGCTCTCCAGCCAGGGGAAACAACCTCTCAGCATCTACCCTGTCAATCCCCCTCAGAATCTTATGGGGGAAAAATTCAGTTGATTAGCGCCTCCCGTTATAACGGGGCGCAAAGCAACTAGCGCCCGAGCGCGGCGATGTTTGCGCCGCTCGCGAAACTGACCAGTCGTTTTGCGATGCCGCTAAACACTACCACCACGATCTCTGCGCCCGCAGATCGTGACGTCAGTCGAGTGTGCAACGCCCCGGTAGTGCCCTGGACCGGATATTGAGTTGCGCCCCCTGCCTTAGTGCCTGCCGCTAGGAACGACAGGTAGAGGGGAACGTTTTCAAGTCGGGAAGGGGCTGGGGGAGCGCTATTTAAAGGCGGGCGCTTCCTGCCTTTTCTTGTCGGCAAAATTTTTGGTTTTAACGCTGTCCTAAGGAGTTTTGGCCCTCAGCACCACTTTTGAGGTTCCTAAGCGCCGAGCTCTTTCCCTGGGCCTATCCATTAGTGATTCCACGCAATTGCTTTTGAGGTCTCTCCAGGCCGAGATTCAAGGCTGCAATGAGCAGTGAGTGGCTGGCCAGCAAGATGGCCCCTCCCCTTTAAGAACTGGACGGCGCCAGTCTGTCTGGCTTCCATGGTAACGGACATCGCCTGAGCTTCGGTAGCGTTCTGAGGTAGCGCCTCGCTCCCTGACATTTGCGCCTTAAGAGAGGTGTGTAGCGCCTGATTTAGCGCTCCAATCACCTCCAAGGGCAATAGAGGCGAATTTTGCAGTCAGAGGCGATAATTAGCGCCGGACGCTAAACTTTGCGCCCAGCCGATATTAGCGCCCCAAAATGGGCGATACCGAATTTCTCCCCCAATATGTTTCAATGAGATCACCTCTCATTTGACTAAACTCCAGAGAGTATAGGCCCAATCTACTCAAGCTCTCCTCATAGAACAACCCTCTCATTCTAGGAATCAATCTAGTAAACCTTTGTTGCACCACCTCAGATAAGGAGACCAAAACTGTGCACAGTACTCCAGGTGTGGTCTCACCAAAGCCCTGTACAATTGTAGGACTTCCTTACTCTTGTACTCCAACCCCCTTGCAATAAAGGCCAACATGCCATTTGCCTTCCTAATTGCTTGCTGTACCTGCACGCTAACTTTCTGTGTTTCCTGTAGTTGGACACCTAAATCTCTCTGAACACCAACATTTAATAGTTTCTCATCATTTAAAAAATATTCTGTTTTCCTACTCTTCCTACCAAAGTGAATAACCTCACATTTGACAGATGTCAGGTCGAGAATACATCTGAGAAACAGGCTAAATATAGAAAGTTCAGAGGAGAAGTGAAAAAGAAAATAAGAGGGGCAAAGAGAGGGTATGAGAATAGAATGGCAGCTAACATAAAAGGTAATACAAGAGTCTTCTATAGGCATATAAATAGTAAAAGGATAGTAAGAGGAGGGGTGGGGCCGATTAGGGACCAAAAAGGAGACCTATGTATGGAGGCAGAGGGTATGGCTGAGGTGCTAAATGAGTACTTTGCATCTGTCTTCACCAAGGAAGAGGACGTTGCCATAGACATAGTGAAGGAGGAGGTAGAGGAGATACTGGATTGGATAAGAATTGATAAAGATGAGGTACTAGAAAGGCTGGCTGTACTTAAAGTAGATAAGTCACCAGGACCGGATGGGATGCATCCTAGGATGCTGAGGGAAGTGAAGGAAGAAATCGCAAAAGTACTGGCCATAATCTTCCAATCCTCCTTAGAAACGGGGGTGGTGCCAGAGGACTGGAGAATTGTAAATGTTACACCCTTGTTCAAAAAAGGGTTTAAAGATAAACCCAGCAACTACAGGCCTGTCAGTTTAACCTTAGTAATAGGGAAGCTTTTCGAAACAATAATCAGGGACAAGTGTGGATTAATTAAGGAAAGCCAGCATGGATTTGTTAAAGGCAAATTGTGTTTAACCAACTTGATCGAGTTTTTTTGATGAGGTAACAGAGAGGGTTGATGAGGGCAATGTGGTTGACGTGGTCTACATGGATTTCCAAAAGGCGTTCGACAAAGTGCCACATAATAGGCTTGCCAGCAAAGTTGAAGCCCATGGAATAAAAAGGACAGTGGCAGCATGGATACGAAATTGGCTAAGTGACAGGAAACAGAGAGTAGTTGTGAACGGTTGTTTCTCGGACTGGAGGAAGGTATACAGTGCTGTTCCCCAGGAGTCGGTACTAGGACCACTGCTTTTCTTGATATATATTAATAACTTGGATGTGGGTGTACAGGGCACAATTTCAAAATTTGCAGATGACACAAAACTTGGAAGTATAGTGAACAGTGAGGAGGATAGTGATAGACTTCAAGAAGACATTGACAGGCTGGTGGCGTATGAAATTTAAAGCAAAAAGTGTGAAGTGATACATTTTGGTAGAAAGAATGAGGAGAGGACATATAAACTAAAGGGTACAATTCTAAAGGGGGTGCATGAACAGAGAGACCTGGGGGCATATGTGAATAAATCGTTGAAGGTGGCAGGGTAGGTTGAGAAAGCAGTTAAAAAAGCTTACGGGATCCTGGGCTTCATGAATAGATGTATAGAGTACAAAAGCAAGGAAGTTATGATGAACTTTTATAAAACACTGGCTTGGCCTCAACTGGAGTATTGTGTCCAATTCTGGGCACCGCGCTTTAGGAAGAATGTGAAGGCCTTAAAGAGGGTGCAGAAAAGATTTACGAGAATGATTCCAGGAATGAGGGACTTCAGTTACGTGGATAGTCTGGAGAAGCTGGGGTTGTTCTCCTTAGAGCAGAGAAGATTGAGAGGAGATTTGATAGAGGTGTTTAAAATCATGAGGGGTCTGGACAGAGTAGATAGAGAGAAACTGTTCCCATTGGCAGAAGGGTCGAAAACCAGAGGACACAGATTTAAGGTGATTGGCAAAAGAACCAAAGGCGACATAAGAATTTTTTTTATTACGCAGCGAGTGGTTAGGATCTGGAATGCGCTGCCTGAAAGGGTGGTGGAGGCAGACTCAATCACGGCTTTCAAAAGGGAGTTGGATAAGTATCTGAAAGAAAAACATTTGCAGGGCTACGGGGAAAGGGCGGGGGAGTGGGACTAGCTGAAATGCTCTTGCAGAGAGTCGGCACGGGCTCGATGGGCCAAATTCCCTGCTGTAACCATTCTATGATTCCCCACATTATACTCTATCTGCCACCTTATTGCCCACTCACTTAACCTGTCTATATTCCTTTGCAGACTCTTTGTGTTCTCCTCACAGCTTACTTTCCCACCTAGCTTTGTATCGTCAGCAAACTTGGATACAATACACTCGGTCCCTTCATCTAAGTCATTAATATAGATTGTAAATAACTGAGGCCCAAGCACTGATCCTTCCTTAAATCTGTGTCCTCTGGTTCTCCACCCTTCCGCCAATGGGAACAGTTTCTCTCTATCTACCCTGTCCAGACCCCCCATGATTTTAATAATTGCAGCCTGCCAACCTGAAAATGACTCGTTTATCCCTACTCTGTTTTCTGTCCATTAACCAATCCTCTATCCATGCTATTATATTACCCCTAACCCCATAAACCCTTATCTTGCATAGCAACCTTTTATGTGGCACCTTATTGAATGCCTTTTGGAAATCCAAATATACTACATCCACTGTTTCCCCTTTATCTAACCTGCTAGTTACATTCTCAAAAAACTCTAATAAATTTGTCAAACACGATTTCCCTTTCATAAAAGCATGTTGACTCTGCCTAATCATATTATGATTTTCTAAGTGCCCTGATACCACTTCCTTAATAATGGATTCCACCATTTTCCCGATGACTGATGTCAGGCTAACTGGCACTCTAAGGGACTTATGTTTACTTTTGCTACTCTCTTCCTTTTTACATACTTGTAGAAGCTTTTACAATCTGTTTTTATATTTCTTGCTAGTTTACTCTCATATTCTATTTGCTCCCTTTTTATCAATTTTTTGGTCATCCTTTGCTGGTTTCTAAAGCTCTCAAAATCTTCAAGCTTTGCAACATTATAAACCTCTTCTTTTAATCTAATACTATCCTTAACTTCTTTAGTTAGCCACTTTTCCCGGGGAGTTTTTATTTCTCAATGGAATGTATATTCATTGAGAATTTTGGAATATTTCTTTAAATGTTTGCCACTGCTTATCTACTGTCATACCTTTTAATCTAATTTCCCAATCTACCTTAGCAAACTCGTCCCTCATACCTATGTAAGACTCTAGTGACGGACTTAAGAATGTCACTTTCAAACTCAAATTCTATCGTATTGGCAAAATCAGAACTAGCAAAAGGTCATCGACCTGAAACGTTAACTCTGTTTCTCTCTCCACAGATGCTGCCTGACCTGCTGAATATTTCCAGCATTTTCTGTTTTTATTTCAGATTTCCAGCATCCGCAGTATTTTACTTTTGGACTATATTAATGACTTGGACTTGGGGGTACAGGACACAATTTTGAAATTTGCAGATGACATGAAACTTGGAAGTGTAGTAAACAGTATTCTTTGGAACAGAGGAGGCTGAGGGGGGACGTAATTGAGGTGTATACAATTCTGAGGGTCCTAGATAGAGTGGATAGGAAGGACCTATTTCCCCTAGCAGAGAGGTCAATAACCAGGGGGGCCATAGATTTAAAGTAATTGGTAGAAGGATTAGAGGGGAGTTGAGGAGAACGTTTTTCACCCAGAGGGTGGTGGGGGTCTGGAACTCACTGCCTGAAAGGGTGGTAGAGGCAGAAACCCTCATCACATTTAAAAAGTACTTGGATATGCCCTTGAAGTGCTGTAACCTACAGGGCTACGGACCAAGAGCTGGAAAGTGAGATTCAGCTGGAGAACTCTTTTCCAGCAGGCACAGACGCGACGGGCCGAATGGCCTCCTTCTGTGCTGTAAATTTCGATGATTCGATTCTATGTCCTGCCCAATACACGTCTGGCCTGATACTCAGTTCCATTGACTTCAAAGTATTTTAGGAAATGAAGCAGCCCCATTCTACATAAACCTAGAATGTACAAAAAACACAGGAAGCTGATTGTACCGACCTTGATCCCAGACCCATTTAAACATGTCGAAATGCGTCTAATTATTAAAATGAGTTTGAAGGAACAGAGAGTGCCCACACCTGTGGAGCCTGCGTACACCAGGAGGGGGGATGGGGGGCGGCAGCAACTGGGGTAAAAAAAAAGACTAATTCGCACTGTTGGGACTGTTTTTCCTTTGAAAGAGCGAATACATTATACACTCGGACAAAGGAACCCGTTGCTGCTGAGTGCAGGCTGGGGCCGGTGCCAGGGACACGCTGCCCTGCAGCTCCCGTGTTGTAATCCTGCACTGATTTAGGGAGAGGGTGGTCAGCCAGAGAGCTGAAACGTTACTCAGCGTTTCCCAGCCTCTCCTTGCAGCACTCCATGACTCAGCAGACCCTGAACTGCAGCCGAGAGCTGTGGACTGTCAGAACCAGCATCGAGCACGTGTCCAGGCGCAGAGGGTGGGCCCTCGAGTCAGCACAAAGGGAAAAGCGGCCCTGCCAGAATGAATGCAAGTTCTCTAAAGCTTTGACTCGGCAAAAATACAAAGGAAGAGAGGAACTATCCACATATTCAGCCCAGGGACACCCGGCACAGTACTTGGGCTGTACCAGAAGGTCCTAGGTGTTACGATTTGAACTCTCACCTTTCCTCATACCCAGCAAAAGACACCACTACTCTAGGGCAGACCTCCGTCACCATCAACCGGAACATGACCTTACCCACAAATTGGGCAATTTTAACCGAACCCATCATCGAATAATACAGCACCTCAGGACGTCCCAAAGCACTTTACAGCCAATGAAGGCCTTTTCAAGTGCAGTCACTGTTGTAATGTAGAGAAACGCAGCAGCCAATTTGCGCACAGCAAGCTCCCACAAACAGCAATGAGATAATGAATGGTTAATCTGTTTCTAGTGATGTTGGTTAAGGGATAAATATTGACCAGGACACCGGGGAGAACTCCCCTGCTCTTCATTGAATAGTGGCTATGAAATCTCTTACATCCATCTGAGAGGGCAGGCAGGGCCTCGCTTTAACATCTCATCTGAAAGACGGCACCTCTGACAGTGCAGCACTCCCTCAGTACTGCACTGGGAGAGTTAGCCTAGATTTTTGTGCTCAAGTTCCCTGGAGTGGGATTTGAACCCACAACCGTCTGACTCAGAGGCAAGGAGTGCTACCCACTGAGCCACTGGCTGACACAAGAGCACACCAATTAGTCCCACTCCCCTACTCTTTCCCCATAGCCCTGCAAATTTTTCCTTTTTATGTATATATCCAGTTCCCCTTTTGAAAGTTACTATTGAATCTGCTCCCACCATTTTCTCAGGCAATGCGTTCCGCCCAGTGGGAGACTGATGGGATCGGGTTGGCCATCGGTTTCACACCCTGCCCGACCTTACTTTCCATTGAAGTCATTGAAAATCGGGCAAATATAAAATGGCCGCCAGTTTACAGCCCGACACATGTTGTGTTCCATTGACAACTAATATGCGACACGACATCCACATAGATAGAACTATTTGACACGCACTGACCGCATAAGACAAATAATGGGGGTGAAATTCCTATTGGCCAGAGACACAGAAAATAGGCAGAATCGTAAATATTGTATATATCATAGATTATATACATTGAATGTATTGTATATATAGTATGTACTAGAATACATATTGTATATGCCGTACATCGTAAATATTGTATATATCGTATATAACATACTTGGCAGCAGAGCACAGATTTGCTGAAACTATCCTGAATGTTTCTCTGAAGAACAAAAAAAAGTCTGTCAATTATGTCCCCATAGTCTGTCAATCATTGACCCCAAAGTCTGTCAATCATTGCCCCACAGTCTGTCAATCATTGCCCCACAGTCTGTCAATCATTGCTCCCACAGTCTGTCAATCATTGCTCCCAAAGTCTGTCAATCATTGCCCCACAGTCTGTCAATCATTGCCCCACAGTCTGTCAATCATTGTTCCCACAGTCTGTCAATTATTGACCCCAAAGTCTGTCAATTATTGACCCCAAAGTCTGTCAATCATTGCCCCACAGTCTGTCAATCATTGCCCCACAGTCTGTCAATTATTGACCCCAAAGTCTGTCAATTATTGACCCCAAAGTCTGTCAATCATTGCCCCACAGTCTGTCAATCATTGCCCCACAGTCTGTCAATCATTGTTCCCACAGCCTGTCAATCATTGTCCCCATAGTCTGTCAATCATTGCCCCACAGTCTGTCAATCATTGCCCCACAGTCTGTCAATCATTGCCCCACAGTCTGTCAATCATTGCCCCACAGTCTGTCAATCATTGCTCCCACAGTCTGTCAATTATTGACCCCAAAGTCTGTCAATTATTGACCCCAAAGTCTGTCAATCATTGCCCCCACAGTCTGTCAATCATTGTCCCCACAGTCTGTCAATCATTGCCCCACAGTCTGTCAATCATTGCTCCCACAGTCTGTCAATTATTGCTCCCACAGTCTGTCAATTATTGACCCCACAGTCTGTCAATTATTGACCCCAAAGTCTGTCAATCATTGCCCCCACAGTCTGTCAATCATTGTCCCCACAGTCTGTCAATCATTGCCCCACAGTCTGTCAATCATTGCCCCCACAGTCTGTCAATCATTGCCCCACAGTCTGTCAATCATTGCCCCCACAGTCTGTCAATCATTGCCCCCACAGCCTGTCAATCATTGCCCCACAGTCTGTTAATCATTGCTCCCACAGTCTGTCAATTATTGACCCCAAAGTCTGTCAATTATTGACCCCAAAGTCTGTCAATCATTGCCCCCACAGTCTGTCAATCATTGTCCCCACAGTCTGTCAATCATTGCCCCACAGTCTGTCAATCATTGCCCCCACAGTCTGTCAATCATTGCCCCACAGTCTGTCAATCATTGCCCCCACAGTCTGTCAATCATTGCCCCCACAGCCTGTCAATCATTGCCCCCACAGCCTGTCAATCACACCTTATGCACATCTTACCCTGATGACAGTGTGGAGGTGTCGAAATCTCGACTCCGAGTAAGACTCTAAACACAAGCAAAACCGTCAGATTGTTAGTTTATTTTTACTTGCACAAGGGGAGAGTTGCCTTGTCAAAGGCCAGGTACAGTGATCCTGCGGGGATACTTGTTAAAATAATTGCAGGGTTTGGCACCACTGGATAGACGGGAAAAACAGACTCATTCACTGCTCGAAGGTCCTGTACAAGCTGCCATTTATCACTATTGGCTTTCTGGACCGGGAGGATAGGGGTGTTGCAGGGACTTCTTGTTGGTATTATAATGCCTTGGTCAAGTAAGGACTTGATTACTGGTTCAATGCCTTGTTCTGCTGCTTGTGAGAGAGGATATTGTGCCTTTCTTGGGAGTGGGACTGCAGGATTGAGGGTAACCTTGTAGGGTTGTGCAGTTAACATCTTTCCGACCTCATTGGGGTGGCTAGACCATACTTGCTTGGGGATTTGACTCAGAAGTTTCTCTACTTCTGGTAGGAGCAGGAAGTTATGGGATGTCCAACACCCTTGCCTCAAATTTGCCTTCGAACAGCAGGCTTGTCTGCAATTCCACCCCGTATCCCTGCTTTTTTTCATACTGGACCAAGGTACCCTGAGGCACTTGCCACTCTTTTTCTATTCCTAGTCCTCCCATTCTTTTAACCATTGGTCCCAAGTCCCTTGGTGCATGTCCTTGTGCCACCGCTAGGGTGCAGTGTGGTTTACTGTCTTTTTCTTCAAACAGGTCCCATGCTTCCATGGGTAAAAGAACAGCAGCGGCTACGCCTTCGGGACCAATTAAAATTTTCCGAATTTTCAGCAAATATCTGTGTTGTAGAACGGACTTATAATATCTTTTGTGGTATTTGTCCATTCCTGTCTCATCATAAAAGGCTGTGCAGTGGCGCTCTGTATGCCAATGGCCCAAATGCAATTCTTTCTGGTTTTCGGACATCGATCTAAGGACAAATTGGAGGGAGCCTATAATAGTTAACAATGTTTTGCTAAGACCATCTTCACAAATCTGCCATGCGTATAGGACCGGGGACAATTTGATCTGTAGTGGGTACATACCACATCTGTCTACGGGAACATGGACTTCAAGTCCTTTTTCAGAGCAAACAATCGTTGCCTTCATTTTGCATAATAAGTCTCTTCCTAATAAATTCACTGGCACTTCTTGAGACAGTAAAAAGGTATGTTGGTTCCTGTAATTATCTACTTGCACATTGAGGGGTTCTGACCAAGTCATGGTCTGAGTAACTCCTGACAATCCTACGCAACTGGCACTACTGGCTGTACACGGAATTCCTTCTGCATATTGTTTTGTCAACACTGAATTGGTGGCTCCCGTATCTACCAGAAAAGGAATTTCTTTTCCCTCCATATTTATTATTAAGGTGGGCTCTTCTGTCATATTGGTTGAAACTGCAGGCAATCGTACTAGGGGTAATTGCTTTTGGGCAATCTGAGGGTCAGGTCCCAGGCGAGATGCTGAATAGGGTAAATCTCGACTCCAAGTAAGACTCTAAACACAAGCAAAACCGTCAGATTGTTAGTTTATTTTTACTTGCACAAGGGGAGAGTTGCCTTGTCAAAGGCCAGGTCAACAACTCCAAAGAACATCAGCGAATGCAGCATATTTATACACTCAAACAAGCAAGCGTTCCATATATCACGTGTAATGGTATTGTATCAGTTTGCAGGACAGACCCACCAGAGGTGGCGGCCCAGTGGTATACAGTCGGAAGGGTGTGGCCCTGGGAGTCCTCAACATTGACTCTGGACCCCAGGAAGTCTCATGGCTTCAGGTTAGACATGGGCAAGGAAACCTCCTGCTGATTACTACCTACCGCCCTCCCTCAGCTGATGAATCAGTACTCCTCCATGTTGAACACCACTTGGAAGAAGCACCGAGGGCAGCAAGGGCACAGAATGTACTCTGAGTGAAGGAACTTCAATGTCCATCACCAAGAGTGGTTTGGTAGCACCACTACTGGCTGAGTCCTGAAGGATATAGCTGTCTGCAGCATGTGGTGAGAGAACCAACACGAGGGAAAAACCTACTTGACCTCGTTCTCACCAATCCAGTCATGAATGGTGGTGGACCATTAAACAACTGACGGGACGCGGAGGTTCCATGAACATCCCCATCCTCATCCTCAACGATGGCGGAGCCCAACACGTGAGTGCAAAAGACAAGCTGAAGTGTTTGCAACCATCTTCAGCCAGAAGTGCCGAGTGGATGATCCATCTCGGCCTCCTCCTGAGGTTCCCACCATCAAAGAAGCCAGTCTTCAGCCAATTCAATTCACTCCACATGATATCAAGAAACGGCTGAGTGCACTGGATACAGCAAAAGCTATGGGCCCTGACAATAACCCGGCTGTCGTGCTGAAGACTTGTGCTCCAGAACTAGTCGCACCTCTAGCCAAGCTGTTCCAGTACAGCTACAACACTGGCATCTACCCAACAATGTGGAAAACTGCCCAGGTATGTCATAGAGTCAGAGTCATAGCGGCACAGAAGGAGGCCATTCAGCCCATCGAGTCCGTGCCGGCTCTCTGCAGAGCAATCCAGTCAGTCCCATTCCCCCGCTCTATCCCCGTAGCCCTGCAAGTTTATTTCCCTCAAGTGCCTATCCAGTCTCCCCTTGAAAACATTGAGTGTCTCCGCTTCCACCACTTCCGTCGGCAGCGAATTCCAGGTCGTCACCACTCGCTGTGTAAAAAAGTTTTTCCTCACATCCCCCCTGTATCTCTTGCCCAAAACCTTAAATCTGTGTCCCCTAATCCTTGTGCCATCAACTAGTGGGAACAGCCTTTCCCCGTCTAGCCTATCCAAACCCGTCATAATCTTGTACACCTCTATCAAATCACCCCTCAACCTCCTTTGCTCTAATGAAAACAAATCCAGCTTCTCCAACCTGTCCTTGTAGCTAAGATCCCCCATCCCCGGAACCATTCTGGTAAATCTCCTCTGCACCCTCTCAAAGACCTTCACATCCTTCCTGAAGTGTGGTGACCAGAACTGGACGAAATACTCCAGTTGTGGCCTAATCAGTGCTTTATAAAGGTTCTGCATAACTTCTCTACTTTTGTACTCAATACCTCTTTTTATGAAGCCCAAGATCCCATATGCTTTGTTAACCACTTTCTCAATATGTCCTGCCACCTTCAGGGACCTATGCACATTAACTCCAAGATTCCTCTGTCTCTGTATTAAATTCCATCTGCCACTTGTCTACCCATTCTGCTAGCCTTTCTATGTCCTGTTGCAGTCGATTGATGTCATCATCACTGTTTGCCACACCCCCAAGTTTGGTGTCATCGGCAAATTTAGAAATTCTACTCTGTATTCCAATATCCAGGTCATTTATATATATCAAAAAAAGCAGTGGCCCCAGCACTGACCCTTGGGGAACACCACTGTCTACCATCCTCCAGTCTGAAAAACAGCCATTTACCACAACTCGCTGTTTTCTGTCCTTAAGCCAATTCCTTATCCAAGCTGTCACTGACCCACCTATTCCATGAGCCTCAATTTTGTTAACCAGCCTTCTATGTGGTACTTTGTCAAACGCCTTCTGAAAATCCATGTAGACAACATCCATTGCATTCCCTTCATCAATCCTCCCTGTTACTTCATCAAAAAATTCTATTAGATTAGTCAAACACGACCTTCCTTTTACAAACCTGTGTTGGCTCTCCTTACTTAGCTTAAATCTCTCCAAATGCCCGTTAATTTTTTCCTTGATTATTGTTTCTAAAACTTTACCCACCACTGATGTTAAACTGACCAGCCTGTAGTTACTAGGATTGTCCTTACACCCTTTCTTGAACAATGGTGTCACATTTGCCACTTTCCAATCCCCAGGCACCTCCCCCGCATCTAGGGAAGATTGGAAAATTATGGCAAGCCCTTCCGTTATCTCCTCCCCCAATTCCCTTAGCAACCTGGGATGCAAGCCATCTGGGCCAGGCGACTTGTCCACTCTAAGCATACCCAGCCTTTCTAGTACATCCTGTCTATCAATTTTCACCCCTTCCATTCCTTCTACCTTTTCCACTTCTCCCGATATTTTGTCAGCATCCACCTCCTTAGTAAACACTGATACAAAGTACTCATTGAGTATTCTAGCCTTGCCCTGCGCATCTAAGCATATAATACCTTCTTTGTCTCTAATAGGCCCCACCCCGCCTCTTACTACCCGCTTACTGTTTACATGCCGGTAGAAGATTTTTGGGTTCCCTTTTATGTTAATCGCCATTCTACTCTCATATTCTCTCTTTGCCAATCTGATTTTCATCTTCACATCCCCATGCAACTTATTGTATTTGGTCTGGTTCTCCCTTGAAGAATTCATCTGACATGCATCATACACCCTCTTTTATTGTTTCATCATCTTCTCTATCTCCCTCGTCATCCAAGGAGCCCTTGCTTTGGTTCCCTTACCCTTCCCTCTTGTTGGAATGTACCTAGCTTGTAGTTGGAACATCTCCTCCTTAAAGATCACTCATTGTTCCGTTACAGTTTTTCCCGTCAGTCTTTGGTTCCATTTTACCCTGGCTAGATATTTTCACATCCCACTGAAGTTAGCCCTATTCCAATTTAGAAGTTCCACTTTAGATTGTCCCTTGCTCCTCTCCATTGCTAATCTAAATCTTATGATACGATGATCACTCGTACCCAAGTGTTCTCCCACAAATGCTTGGTCGACCTGGCCCACCTCATTCCCTAGCACCAAATCCAGCAATGCCTCCTTCCTAGTTGGGCCAAGAACATATTGGTCAAGGAAATTCTCCTGAACACATTTCAGAAATTCCTCCCCTTCTTTTCCCTTTACCCTAGCATTATCCCAATCGGTATTTGGGTAATTAAAGTCCCCCAATATCACCACTCTATAGCTCTTGCATATCTCTGCAATTTCCCTGCAGATTTGCTCCTCTACCTCCCTCTCACTATTTGGAGGCCTATAGAATACCCCCAATACCGTGATCATACCCTTTTTGCTCCTCAACTCTAACCAAATGGATTCTGTCCTTGTCCCCTCAAGAACATCCTCCCTTTCCAACACTACAATGTCTTCCTTAATCAGCACTGCCACCCCACCTCCCTTTTTTCCTTCCTTATCTTTTCTGAACACCTTGTACCCTTGAATATTAAGTGCCCAGTCCTCAGCGTTTTTAAGCCACGTTTCCGTTATTGCCACAACATCATATTGCCACACGGCTAATTGTGCTTGTAGCTCACCAACCTTATTCATCACACTTTGTGCGTTTACGTACATGCATTCTAAACCCATTTTTGAATTTTTCGTAGTCTTTCTTAGTCTGTTCCTATCTAATATGGTACTGCTACCGCCTCTAGTACTACTTTCTTCTCTAGTACTATCCAACACACTCACTCTTTTATGCATCTTATTCCTCTTTTCTACTCCTTTTTGCTGGTACCCATCCCCCCTGCCAAGTTAGTTTAAACCCTCCCCAACAGCACTAACAAACCTCCCCGTGAGAATATTGGTCCCGGCTCTGTTGAGGTGTAGCCCGTCCGGCTTGTACAGGTCCCACCTTCCCCAGAAACGGTCCAAATGCCTCAGGAATCTAAAGCCCTCCCTCCTGCACCATCTCTCCAGCCACGCATTCATCTGTTCTATCCTCCTATTCCTGTACTCACTAGCACGTGGCACTGGGAGTAATCCGGAGATTACTACATTTGAGGTCCTGCTTTTTAATCTCTCTCCTAGCTCCCTAAACTCTGCCTGCAGGACCTCGTCCCTCTTTCTGCCTATGTCATTGGTACTGGTATGGACAACGACCTCTGGCTGTTCACCCTCCCCCCTCAGAGTGTCCTGCAGCCGCTCAGTGACATCTTGACCCTGGCACCAGGGAGGCAACATACCATCCTGGAGTCACGTCTACGGCCACAGAAACGCCTGTCTGCTCCCCTAACTATCGAATCCCCTATCACTATTGCTCTTCCACTCTTTTTCCTCCCCCCCAGTGCAGCTGAGCCACCCGTGGTGCCATGGACTTGACTCTGGCTGCACTCCCCAGAGGAACCATCGCCCTCACCAGTACTCAGAACAGAATACTGGTTGGAGAGTGCGATGCACTCCGGGGACTCCTGCACTACCTGCCTGGTCCTCCTCTTCTGTCTGGCGGTCACCCATTCCCTCTCTGCCTGCACACTCTTAAGCTGCGGGGTGACTACCTCTAGAAATGTCCTGTCCACAAAAAACAGGACAAATCCAATCCAGCCAATTACCGCCCATCAGTCTACTCTCAGTCATCAGGGAAGGTGTTGTCAACAGTGCTATCAAGTGGCACTTACTCACTAATAACCTGCTCACTGAGGCTTAGTTTAGGTTCCACCAAGACCACTCAGCTCCAGACCTCATTACAGCCTTGGTCCAAACATGGACTAAAGAGCTGAATTCCAGAGGTGAGGTGAGAGTGACTGCCCTTGACATCAAGGCAACATTTGACCGAGTGCGGCATCAAGGAGCCCTAGTAAAATCAATGGGAATCAAGGGAAAGACTCTCCACTGACTTGAGTCATACCTAGCACAAAGGAAGATGTGATGATGTGGAGATGCCGGCGTTGGACTGGGGTGGACAAAATTGAGAAGTCGCACAACACCAGGTTATAGTCCAACAGATTTATTTAATTTTACAAGCTTTCGGAACAGTTCGCTCCTTCGATGGTTGTGGTTGTTGGAGGTCAATCATCACTGCCCTAGGACATCGCTGCAGGTGTTCCTCAGGGCAGTGTCCTGGGCCCAACCATCTTCAGCTGCTTCATCAATGACCTTCCCTCCATCATAAGGTCAGAAATGGGGATGTTTGCTGATGATTGCACAGTGTTCAGCGCCATTCGCAACTCCACAGATAATGAAGCAGTCTATGCCCGCATGCAGCAAGACCTGGACGACATTCAGGCTCGGGCTGATAACTGGCAAGTAACTTTTGCGTTGCACAAGTGCCAGGCAATGACTATCTCAACAAGCGCGAGTCTAACCACCTCCTCTTGACATTCAACGGCATTACCATCGCCGAATCCCTCAACATCAACATCTTGAGGGTCACCATTGACCAGAAACTTAACTGGACCAGCCACGTAAATACTGTGGCTACAAGAGGAGGTCAGAGGCTGTGTATTCTGTGGCGAGTGTCTCACCTGCTGACTCCCCAAAGCCTTTCCACCATCTACAAGGCACAAGTAAGGAGTGTGATGGAATACTCTCCACTTGCCTGGATGAGTGCAGCTCCAACAACACTCAAGAAACTCGACACCATCCAGGACAAAGCAGCCCGATTAATTGGCACCCCATCCACCACCTTAAACATTCACTCCCTCCACCACCGGTGCACCGTGGCTGCAGTGTGTACCATCTACAAGATGCACTGCAGCAACACGCCAAGGCTTCTTCGACAGCACCTCCCAAACCCACGACCTCTACCACCTAGAAGGTCATGGGCAGCAGGCGCATGGGAACACCACCACCTCCAAGTTCCCCTCCAAGTCACATACCATCCTCACTTGGAAGTATATCATCGTTCCTTCATCGTCGCTGGGTCAAAATCCTGGAACTCCCTCCCTAACAGCACTGTGGGAGCACCTTCACCACACGGACTGCAGCGGTTCAAGAAGGCGGCTCACCACCACCTTCTCAAGGGCAATTAGGGATGGGCAATAAATGCTGGCCTTGCCAGCACCGCCAACATTCCAAGAACTAATAAAAAACACATTAGAAGAGAAAGGAGAAATAAAATATTCTTTTCATTCGGAAAAATAAAGCACTAGATACAGAAAGAGAGAATTCTTGCATTTCTATAGCGCCTTTCACAACCTCAGGATGTCCCAAAATGCTTTACAGCCAATGAAGTACTTTTGAAGTGTAGTCACTGTTGTAATGTAGGAAACGCGGCAGCCAGTTTGCGCACAGCAAGCTCCCACTAACAGCAATGTTATAATGACCAGATAATCTGTTTCTTTGTGATGTTGATTGAGGGATAAGTATTGACCAGGACACCGGGGATAACTCCCCTGCTTTTTGAACAGTGCCATGGGATCTTTTACATCTACCTGAGGGGGCAGGTGGGGCCTCAGTTTAACATCTCATCCAAAAGATGGCACCTCCGACAGTGCAGCACTCCCTCAGTACTGCACTGGAGTGTCAGCCTCGACTTTGTGTTCAAGTCTCTGGAGCGGGACTTGAACCCAGAACTTTCAGATTCAGAGAGCGAGGGTGCTGCCCACTGAGCCACAGTGGGGCACCAGCCCCTGCCAAGCAGTGGGCCTGCACCTGGGGAATGTTGCACTTGTACATAAGACATGAACTCGGAAATCCAGACTTCACGTCACATGGTGTCTGGGCGGAAGGGAGAGGAACATTGGAGCTGATATTTTCCCGCTGAGCTGAAGAAAATGATCAACTATTTCTACGTTTGCATTGCCTTAGATTCCACAGTCTGTGAGCGGGTATAATGTGCAGAATTTTCAATGATACATCAGTAGGATTCCAACTCTGCGCTCCTCCAATTCTGCCCTCTTGCCCATCCCTCACTTCCTTCACCCCACCATTGGCGGCCGTGCCTTTGGGCCCCAAGCTGTGGAATTCCCTCCCTAAACCTCTCCGCCTCTCTACCTCTCCCTCTCCTCCTTTAGGACACACTTTAAAAACTCCCTCTTTCACCTGTCCTCACATCTCCTTATGTGGCTCGGTGTCAAATTTTGTTTGATAACGCTCTTTGTGACGCACCCTGGGAGATTTGACGGCGTTAAAGGCGTTATATAAATGAAAATTGTTCTTGTAGTACAATTGCAAGCGTCTTCCTCCTCAGCCTACAATTGTGTGTATTTGTTCTTACAAATGATTTGAAGAAAAGCTGGAATTTTCAAAAGTTTTTTAAAAAACATTTAAATATTTTCATAAAACTAATGTCAAGTGTGTTTTACTTCAAGCGGTGTGGGCTGTCTGTGAAAGAGAGAGAAGATGCACTGATTGTACGCCTGCACCTTCTCTTGTTTATATTCAAATCCCCCCCAAATTTCTTAAACAACAACTTGTATTTATATAGCGCTGTGTGCAGTTTTGGTCGCCTTATCTGAGGAAGGATGTTCTTGCCATGGAAGGAGTTCAGCGAAGATTCACAAGGCTGATACCTGGGATGGCAGGAATGACATATGAGGAGAGATTGGGTCGATTGGGCTTATACTCGCTGGAGTATAGAAGAATGAGAGGGGATCTCATCGAAACATATAAAATTCTGACAGGTCTGGACAAACTAGATGCAGGAAGAATGTTCCCGATGGTCGGAGAGTCCAGAACCAGGGGTCATAATCTAAGGATAAGGGGTAAGCCATTTAGGACAGAAATGAGGAAGAATTTCTTCACCCAGAGAGTGGTGAACCTGTGGAATTCTCTACCACAGAAGGTAGTTGAGGCCAAGTCATTAAATATATTCAAGAATGAGTTAGATATATTTCTTAAAGCTAAAGGTATCAAGGGATATGGGGAGAAGGCAGGTACAGGGTACTGAGTTTGGATGATCAGCCATGATCTCATTGAATAGCGGAGCAGGCTCGAGGGGCCGAATGGCCTACTCCTGCTCCTATCTTCTATGTTTCTATGTTTAATTTAGTAAAACATCTCAAGGCGCTTCACAGCAGTGTTATCCGACAAAAATGTGAGACCGCGCCACATGAAGAAATATTAGGACAGGTCACCAAATACTTGGTCAAAGAGGGAGGTTTTAAGGAGCAATTTAAAGGAGGAGAGAGGCGGAGAGGTTTAGGGAGAGAATTCCAGAGCTTACGGTCTAGGCAGCTGAAAGAAAGACCTGCGTTTGCTATAGTGCCTGCCACGACCACCGGACGTCTCAAAGCGCTTTACAGCCAATGAAGTACTTTTTGGAGTGTAGTCACTGTTGTAATGTGGGAAACGCAGCAGCCAATTTGCGCACAGCAAGCTCCCACAAACGGCAATGTGATAATGACCAGATAATCTGTTTTTGTTATGTTGGTTGAGGGATAAATATTGGCCAGGACACCGGGGATAACTCCCCTGCTCTTCTTCGAAATAGTGCCATGGGATCTGTTCTGTCCACCTGCGAGAGCAGACCAACTATTGGTTTAACGTCTCATCCAAAAGACGGCACCTCCAACAGTGCAGCACTCCCTGAGCACTAAACTGGAGTGTCAGCCTGGATTTTTGTGCTCAGGTCCCTGGAGTGGGACTTGAACCCACAACCTTCTGACTCAGAGATAGTGCTACCAACTGAGCCACAGCTGACACTGTGAAGGCACAGATGCCAATGGTTATGAAAATCAGGGATGTGCACCAGGCCAGAATTGGAGGAGCACAGAGATTTCGGAGTGTTGTAGGGCTAGAGGAGGTCACAGAGATAGGGAGAGGGGGGGTGGGGGGGCGAGGCCATGGAGGGATGTGAACTCAAGGATGAGAATTTTAAAATTGAGGCGCGGAGGGACTGGGAGCCAATGTAGGTCAGCGAGCACTGGGGTGGTGGGTGAACAGGACCCTGGTGTGGGATAGGATACAGGCAGCAGAGTTTTGGTTGAGCTGAAGTTTGCGATGGGTGGAGGATGGGAGGCTGGCCAGGAGAGCATTGGATAGGCGTGTATGGTGGTGATAGAGGCATGGATGAGGGTTTCAGCAGCCGGTTATATTTCAAGAAACATAGAAACATAGAAAAATAGGAGCAGGAGTAGGCCATTCAGCCCTTCGAGCCTGCTCCGCCATTCAATATGATCATGGCTGATCCTCTATCTCAATACCATATTCCTGCTCTCTCCCCATACCCCTTGATGCCCCTTGTGTCTAGAAATCTATCTATCTCCTTCTTAAATATATTCAGTTACTTGGCCTCCACAGCCTTCTGTGGTAGAGAATTCCACAGGTTCACCACCTTCTGATTGAAGAAATTTCTCCTCATCTCAGTCCTAAATGTCCTACCCCGTATCCTGAGACTGTAACCCTCTCATTCTAGACCCCCCAGCCAGGGGAAACATCCTCCCTGCATCCAGTCTGTCCAGCCCTATCAGAATTTTATACGTTTCAATGAGATCCCCTCTCATTCTTCTAAACTCTAGTGGATACAGGCCTAGTCGACCCAATCTCTCCTCATACGAAAGTCCTGCCATCCCAGTAATCAGTCTGGTGAACCTTCGCTGCACTCCCTCTATGGCAAGAATATCCTTTCTTAGGTAAGGAGACCAAAACTGCACACAGTACTCCAGGTGTGGTCTCACCAAGGCCCTGTATAACTGTAGTAAGACATCCTTGCTCCTGTACTCAAATCCTCTTGCAATGAAGTCCAACATGCCATTTGCCTTCCTAACTGCTTGCTGCACATGCATGTTTGCTTTCAGTGACTGGTGTACAAGGACACCCAGGTCCCTTTGTACATCAACATTTCTCAATCTATCACCATTTAAATAATACTCTACCTTTCTGTTTTTCCTACCGAAGTGGATAACTTCACATTTATCTACGTTATACTGCATCTGCCATGTATTTGCCCAATCATTCAACTTGTCTAAATCGCCTTGAAGCCTCTTTGCATCCTCCTCACAACTCACAATCCCACCTAGTTTCGTGTCATCAGCAAACTTGGCAATATTACATTTGGTTCCCTCATCCAAATCATTGATATATATTGTGAATAGCTGGGGCCCAAGCACTGATCCCTGTGGTACCCCACTAGTCACCGCCTGCCACACCAAAAAAGACCCATTTATTCCTACTCTCTGTTTCCTGTCTGTTAACCAATTTTCAATCCATGCCAGTATATTACCCCCAATCCATGTGCTTTAATTTTGCACACTAACCTCTTATGTGGGACTTTATCAAAGGCCTTCTGAAAATACAAATACACCACATCCACTGGTTCTCCCTTATCTATTCTACCAGTTACATCCTCAAAAAACTCCAGTAGGTTTGTCAAACACGATTTCCCTTTCGTAAATCCATGTTGACTTTGTCTAATCCCATTGATATTTTTTAAGTGTCCTGTTATCACATCCTTTATAATAGACTCTAGCATTTTCCCTACTACTGATGTTAGACTAACCGGTCTGTAGTTCCGTTTTCTCTCCCTCCTTTTTTAAATAGTGGGGTTACATTTGTCACCCTCCAATCTGCAGGAACTGTTCCATAATCTATAGAATTTTGGAAGATGACAACCAATGCATCCACTATTTCCATGGCTACCTCTTTTAGTACTCTGGGATGCAGATTATCAGGCCCTGGGGGATTTATCGGCTTTGTACAGAATATAAAAGCCAAGAGGTCACGATGAACCTCAATAAGACCTCAGTTAGTGTACTGCGTGCAGTATTGGGTTCCACATTACAGGAAGGAAATTGAGGCTTTACAGAAGGTAAAATAGATTTGCGAGATTGCTATGAGGAAATGCAAACATAGAAACATAGAAACATAGAAGATAGGAGCAGGAGTAGGCCATTCGGCCCCTCGAGCCTGCTCCGCCATTTAATGAGATCATGGCTGATCATCCAAATTCAGTACCCTGTCCCTGCTTTCTCCCCATATCCCTTGATCCCTTTAGCCTTAAGAAATATATCTAACTCCTTCTTGAATATATTTAATGAATTGGCCTCAACTGCCTTCTGTGGTAGGGAATTCCACAGGTTCACCACTCTCTGGGTGAAGAAATTCCTCCTCATCTCAGTCCTAAATGGCTTACCCCTTATCCTTAGACTGTGACCCCTGGTTCTGGACTCCCCCGCCATCGGGAACATCCTTCCTGCATCTAGTCTGTCTAGTCCTGTTAGAATTTTATAAGTTTCAATGAGATCCCCTCTCATTCTTCTAAACTCTAGCGAATACAAGCCCAATCGTCCCAATCTCTCTTCATACGTCATTCCTGCCATCCCAGGTATCAGTCTGGTGAATCTTCGCTGCACTCCCTCCATGGCAAGAACATCCTTCCTCAGATAAGGCGACCAAAACTGCACACAATACTCAAGGTGTGGTCTCACCAAGGCCCTGTACAACTGCAGCAAGATATCCTTGCTCCTGTACTCTAATCCTCTCGCTATGAAGGCCAACATACCATTTGCCTTCTTAACCGCCTGCTGCACCTGCATGCTTACCTTCAGCGACTGGTGCACAAGGACACCCAGGTCTCATTGCACTTCCCCTTTTCCCAATCTATTGCCGTTCAGATAATAATCTGCCTTCCTGTTTTTGCCACCAAAGTGGATAACCTCGCATTTATCCACATTATACTGCATCTGCCATGCATCTGCCCAATCACCCAACTTGTCCAAATCATACTGGAGTTTCTCTGCATCCTCCTCACAGCACACACGCCCACCCAGCTTTGTGTCGTCTGCAAACTTGGAGATATTTCATCTAGTTCCCTCGTCTAGATCATTAATATATATTGTGAATAGCTGGGGTCCTAGCACTGATCCCTGCGGTACCCCACTAGTCACTGCCTGCCACTCGGAAAAAGACCCGTTTATTCCAACTCTTTGCTTCCTGTCTGCCAACCAGTTCTCTATCCAAGTCAGTACCTTACCCCCAATCCCATGTGCTTTAACTTTGCATGCCAATCTCTTATGCGGGACCTTATCGAAAGCCTTCTGAAAGTCCAAATACACCACATCCACTGGTTCTCCCTTATCTATTCTACCAGTTACATCCTCAAAAAATTCCAGTAGATTAGTCAAGCATGATTTACCTTTTGTAAATCCATGTTGACTTTGTCCGATCCTGTCACTGTTTTCCAAGTGCTTAGCTATTACATCTTTTATAATGGACTCTAGCATTTTCCCCACTACCGATGTCAGGCTTACCCCTTATCCTATAATTCCCCGTTTTCTCTCTACCACCTTTTTTAAATAGTGGGGTTACATTAGCTACCCTCCAATCCATGGGAACTGTTCCAGAGTCTATAGAATTTTGGAAGTACACAAAGGAAGACTTGAAAATGTTCCCGTTTGAACAGCGCAGATTATAGGGCGTTGTATTGAAGTGTTTAAAATGGTGAAAGGTTGAGAGAGGGTTGCTAGAAGCAGACTGTTTCCAGTAGTTGAGGGATTTAGAACGAGGGGTTATAGATACAAGATTAAATGTAAGAGATTGGGTTGACTAAGCCTGTATTCACTAGAGTTCAGAAGAATGAGAGGGGATCTCATTGAAACGTATAAAATTCTGACAGGGCTAGACAGACTGGATGCAGGGAGGATGTTTCCCCTGGCTGGGGGGTCTAGAACGAGGGGTCACAGTCTCAGGATACGGGGTCGGACATTTAGGACTGAGATGAGGAGAAATTTCTTCACTCAGAGGGTGGTGAACCTATGTAATTCTCTACCACAGAAGGCTGCGGTGGCCAAGTCACTGAATATATTTAAGAAGGAGATAGATAGATTTCTAGACACAAAAGGCGTCAAGGGGTATGGGGAGAGAGTGGGAATATGGTATTGAGATAGAGGATCAGCCATGATCATATTGAATGGCGGAGCAGGCTCGAAGGGCCGAATGGCCTGCTCCGGCTCCTATTTTTCTGTGTTTCTATGTTTCTATTGAGATCAGAGGGGAGGAGAAATTTCTTCACACAGCGAGCGGTGAGGCTGTGCAATTCACTTCCAGGGTTAGCGGTTGAGGCAGCAACTGTGGCAACATTGAAGATTAGATTGGGTGGGGGTGATTTTGACTTTGGGCAATAATTTAAAACGGGTCAAGTGACTTCAATGAGAAACTGAACGTCGGGAGAGATGTATAACGGGCTGATCCGATATCCCCTAAAGTCAGAATGACCTCCGAATGGGCTTGGAAAAGGGTTTGAAGGGATAAAAAGAAAGACTCGCATTTCTATAGCGCCTTCCACGAGCACCAAACAGCCTAAAGCGTTTTACAGCCAGTGAAGTATTTTTTGAAGTGTAGTCGCTGTTGTAATGTAGGAAGCGCCGCAGCCAATCTGCGCACAGCAAGCTCCCACAAACAGCAATGTGATAATGACCAGATAATCTGTTTTTGTTATGTTGAGTGAAAGATAAATATTGGCCCAGGACACCGGGGAGAACTGCCCCTGCTCTTCTTTGAAATAGTGGCCGTGGGATCTTTTATGTCCACCTGAGAGGGCAGACGGGGCCTCGATCTAACGTCTCATCTGAAAGACGGCACCGCCGACAGTGCAGCGCTCCCTCAGTACCGCACTGGGAGTGTCAGCCTAGATTTTTGTGCTCAAGTCTCTTGGAGTGGGACTTGAACCCATTTCTGACTCGTGAGGCAAGAGTGCTGACACTGATATGGGATCAGGGCGGGAGGTATGTGATTAGAACTATCTGCTCGTGCGGAGGGTAAACACCGACATGGACTGGTTGGGCTGAATGGCCTGTTGCTGTATTATAATTCTCTGTATTTCTATGTATAGATGGGTTGAGGCAGGGGCGGGGGCGGACGATGTTATGGAGGTGGAAGTAGGTGGTCTTTGTAATGGAGAGGATTATAGGTTTAAACTATTATCAACTCCTATCCACCTCCAGGACACCAACTTAGTACTGCCAAAGCCAAGGATCACCCCCTGTCCATTTGCTACCACAGCCCAGTTCCACTCCCCTCCCCCTCCCCACCGCTATCAGACGCAGGAACCACATCCCAGTGTGGACGCATCATCTCTAGACCCTGCCTAATGCTTCCAAGCCCCAAGATCCCCTCCTGGGACCTCCCTCCCGAGTGCTCCCAGACCTCAGGAATCCCCCACTGCTCCCAGTCACAGGCTTCCTGCATCCCCACCTTGACGCACGCACGCATACATGGAGAAACACACTCACAGACACACACACACTCACAGACACACACACACTCACAGACACACACACACTCACAGACACACACACACACACACACAGACACACACACACTCACAGACACACACACACTCACAGACACACACACACTCACAGACACACACACACACACACACAGACACACACACACTCACAGACACACACACACTCACAGACACACACACACACACTCACAGACACACACAGACACACACACACTCACAGACACACACACACTCACAGACACACACACTCATACACACATACACTCTCACACACACACAGACACACACACACTTACACTCACTCACACTCACACACACATACACTCTCACACACACACAGACACACACACTTACACTCACTCACACTCACACACACATACACTCTCACACACACACTTACACTCACTCACACTCACACACACATACACTCTCACACACACACAGACACACACAAAGCCTCGCACTCACAGACACACACACTCATACACACATACACTCTCACACACACACAGACACACACACACTTACACTCACTCACACTCACACACACATACACTCTCACACACACACAGACACACACACTTACACTCACTCACACTCACACATACATACACTCTCACACACACACTTACACTCACTCACACTCACACACACATACACTCTCACACACACACAGACACACACAAAGCCTCGCACTCACAGACACACACTCATGAAAACACACTCACAGACACACACACACAGAAATAGACACTCACAGACACACACTCACGCACACTCAATCAGTCACACACTTGGGACGTGTGCCAAAATTGGGAGAGCTGTCCCACAGACTAGTCAAGCAACAGCCTGACATAGTCATACTCACAGAATCATACCTTTCAGCCAATGTCCCAAACTCCTCCATCACCATTCCTGGGTATGCCCTGTCCCATCAGCAGGACAAACCCACCAGGGGTGGCGGCACATTGGTATAGAGTCGGGAAGGAGTGGCCCTGGGAGTCCTCAACATTGACTCTGGACCCCATGAAGTCTCATGGCTTCAGGTCAAGCATGGGCAAGGAAACCTCCTGCTGATTACCACCTACCGCCCTCCCTCAGCTGATGATTCAGTACTCCTCCATGCTCAACACCACTTGGAAGAAGCACTCACTCTCACACTCACACTCACTCACACACACGCTCACTCTCACACTCACACTCACTCACACACACACACTCACACTCACTCACACACACACTCACTCACACTCACACTCACTCACACTCACTCACACACACACACACTCACACTCACTCACACACACAATCACTCTCACACTCACACTCACTCACACACACACACACTCACACTCACTCACACACACACTCACTCACACTCTCACTCTCACTCACTCAAACTCACACACACACGCTCACTCTCACACTCACTCACACACACACTCACTCTCACTCACTCACTCACACTTACACACACACACGTTCACTCTCACACTCACTCTCACACACACATACACACACTCACACTCATACACACACACTCACTCACACACACACTCACGCTCTCACTCACACACACTCACACTCACACACACACTCACTCTCACTCACTCACACACTCTCACTCTCTCACACACACACACTCACATTCACTCACACAGACACACTCACTCTTACACTCACACACAGACACACTCACTCTCACTCACTCACACACTCTCACTCTCTCACACACACACACTCACATTCACTCACACACAGACACACTCACTCTTACACTCACACACAGACACACTCACTCTCACACACTCACACGCTCACTCACACATTCACACTCACACACTCACTCACACACTCACACACACTCACTCACTCTCACATACAGACACACACTCACTCACACACCCTCACACATACACACACTCACTCTCACACTCACACACAGACAAAGTCACTCTCACACTCTCACACACTCACTCTCACTCACACAGACACACTCACTCTCACACTCACTCTCACACACACACTCACTCTCACTCACACACTCACTCTCACACACACTCACACATACACACACTCACACTCACTCTCACATACTCACTCACACTCACACACAGACAAACACACTCACTCACACACTCACACACACACTCACTCACACACACACTCACTCACACTCTCACACACATAGACACACACACACTCACTCTCACACACACTCACACATACACACTCACTATCACACACACTCTCTCTCACACACACGCACTCTCACTCACACACAGACACACTCACTCTCACACACACACTCACTCCCACTCAGACACACATTCACTCACATACACACACACACTCACACACACTCACTCTCACACACACACACACTCACTCTCACACACTTTCACACTCACACACACTCACACACACACACACAAAGCCACACACTCACAGACAAACACTCATGAAACCACAAAATTAGACACACATACATACTTGGAGAAACACAGACACACTCACAGACATGCACACACACAGAAATAGACACAGACATTCACACAGTCACACACTCACACACACACACTCTCACACTCACACACACACTCACAATCATACTCACTCACACACACTCACTCTCACACTCACACAGACACACTCACTCTCACAATCACTCACACACACTCACTCTCACACTTACTCATCACTCACACACACTCACTCACTCACTCACACTCACTCTCACACACACACACTCACTCACACACACACACTCACACACGCACACTCACACACACACTCACACACTCACTCACTCACACACACTCACACTCTCACATGCACACTCACTCACACACACTCTCACACACACACTCACTCTCACACTCACACATTCACTCACATACACACACACATTCACTCACACACACATTCACTCACACACACACATTCACTCACACACACACACTCACTCACACACACACTCACTCACACACAAACACACACTCACTCTCATACACACACTCACTCTCACACACACTCACACACAGACACACACACAAAGCCACACACTCACAGACAAACACTCATGAAACCACAATCAGACACACATACATACTTGGAGAAACACAGACACAGTCACAGACATGCACACACACAGAAATAGACACACACACACACACTCATACTCACACACTCACTCTCACACATTCACACACACTCACTCTCACACTCACACAGACACACTCACTCTCATACTCACACACACACACTCACTCTCACACTCTCACAGTCACTCACACTCACACACAGACACACACACAAAGCCACACACTCTCACACACTCACAGACAAACACTCATGAAACCACAATCACAGACATACATACATACTTGGAGAAACACAGACACACTCACAGACATGCACACACACAGAAATAGACACAGACATTCACACAGTCACACACACTTTCACTCACACACTCTCACTCACACACTCACACTCATACTCATACACACACTCACTCTCACACTCACACAGACACACTCACTCTCACAATCACTCACACACACTCACTCACACACACACACTCTCACACGCACACTCACTCACACACACTCACTCTCACACTCACACACAGACACACTCACTCACACTCACTCACACACTCACATATTCACTCACACACACACTCACTCACACACTCACTCTCACACAGACACACCCACTCTCACACTCACTCACACACACTCACTCACACACTCACACTCACACACTCACACTCACTCTCACACTCACACATTCACTCACATACACACACACATTCACTCACACACACACACACACACTCATTCACACACACACACACTCACTCTCACACACACTCACACACAGACACACACACAAAGCCACACACTCACAGACAAACACTCATGAAACCACAATCACAGACATACATACATACTTGGAGAAACACAGACACACTCACAGACATGCACACACACAGAAATAGACACAGACATTCACACAGTCACACACACTTTCACTCACACACTCTCACTCACACACTCACACTCATACTCATTCACACACACACACTCACTCTCACACTCACACAGACACACTCACTCTCACAATCACTCACACACACTCACTCACACACACACACTCTCACACTCACACTCACTCACACACACTCACTCTCACACTCACACACAGACACACTCACTCACACACTCACACATTCACTCACATACACACACACATTCACTCACACACACACACTTACTCACACACACACACACTCATTCACACACACACACACTCACTCTCACACACACTCACACACAGACACACACACAAAGCCACACACTCACAGACAAACACTCATGAAACCACAATCAGACACACATACATACTTGGAGAAACATAGTCACAGACATGCACACACACAGAAATAGACACAGACACACACTCACACACACTCACTCTCTCACACACACACACACACACTCACTCTCTCACACACACACACACACTCACATTCACACACTCACACTCACACACACACTCACACACATTCACACACACTCACTCTCTCACACACACATTCACACTCACATTCACACACTCACTCTCACACACTCACACTCACTCTCTCACACACACACACTCACATTCACACACTCACTCTCACACACACACTCACTCACACACATTCACACACACTCACTCTCTCACACACATTCACACACTCACTCACACTCACACTCACACAGACACACTCACTCTCTCACACACTCACTAACACACACACACTCACTTTCACAGTCACTCACACTCACACACAGACACACACACAAAGCCACACACTCACAAACTCTCATGAAACCACAATCACAGACATACATACATACTTGGAGAAACACAGACACACTCACAGACATGCACACACACAGAAATAGACACAGACATTTACAGTCACAGACACTCACACTCACTCTCACACTCACACACACACACTCACTCTCACAATCACTCACACACACTCACTCTCACACTCACTCTCACAATCACTCACACACTCACTCTCACACTCACACACAGACACACACACTCACTCACACACTCACTCACTCACACACACTCACATATACACACACACTCACTCACACACACACTCACTCGCACACACACATTCACTCACACACACACTCACTCACACACACACACACTCACTCTCACACACACACTCACTCTCACACTCCCACACACAGACACACACACAAAGCCACACACAAACACTCATGAAACAACAATCAGACACACATACATACTTGGAGAAACACAGACAGTCACAGACATGCACACACACAGAAATAGACACAGACACACACTCACTCTCACACTCACACTCACTCTCACACTCACACACACACACTCACACACTCACTCTCACACACTCACACTCTCACACACATACTCACACACATTCACACACTCACTCTCACTCTCACACAGACACACTCACTCTCACACTCACACACTCACACTCTCACACTCTCACACACACTCACACTCACACACTGACACACACACAAAGCCACACACTCACTCTCACACACTCACTCACTCACACTCACACACACACTCACACTCACTCTCACACTCACACACACACACTCACACACTCACTCACTCACACTCACACAGACACACTCACACACTCACTCACTCACACTCACTCACTCACACTCACACACACACACTCACTCTCACTCACACTCACGCACACACTCACACTCACACTCACGCACTCACTCACACTCACACACACACTCACTCTCACATTCACACACTCACTCACACACACACACACTCTCACACTCACTCTCACACACTCACACTCACTCTCACACACTCTCACTCACTCTCACACTCACTCACTCACTCTCACTCACACACACTCACACTCACTCTCACTCACACTCACACACTCACCCTCACACTCACACACTCACACTCACTCTCACACACTCACTCTCACACACTCTCACTCACACTCACGCACTCACTCACACTCACACTCACACAGACACACTCACAATCACTCACTCACACACTCACACTCACACACTCACTCTCACACACTCATTAACTCACACACACACTCACACTCACACACAGACACACACACAAGCCACACACTCACTCACACACTCTACACTCACTCTCACACACTCTCACTCACACTCATGCACTCACACTCACACAGACACACTCACTCTCACACACACTCACTAACACACACACACTCACTTTCACAGTCACTCACACTCACACACAGACACACACACAAAGCCACACACTCACAAACTCTCATGAAACCACAATCACAGACATACATACATACTTGGAGAAACACAGACACACTCACAGACATGCACACACACAGAAATAGACACAGACATTCACAGTCACAGACACTCACACTCACTCTCACACTCACACACTCACTCTCACAATCACTCACACACACTCACTCTCACACTCACTCTCACAATCACTCACACACTCACTCTCACACTCACACACAGACACACACACTCACTCACACACTCACTCACTCACACACACTCACATATACACACACACTCACTCACACACACACTCACTCGCACACACACATTCACTCACACACACACTCACTCACACACACACACACTCACTCTCACACACACACTCACTCTCACACTCCCACACACAGACACACACACAAAGCCACACACAAACACTCATGAAACAACAATCAGACACACATACATACTTGGAGAAACACAGACAGTCACAGACATGCACACACACAGAAATAGACACAGACACACACTCACTCTCACACTCACACTCACTCTCACACTCACACACACACACTCACAACACACTCTCACACACTCACACTCTCACACACATACTCACACACATTCACACACTCACTCTCACTCTCACACAGACACACTCACTCTCACACTCACACACTCACACTCTCACACTCTCACACACACTCACACTCACACACTGACACACACACAAAGCCACACACTCACTCTCGCACACTCACTCACTCACACTCACACACACACACTCACACTCACTCTCACACTCACACACACACACTCACACACTCACTCACTCACACTCACACAGACACACTCACACACTCACTCACTCACACTCACTCACTCACACTCACACACACACACTCACTCTCACTCACACTCACGCACACACTCACACTCACACTCACGCACTCACTCACACTCACACACACACTCACTCTCACATTCACACACTCACTCACACACACACACACTCTCACACTCACTCTCACACACTCACACTCACTCTCACACACTCTCACTCACTCTCACACTCACACACTCACACTCACTCACACACACTCACACACACTCTCACTCACACTCACACACTCACCCTCACACTCACACACTCACACTCACTCACACACTCACTCTCACACACTCTCACTCACACTCACGCACTCACTCACACACTCACACTCACACAGACACACTCACAATCACTCACTCACACACTCACACTCACACACTCACTCTCACACACTCATTAACTCACACACACACTCACACTCACACACAGACACACACACAAAGCCACACACTCACTCACACACACTCATACACTCACTCTCACACACTCTCACTCACACTCATGCACTCACACTCACACACACACTCACTCACACTCACACTCACGCACTCACTCACACACTCACACTCACTCACACTCACACTCTCACACTCACTCACACACTCAGTCTCACACTCACTCACACACTCACACTCACACTCACTCACACACTCACACTCACTCACACTCACTCACACTCTCACACTCACACTCACTCACACTCACACTCACACTCACTCACACTCACACTCACTCACACTCACACTCACACACTCACTCTCACACACACTCACTCACACTCATTCACACTCACACTCACACTCACTCACACTCTCTCACACTCACACTCACTCACACTCACACTCACACTCACTCACACTCACTCACACTCACACTCACTCACACTCACACTCACACACTCACACTCACACACTCACTCTCACACACTCATTAACTCACACGCACACACTCACACTCACACACAGACACACACACAAAGCCACACACTCACTCACACACACTCATACACTCACTCTCACACACTCTCACTCACACTCATGCACTCACACTCACACACACACTCACTCACACACTCACACTCACGCACTCACTCACACTCACACTCACACTCACTCACACACTCAGTCTCACACTCACTCACACACTCACTCACACACTCACACTCACTCACACTCACTCACACTCACTCACACTCTCACACTCACACTCACTCACACTCACTCACACTCACACTCACTCACACTCACACTCACACTCACTCACACTCACACACTCACTCTCACACACACTCACTCACACTCATTCACACTCACACTCACTCACACTCTCTCACACTCACACTCACACTCACTCTCACACTCACACATTCACTCACATACACACACACATTCACTCACACACACACACACACTCATTCACACACACACACACTCACTCTCACACACACTCACACACAGACACACACACAAAGCCACACACTCACAGACAAACACTCATGAAACCACAATCACAGACATACATACATACTTGGAGAAACACAGACACACTCACAGACATGCACACACACAGAAATAGACACAGACATTCACACAGTCACACACACTTTCACTCACACACTCTCACTCACACACTCACACTCATACTCATTCACACACACACACTCACTCTCACACTCACACAGACACACTCACTCTCACAATCACTCACACACACTCACTCACACACACACACTCTCACACGCACACTCACTCACACACACTCACTCTCACACTCACACACAGACACACTCACTCACACTCACTCACACACTCACACATTCACTCACACACACACTCACTCACACACTCACTCTCACACAGACACACCCACTCTCACACTCACTCACACACACTCACTCACACACTCACACTCACACACTCACACTCACTCTCACACTCACACATTCACTCACATACACACACACATTCACTCACACACACACACTCACTCACACACACACACACTCATTCACACACACACACACTCACTCTCACACACACTCACACACAGACACACACACAAAGCCACACACTCACAGACAAACACTCATGAAACCACAATCAGACACACATACATACTTGGAGAAACATAGTCACAGACATGCACACACACAGAAATAGACACAGACACACACTCACACACACTCACTCTCTCACACACACACACACACACTCACTCTCTCACACACACACACACACTCACATTCACACACTCACACTCACACACACACTCACACACATTCACACACACTCACTCTCTCACACACACATTCACACTCACATTCACACACTCACTCTCACACACTCACACTCACTCTCTCACACACACACACACTCACATTCACACACTCACTCTCACACACACACTCACTCACACACATTCACACACACTCACTCTCTCACACACACATTCACACACTCACTCACACTCACACTCACACAGACACACTCACTCTCACACACACTCACTAACACACACACACTCACTTTCACAGTCACTCACACTCACACACAGACACACACACAAAGCCACACACTCACAAACTCTCATGAAACCACAATCACAGACATACATACATACTTGGAGAAACACAGACACACTCACAGACATGCACACACACAGAAATAGACACAGACATTCACAGTCACAGACACTCACACTCACTCTCACACTCACACACTCACTCTCACAATCACTCACACACACTCACTCTCACACTCACTCTCACAATCACTCACACACTCACTCTCACACTCACACACAGACACACACACTCACTCACACACTCACTCACTCACACACACTCACATATACACACACACTCACTCACACACACACTCACTCGCACACACACATTCACTCACACACACACTCACTCACACACACACACACTCACTCTCACACACACACCACTCTCACACTCCACACACAGACACACACACAAAGCCACACACTCACACACAAACACTCATGAAACAACAATCAGACACACATACATACTTGGAGAAACACAGACAGTCACAGACATGCACACACACAGAAATAGACACAGACACACACTCACTCTCTCACACACACACACTCTCACACTCACACACACACACACTCACACACTCACTCTCACACACTCACACTCTCACACACATACTCACACACATTCACACACTCACTCTCACTCTCACACAGACACACTCACTCTCACACTCACACACTCACACTCTCACACACACTCACACTCACACTCACACACTGACACACACACAAAGCCACACACTCACTCTCACACACTCACTCACACACACACACTCACACTCACTCTCACACTCACACACACACACTCACACACTCACTCACTCACACTCACACAGACACACTCACACACTCACTCTCACTCACACACACACACTCACACTCACTCTCACTCACACTCACGCACACACTCACTCACACTCACGCACTCACTCACACTCACACACACACTCACTCTCACATTCACACACTCACTCACACACACACACACTCTCACACTCACTCTCACACACTCACACTCACTCTCACACACTCTCACTCACTCTCACACTCACACACTCACACTCACTCACACACACTCACACACACTCTCACTCACACTCACACACTCACCCTCACACTCACACACTCACACTCACTCACACACACTCACTCTCACACACTCTCACTCACACTCACGCACTCACTCACACACTCACACTCACACAGACACACTCACAATCACTCACTCACACACTCACACTCACACACTCACTCTCACACACTCATTAACTCACACACACACTCACACTCACACACAGACACACACACAAAGCCACACACTCACTCACACACACTCATACACTCACTCTCACACACTCTCACTCACACTCATGCACTCACACTCACACACACACTCACTCACACTCACACTCACGCACTCACTCACACACTCACACTCACTCACACTCACACTCTCACACTCACTCACACACTCAGTCTCACACTCACTCACACACTCACACTCACACTCACTCACACACTCACACTCACTCACACTCACACACACTCTCACACTCACACTCACTCACACTCACACTCACACTCACTCACACTCACACTCACACTCACACACTCACACTCACACACTCACTCTCACACACACTCACTCACACTCATTCACACTCACACTCACACTCACTCACACTCTCTCACACTCACACTCACTCACACTCACACTCACACTCACTCACACTCACTCACACTCACACTCACTCACACTCACACTCACACACTCACACTCACACACTCACTCTCACACACTCATTAACTCACACGCACACACTCACACTCACACACAGACACACACACAAAGCCACACACTCACTCACACACACTCATACACTCACTCTCACACACTCTCACTCACACTCATGCACTCACACTCACACACACACTCACTCACACACTCACACTCACGCACTCACTCACACTCACACTCACACTCACTCACACACTCAGTCTCACACTCACTCACACACTCACTCACACACTCACACTCACTCACACTCACTCACACTCTCACACTCACACTCACTCACACTCACTCACACTCACACTCACACTCACACTCACTCACACACTCACTCTCACACACACTCACTCACACTCATTCACACTCACACTCACTCACACTCTCTCACACTCACACTCACTCACACTCACACTCACACTCACTCACACTCACACTCACTCACACTCACACTCACACTCACTCACACTCACACTCACACACTCACTCTCACACACACTCACTCACACTCACTCACTCTCTCACACACACTCACTCACACTCACACTCACACACTCACTCACATTCACTCACACTCACTCACACTCACACTCACTCACTCACACTCACACTCACACTCACACTCACTCACTCACACTCACACACACTCACTCACTCACTCTCACTCACTCTCACACAGACACAATCTGCAGTGATTACTCGGATAGAGTAAAGCTCTTTGCTCAGCTTGAATTTTGTGCTGATTCACTCTTCGTTGGCCCTTCCTTCAGTCTGGATCATGTTCTGCTGAGTCAATGCTGGCGGTGCAAACTTTGCTGAGTCACAGTCGACCAAGGTCCCATCAACAGGAAACCGCTGACTAACCCTTGACTCGGGCTTTGCGCTGAGTCACTGTTTCAGCTGATTTTATTGCTGCTCCCATCCCGAGCTGTTTCTGGCCGATGGCCAGTTTCGACAGAGGTTCCTGTTGGCTCATGTTGCAGCACCAACTCTCCCTTAACACTGTCACCACTGCACTACAACACAAGCCGTCTTTATACCGCACCTTGAACGTGGTAAAACGTCCCAAGGCGCTTCACAGGAGCGGTACCAGACAGAATTTGACACTGATATGTGGAGACCAAATGCTTGGTTAAAGAGATAGGTTTTAAGGAGCGTCTTAAAGGAGGAGCGAGAGGTAGAGAGGCGGAGAGGCTTAGTGGGGGAATTCCAGAGCTCAGGGCCTTGGCAGCTGAAGGCACGGCTGCCAACGGTGGAGCGATTAAAATCGGGGCTGGGCAAGAACCAGAATTGGAGGAGCGCCGAGATCTCGGAGTGTTAACTTGCGGGGCTGGAGGAGGTTACAGAGATGGGGAGGGGCGAGTCCATGGAATGATTTGAGCACAAGGATAAGAATTGATATTCAATTAATAGTGAGCACTCTCAACGATCCGTGTCCGCCTGACATCGTTGTATTGGGAGAGTGGCTTTTATTGACTCCAAGGCTCAAAGGTAAATAAATATTCCTGCCGTGGCAGATTTGTTCCTGGCCTCCTGCCCAGCCTGATCTGCCTTGTTGACTTCAGGCTGGCTGACGTGCCTCACTGCCCGCACACCATTGATCAATCGATCGATTGAGCCAGCCCTTTGATCAGACTGTGCACAGCGCGGCTCACGTACCACCTGGCACCATCGCCGAACCTGCGCTGTCAACAAATCTTCCCCACTACTGCCCCGGTGCGATGTTCACCTGAAAGAGCTGGTTGGGTGACGGCGCCGTCAGTCCAAGTGACTCGGCACCAGATGAGGGAGACCATCATAGGCCGTCCATCCAGTATGACCGCAGTCTGCCCCGCTCCCTCCCCTCCCCCATTGCTCCATCCAGTTGTCTCTTCAATGATTCCACAGTTCTGGCGATCACTTTTTCAGTGAGCGAGAGAGAGACTTGTACTCGTATAACGCCTTTCACGATCTCAGGACATCCCAAAGCGCTTTACAGCCAATGACGTACTGTTGCAATGTAGGAAACGCAGCAGCCAATTTGCACACAGCAAGATCCCATAAACAGCACTGTGATAATGACCAGATCATCTGTTTTAGTGATGTTGGTTTGAGGGATAAATATTGGCCCCAGGACACCGGGGAGAGCTCCCCTGCTCTTCTTCGAAATAGTGCCGTGGGATCTTTTACGTCTGCCTGAGAGAGCAGACGGGGCCTCAGTTTAACGCCTCATTCGAAAGAGGGCACCTCCGACAGTGCAGCACTCCCTCAGCACTGCACTGGAGTGTCAGCCTGGATTTTTGTGCTCAAGTCCCTGATTGAGAGGGGAGGGTGCCACCCAGTGAGCCACGACTGACACAGTGAAGAAACATTTCCTGAAATTAGACCTAAATGTGCCTTTTACTACTTCGAATCTCGGTCCCCTTCTTCCACTCTTTAATTCAAAACCATTCCAGATTTCAATCCCATTTACAGTCTCACACCACATTTTTTTTTTATTCGTCTATGGGATGTGGGAGTTGCTGGCAAAGCTAGCATTTACTGCCCATCCCATAATTGCCCTTGAGAAGACATCTAGAAGGTCACCTCTCCGACGCCTCCTTTCACGGCTGAAAAGCCCGAGTTCCTCCGTTCTTTCCTGACATCGACACTGGGATGGCCCTCGAGGGTCCTCACAGCGCTCGGAAGTCTCCTTGTGTCTCGGTGACCAGAAATGGACACTGTGCTCATGGTGTGGGCCGACCAGAGCTTCGGACAGTTTGAGCGTGACTTCAGCCGACACGAGTTGTCGGCTCCAGCCAGTCCCTCCGGCTCAAGCACCGATAGTTTATGTGTGTGTGAAATAAAGAAAAGGAAGAAAGACTCGCATTTCTATAGCGCCTTTCATGACCTCCGGACGTCCCAATGCGCTTTACAGCCAATGAAAGTGCTTTTTGAAGTGTAGTCACTGTTGTGATGTGGGAAACGTGGCAGCCAAATAGCGCACAGCAAGCTCCCACAAACAGCAATGAGATAAATGACCTGATAATCAAAGATGGCCATTCAACAAATACAGAAAACCAGCTCGAAATATACGGGGGTAGAAACGGAGTTGTCGGACGTCAGCAGAAGGGGAACTGAGCCGGGGTCTGATGAGCCAGTGAGGAACAGCACCAAGAACCGAAACAAACACTTTCAAGAAGTGAGTACGGAAAGAAGAGGATTGGAAGCGGGTTTGTCGAGAAAATTCATTACAGAGATTCCTAGTCCAGCGTCCTTGGCTCGTCCGGGAGCAGCGCAAGGTGTCGTGCAAGGAAACGCGCATACAATTTGTGCGCAGCAAGATCCCAGAAGGATCAATGTGATAACTGATGAGTTGATGGCCGAGAAATTTGATGGCGCCGTGCCCATTTCTCAGGCGCAAAACAGGTACCCGAGCATCCAATATGGCGGACAGGGCGCGCAAGCTCATAACGTGCCGGAAGTGCGGCACCCGCCGTATTGGACCGGGCTCCTCCGTAGGCGCCCTGGGCGCACGCTGGAACTATTTAAACCAGTCCCTCCCTCTCGCCGGTTCCATGGGCACTGGCCACGCTCTCAGGAGTCCAGTGAGGACCCGACTCGCAGCTTGGGTTATTCAACCGCAGAGGGCGTCGTAGCCACGCCTGATCCTTTCCTGACCCGACATCCACCCCACACATCCGAACCAGCAGGAATCCCCGGATAGTCAGCAGTGGCAACAGTGATTGTTTTCCCCTCCCCCCCTCATTGTAGTCCCGCTTTCTCCCCTCCCCTGTGTACGTGTGTGGGTGTGAGTGCATTTGTGTGTTCGTGTGTGCACATACACGTACACTCGCCTGCAGGCACAGACACGCACAGATACATATACATGCACATGTGTGTGCGTGTGTCAGCCGTGGCTCAGTGGGTAGCACCCCCCTCCCCCCGCCTCGGAGTCAGAAGGTTGTGGGTTCGAGTCCCACTCCAGGGACTTGAGCACGGAATCTAGGCTGACACTCCCAGTGCAGTGCTGAGGGAGTGCTGCACTGTCGACGGTGCCGTCTTTCAGATGAGACGTTAAACCGAGGCCCCGTCTGCTCTCTCAGGTGGATGTAAAAGATCCCTTGGCACTATTTCGAAGAAGAGCAGGGGAGGAGTTCTCCCCGGTGTCCTGGGCCAATATTTATCCCTCAACCAACATCACTAAAAACAGATTATCTGGTGATTATCACATTGCTGTTTGTGGGAGCTTGCTGTGCGCAAATTGGCTGCTGCGTTTCCCACATTACAACAGTGACTACACTCAAAAATACTTCACTGGCTGTAAAGCGCTTTGAGACGTCCTGAAGTTGTGAAAGGCGCTATATAGGTGCAATTCTTTTTTTCTTAAAACCTACCTCTTTGAACAATTTTGGCCACCTGTTCTAATATCTCCTTATGTCAAATTTTGTTTGCTAATCGCTCCTGTGAAGCGCCTTGGGACGTTTTACTACATTAAAGGGGCTGTGTAAATACAAGCTTTTGTGGATCCCTTTCTGGGTTGTGGACGGTGGGCGTTCCCGTCGGCTGCCTGTGGGCCTGGTCCTTGGTTCCTCGCTGTCCAGACAAGGAATCACTGGGGAGCATGACCTCATCCGACAACACCTGCCCGGAGGCTCAAACGGGCCTTGTGATGACCTGACGACACTGATTTGGCCTCCACAGCTGCATCAGGCTTTTACATGCTTCAGTGATCAGACCCCATCTGGACACTGCATTCAATTCTGGGCCTCGCAGCTCAGGAAGGAGATATTGGCCTTGGACGGGGGGGCAGCGCAGATTCACCAGAATGACACAGGGGTTTAAAGAGTTAAGTTATGAGGACAGTTTGCACAGACTGGGCTTGTATTCCCTTGAGTTCAGAAGATTAACAGGTGTTTAAGATGATTAAAGGATTTGATCGGGTAGATAGAGAGAAACTATTTCCTCTGGTGGGGGGAGTCCAGAACAAGGGGGCCGAATCTTAAAATTAGAGCCAGGCCGTTCAGGGGTGATGTCAGGAAGCACTTCTTCACACAAAGGGTGGTGGAAATCTGGAACTCTCTCCCCCAAAAAGCTGTTGAGGCTGGGGGGTCAATTGAAAATTTCAAAACGGAGATTGATAGATTTTTGTTCGGTTAAGGGTTACGGAACCAAGGCAGGTAGATGGAGTCAAGATACAGGTCAGCCATGATCTAATTGAATGGTGGAACAGTTTCGAGGAGCTGAACGGCCTCCTCCTGTTCCTACGTTTATCTCCCTGGCGGTGTGAGAACAAATTCGTCCCGCGGGTGACCAACACCCGCCCGCCATCTTGGTTTCCAGTTGCTCCCGTTACACAGAAAATGGGCAAATTCTCCGGTTTAAAATGGTGCCAGGAGCTCCTCTCCCCTCCCCCGACAGCCTCAAACATATTTTGTGCAGGAGTCTTACAGTCAACAGGAGGACACCGGCCGGGGGTGGGGGGGAGGGGGGGGAGCGGGGGCAGGGCGCTTTCATCCCCTCAGTGCGGGCTGCATCAAAGCTAGGCCCGAGAGGTGAAAGGTCAGTGATGCCAGCCCACTGTGCCCCTTGAAGCAACGCAGCACTGCCCAGCGGAGCCCAGTGAAGGAACCGCCAATCAGTCTGGGCCTTAAAGGACCTGCGACTTGTACAACAGCCTCTACTGAAGGTTCAGTCAGTGAGGAACAGAATGGCCAGCGAGGCACTGAACAGAGGGTAACCCGAGGCCTCGGCCTTCAATGGAGCGGAAGAGACTGAATGAACAGGCTGGAGACGGAAGGCGGGGATCTGGTTTCCTTGCTTTGTTCTTTCTGCCAATGTTTCCGTCTCCTGAAGGTGCAGGGGGTTCGCTGGGATATGAGGGGGGACGGGGACTCAAGCTTCCCGCGAGCTCCTGGAGTGGGGCCGACATCACCAGGGTCGGGAAATCATAGAATCACAGAATAGTACAGCACGGAAGGAGGCCATTCGGCCCATCGAGTCTGGGCCGGCTCTTTCGAAGAGCAATCCAGTTAGTCCTACTCCCCCGCTCTTTCCCTGTATCCCTGCAATTTTTTTTCTCCAAGTATTTATCCAATTCCCTTCAATGACTACGATTCAACCTGTATCCACCACCCAATTAGGCAGTGCATTCCAAATCTAGCCACTCGTTGCGTAAAAACGGTTTTCCTCATGTCGCCTCTGGTTCTTTTGTCAATCACCTTAAATCTGTGCCCTCTGGTTATCAACCCGTCAGCCATTGGAAACAGTTTCTCTTTATTTACTCTATCTAAACCCTACATGATTTTAAACACCTCCATCAATTCTCCTCTTAGCCTTCTCTGCTCTAAGGAGAACAACCCCAGCTTCTCCAGTCTATCCATGTAACTGTAATCCCTCATCTCTGGAACCATTCCAGTAAATCTCTTCTGTACCCTCTCCAATGCCTTCATGTGCTTCCTAAAGTGTAGAGCCCAGAATTGGACACAACACTGAAGCTGTGGCCGAACTAGTGTTTTATGTAGGTTATGGGGAGGTGAGGGGGGAGTGAGGGGGTGAGGACTCTGCTACTCCATGTTGCCCTGTGGCAATGCCGCATCTTAGGCTGAGTGGAGGCTGGGGAAGAGGAGTGGAGGGGAGCAGAAGGGCTGGTGGGGGAAGGGAGGGGAGAGGAGAGGATGGTAGGGAAGTAAGTGGAGGGGAGGGTGGAGGAGGGGAGGGGAGGTGATGGGAGGGGAGGGGGGAGTGGGGGGGAAGGGAGGGTGGGGGAGGGGAGGGAGGGAGGGGAGTGGGGAGGGTGGGGGAGGGGAGGGAGGGGAGGGTGGGGAGGGGAAGGAAGGGAGGGGGAGGGAAGGGAGGGGGGAGGGAGAGGGAGGGGAGGGAGAGGGAGGGAGGGGAGGGAGAGGGAGGGGGGGAGGGAGAGGGAGGGGGAGGGAGAGGGAGGGAGGGGAGGGAGAGGGAGGGGAGGGGAGGAAGGGAGGGGGAGGGGAGGGAGGAGGGGAGGGAAGGGAGGGAGGGGGAGGGGAGGCAGAGGGAGGGGGAGAGGAGAGAGGGAGAGGGAGGGAGAGGAGGGGGAGGGGAGGGAGAGGAGAGGAAGGGAGAAGGAGGGAGGGGAGGGAGAGGAGGGGGAGGGGAGGAGGTAAGGGAGGGAGGGGGAGGGGAGGGAAGGGAGAGGGGAGGGAGAGGAGGGGGAGGGGAGGGAGGAGGGAAGGGAAGAGAGGGAGGGGGAGGGGAGGGAGAGGGAGGGGGAGGGGCAAGAGGGAGAGGGTGGGAGGGGGAGGGGAGGGAGAGGGAGGGTGGATGAGAGGAGGGGGAGGAAAGGAGGGAGGGGAGGGGGAGGAGGGGGAGGGGAGGGAGGGAGGTGGAGGGGAATGAGAGGGAGGGTGGATGAGAGGAGGGGGAGGGAGGAAGGGAAGGGAGGGTGAGGAGGGGGAGGGGAGGGAGGGAGGTGGAGGGAGTGGGTGAGGAGGGTGGATGAGAGGAGGGGAGGGAGGGAGGGAGGGTGTGGGGAGGGAGAGGGAGGGGGAATGGGAAGGGAGAGTGTGGGGAGGGAGAGGGAGGGTGGGGGAGGGAGGGGGAGGGTGGGGGAGGGAGAGGGAGGGAGGGTGTGGGGGAGGGAGAGGGAGGGTGGGGGAGGGAGGGGGAGGGCGGGAGAAAGGAGGGGGAGGGATTAAGTGCTCCTGCTCTGAGACAGTGCCGAGTCAGCACTGTTCTGAGAGGTTCCCTTTACTGGTTGCTTTCGGTCAGAGAAGCTGTGACCAGCACGAGTTGGGACCATCGAACTCTACTGCCTTCTCTAGAACTTTCCGGACTACCGTTTGACAAGAGCTGCAACAACTCAGAGTTACCCGCTCCGCCCCTCCTGAAGGTGCCCGTCCTTGCTGGGGTACAGCCCCACAAACACTGTTTCCCTAGACTGGTCCCTTGCCCAAACGGCCACCCTTGTGTGAGGCCCAACAGTTGGCATGGCAACTCTCCCCCACCCCCACTCCCACGTACCTTCCGACGGGAATCACTGGGCATATATATATATATATATGGATATGGAGGGTAAATTCACTGATCCTGAGCCCCACTCAAAGGCTCTGGGGTTGGAGATGGGGGTCACGACACTGTAGCCTCAAATCTCTGGTCTGTTTGGGTGCAGGAATTCATCCCAAGGGGCCGGAAGGTTCCAGTGCCTGTGGAACTGTGCCCCTGTACAAATACCTTCAGGGGAGGAGGGGAAACATTAGGGAAATAAATAAAACCCGCAGTGGGGCTCCTTGCCCAGTGTAACAGAATGTGAAAGTTATAGCACAGAAACAGGCCATTCGGCCCAAGCAGTCCGTGTCGGTGTTTACCCTTCACACGGCAAATAGTCCAACATCAGATTTACCCGCTCTCTTCGATCCCTTCAACCCCTTCCCCTTCATTCACCCACCCAATCTAATTCTGTACGTCAATATAGTTACTGCTTCAGTCGTCAGCCGTGGCTCGCTCTCCAACGCGTCAGAAGGTCGTGGGTTCGAGCCCCACTCCAGAGACTTGAGCCCATAATCTAGGCTGACACTCCCAGCGCGGTGCTGAGGGAGTGCTGCAGTGTCGGAGGTGCCGTCTTTCAGATGAGACGTTAAACCGAGGCTCCGTCTGCTCTCTCGGGTGGACGTAAAAGATCCCACGGCCACTATTTCGAAGAAGAGCAGGGGGAGTTCTCCCCGGTGTCCTGGCCTACATATATCCCTCAATCAACATCATTTAAAAATAGATTATCTGGCCATTTATTTCATTGCTGTTTGTGGGAGCTTGCTGTGCGCAAATTGACTGCCACGTTTCCTACATTACAACTACACATCAATAAGTACTTCATTGGCTGTAAAGCGCTTTGGCACATCCCGAGGGGCTGAAAGGCGCTACAGAAATGCAAGTTCTTTCTTTCTGGAAGTGACTGCCGCAGGGTCACAACTCCCTGAGCCAAGAGGTTTCTCCCACCCTCTGTTCCGAATCTCTGGAACCAGCAGCCGAGGGGTTAACCTCTTGCTGCAGAGGCCGGTTGCACAACCAGCACAGGCGCGAACTTGCGGAGCAGGTCAAAGGTTTCCCCGGGCCTCCTTTTCCTGCAGCTGGCAGATGCTGAGGAAATGAAGTCAACATCCTTTCTGTGCGGGCTCTTTGTTGCCTGAGGTATCATGTGAGAGGATCTTTCACGGCTGGGAGGGACTGACGTCCTCCAACAAGAGGGCTCAGCTGCACCGTCACGTGACAGCTCTCGGGGAGGGGGATAAAAGAGTCCGCAATCCTCCACTTCCATCAGAGGAGCGCTCTAGCAGCCAGGAATCGGTCGGAGAATCGGCAGTGGGGAAACTGAAACAGCATGGATTCCACAACAGAAACAGGCAGCCACACGGATTCAGACAGGTAAGGGCGGACAGCGGTTAGTCCAGACTCTGATCCCGGAGTTAGACCGGTCTCTGATCCCCGAGTTAGACCGGTCTCTGATCCTGGAGTTAGTCCAGTCTCTGATACCCGAGTTAGTCCGGTCTCTGATCCTGGAGTTAGACCGGACTCTGATCCCGGAGTTAGACCGGACTCTGATCCCGGAGTTAGACCGGACTCTGATCCTGGAGTTAGACCGGACTCTGATCCTGGAGTTAGTCCAGTCTCTGATCCCCGAGTTAGACACCCGGTTTCTGATCCTGGAGTTAGTCCAGTCTCTGATCCCCGAATTAGACCGGACTCTGATCCCCGAGTTAGACCGGACTCCGATCCCCGAGTTAGACCGGACTCTGATCGCGGAGTTAGACCGGTCTCTGATCCTGGAGTTAGACCGGACTCTGATCCCGGAGTTAGACCGGTCTCTGATCCTGGAGTTAGACCGGTCTCTGATCCCCGAGTTAGACCGGTCTCTGATCCCCGAGTTAGACCGATCTCTGATCCCCGAGTTAGACCGGTCTCTGATCCTGGAGTTAGACTGGTCTCTGATCCCGGAGTTAGACCGGTCTCTGATCCTGGAGTTAGACCGGCCTCTGATCCCCGAGTTAGACCGGTCTCTGATCCTTGAGTTAGTCCAGTCTCTGATCCCCGAGTTAGACCGGTCTCTGATCCTGGAGTTAGACTGGTCTCTGATCCCCGAGTTGGACCGGTCTCTGATCCCGGAGTTAGACCGGTCTCCGATCCCCGAGTTAGACCGGTCTCCGATCCCCGAGTTAGACCGGTCTCTGATCCCGGAGTTAGACCGGTCTCTGATCCTGGAGGTAGACCGGTCTCCGATCCCCGAGTTAGACCGGTCTCTGATCCCGGAGTTAGACCGGTCTCTAATCCCCGAGTTAGACTGGTCTCTGATCCTGGAGTTCCCCAAGTTAGACCGGTCTCTGATCCTGGAGTTAGACCGGTCTCTGATCCTGGAGTTAGTCCAGTCTCTGATCCTTGAGTTAGACCGGTCTCTGATCCTGGAGTTAGTCCGGTCTCTGATCCCCGAGTTAGACCGGTCTCTGATCCCCGAGTTAGACCGGTCTCTGATCCCGGAGTTAGACCGGTCTCTGATCCCCGAGTTAAACCGGTCTCTGATCCCGGAGTTAGACCGGTCTCTGATCCCCGAGTTAGACAGGTCTCTGATCCTGGAATTAGACCGGTCTCTGATCAGGGAGTTAGACCGGTCTCTGATCCCCAAGTTAGACCGGTCTCTGATCCTGGAGTTAGACCGGTCTCTGATCAGGGAGTTAGACCGGTCTATGATCCCCAAGTTAGACCGGTCTCTGATCCCGGAGTTAGACCGGTCTTTGATCAGGGAGTTAGACCGGTCTCCGATCCCCAAGTTAGACCGGTCTCTGAACCCCGAGTTAGACCGGTCTCTGATCCTTGAGTTAGACCAGTCTCTGATCCTGGAGTTAGACCGGTCTCTGATCCTTGAGCTAGACCAGTCTCTGATCCCCGAGTTAGACCGGTCTCTGATCCCCGAGTTAGACCGGTCTCTGATCCTTGAGTTAGTCCAGTCTCTGATCCCCAAATTAGACTGGTCTCTGATCCCGGAGTTAGACCGGTCTCTGATCCTGGAGTTAGACCGGCCTCTGATCCCCGAGTTAGACCGGTCTCTGATCCTTGAGTTAGTCCAGTCTCTGATCCCCGAGTTAGACCGGTCTCTGATCCTGGAGTTAGACTGGTCTCTGATCCCCGAGTTGGACCGGTCTCTGATCCCGGAGTTAGACCGGTCTCCGATCCCCGAGTTAGACCGGTCTCCGATCCCCGAGTTAGACCGGTCTCTGATCCCGGAGTTAGACCGGTCTCTGATCCTGGAGGTAGACCGGTCTCCGATCCCCGAGTTAGACCGGTCTCTGATCCCGGAGTTAGACCGGTCTCTAATCCCCGAGTTAGACTGGTCTCTGATCCTGGAGTTCCCCAAGTTAGACCGGTCTCTGATCCTGGAGTTAGACCGGTCTCTGATCCTGGAGTTAGTCCAGTCTCTGATCCTTGAGTTAGACCGGTCTCTGATCCTGGAGTTAGTCCGGTCTCTGATCCCCGAGTTAGACCGGTCTCTGATCCCCGAGTTAGACCGGTCTCTGATCCCGGAGTTAGACCGGTCTCTGATCCCCGAGTTAAACCGGTCTCTGATCCCGGAGTTAGACCGGTCTCTGATCCCCGAGTTAGACAGGTCTCTGATCCTGGAATTAGACCGGTCTCTGATCAGGGAGTTAGACCGGTCTCTGATCCCCAAGTTAGACCGGTCTCTGATCCTGGAGTTAGACCGGTCTCTGATCAGGGAGTTAGACCGGTCTATGATCCCCAAGTTAGACCGGTCTCTGATCCCGGAGTTAGACCGGTCTTTGATCAGGGAGTTAGACCGGTCTCCGATCCCCAAGTTAGACCGGTCTCTGAACCCCGAGTTAGACCGGTCTCTGATCCTTGAGTTAGACCAGTCTCTGATCCTGGAGTTAGACCGGTCTCTGATCCTTGAGCTAGACCAGTCTCTGATCCCCGAGTTAGACCGGTCTCTGATCCCCGAGTTAGACCGGTCTCTGATCCTTGAGTTAGTCCAGTCTCTGATCCCCAAATTAGACCGGTCTTTGATCCCGGAGTTAGACCGGTCTCTGATCCCCAAGTTAGACCGGTCTCTGATCCCGGAGTTAGACCGGTCTCCGATCCCCGAGTTAGACCGGTCTCCGATCCCCGAGTTGGACCGGTCTCCGATCCCCGAGTTGGACCGGTCTCCGATCCCCGAGTTAGACCGGTCGCTGATCCCGGAGTTAGACCGGTCTCTGATCCTGGAGGTAGACGGGTCTCCGATCCCGGAGTTAGACCGGTCTCTGATCCCCGAGTTAGACCGGTCTCCGAATCCCCGAGTTAGACCGGTCTCCAATCCCCGAGTTAGACCGGTCTCCGATCCCCGAGTTAGACTGGTCTCTGATCCCGGAGTTAGACCGGTCTCTGATCCTGGAGGTAGACCGGTCTCCGATCCCGGAGTTAGACCGGTCTCTGATCCCCGAGTTAGACCGGTCTCTGATCCCGGAGTTAGACCGGTCTCTGATCCTGGAGTTAGACCGGTATCTGATGCTGGAGTTAGTCCAGTCTCTGATCCCGGAGTTAGTCCAGACTCTGATCCCCGAGTTAGACCGGTCTCTGATCCTGGAGTTAGACCGGTCTCTGATCCTGGTGTTAGTCCAGACTCTGAACCTGGAGTTAGTCCAGTCTCTGATCCTGGAGTTAGTCCAGGCTCTGATCCTGGAGTTAGACCGGTCTCTGATCCTGGAGTTAGTCCGGTCTCTGATCCCGGAGTTAGACCGGTCTCTGATCCTGGAGTTAGACCGGTCTCTGATCCTGGAGTTAGACCGGTCTCTGATCCCCGAGTTAGACCGGTCTCTGATTCCGGAGTTAGACCGGTCTCTGATCCCGGAGTTAGACCGGTCTCTGATCCCGGAGTTAGACCGGTCTCTGATCCCCGAGTTAGACCGGTCTCTGATCCCGGAGTTAGACCGGTCTCTGATCTCTGAGTTAGACCGGTATCCGATCCCCGAGTTAGACCGGTCTCTGATCCCGGAGTTAGACCGGTCTCTGATCCTGGAGGTAGACCGGTCTCTGATCCCCGAGTTAGAAAGGTCTCTGATCCCCGAGTTAGACCGGTCTCTGATCCTGGAGTTAGACCGGTCTCTGATCCTTGAGTTAGACCGGTCTCTGATCCCCGAGTTAGACCGGTCTCTGATCCCCGAGTTAGAGCGGTCTCTGATCCTGGAGTTAGACCGGTCTCTGATCAGGGAGTGAGACCGGTCTCTGATCCCCGAGTTAGACCGGTCTCTGATCCCCGAGTTAGACCGGTCTCTGATCCTGGAGTTAGACCGGTCTCTGATCCTGGTGTTAGTCCAGACTCTGAACCTGGAGTTAGTCCAGTCTCTGATCCTGGAGTTAGTCCAGTCTCTGATCCTGGAGTTAGACCGGTCTCTGATCCTGGAGTTAGTCCAGACTCTGATCCTGGAGTTAGACTGGTCTCTGATCCTGGAGTTAGTCCGGTCTCTGATCCTGGTGTTAGTCCAGACTCTGATCCTGGAGTTAGACCGGTCTCTGATCCTGGAGTTAGACCGGTCTCTGATCCTGGAGTTAGACCGGTCTCTGATCCTGGAGTTAGACCGGTCTCTGATCCTGGAGTTAGACCGGTCTCTGATCCTTGAGTTAGACCGGTCTCTGATCCCCGAGTTAGACCGGTCTCTGATCCCCGAGTTAGAGCGGTCTCTGATCCTGGAGTTAGACCGGTCTCTGATCAGGGAGTGAGACCGGTCTCTGATCCCCGAGTTAGACCGGTCTCTGATCCCCGAGTTAGACCGGTCTCTGATCCTGGAGTTAGACCGGTCTCTGATCCTGGTGTTAGTCCAGTCTCTGATCCTGGAGTTAGTCCAGTCTCTGATCCTGGAGTTAGACCGGTCTCTGATCCTGGAGTTAGTCCAGACTCTGATCCTGGAGTTAGACTGGTCTCTGATCCTGGAGTTAGTCCGGTCTCTGATCCTGGTGTTAGTCCAGACTCTGATCCTGGAGTTAGACCGGTCTCTGATCCTGGAGTTAGACCGGTCTCTGATCCTGGAGTTAGACCGGTCTCTGATCCTGGAGTTAGACCGGTCTCTGATCCTGGAGTTAGACCGGTCTCTGATCCTGGAGTTAGACCGGTCTATTAAACAGTGGGATGCCCCTGACCCCGTGAGATGCCCCTGACCCCGTCAGATGCCCCTGACCCTGTGAGTTGCCCGTGAGCCTGTGACTTCGGTAGACGTTAATGGACGAGGATTCCCCGCCCGTTGCTTTGTGTAGACGTGGGCTGAGGGGATGATTAGACTCCGGTGTGATGCTCGCCACAGTTGAGTGTCTGGGCTCGCACTGAAATAATGGCCACATGGGTGAGATCGTATGAGTGCCTGTGGAACTGTACCCCAGCCAAGGTTGGCTGGAAGTGGCCAGTCTACGTAGGTTCCACGGCAACTAATTGCGTCCTACTTTTCCCAGAGCCCCGGCCGGCTAATCTTGCCCTTTGACCTCTGTTTGTCTCGGTGTGATGCCCTCCACAGTGGAAGAGCCTGACAACACTCACTGTCGGATTGGGCCATTGAGGAGGGTATCTGGCGGAAGCTCCGTGTGTGTTTGGGTGGCGGGGGCGGGGCGGGGGGCGTCTGTTTGAATAAGGGACCCGGCTCCATCGAGCCAAACTAACCCTGCCCTTTGACCTCTCTGTTCCAGCATGCCTGCCGACCTATCAGAAGCTCTGAAGCTGGCCACGAAGGAGTCGCACGAACTGGCCGAAAACTCCGAGTTCATGAGAAACTTCCAGAAGGGTCAGGTCACGCGGGCTCAGTTTAAGGTAAGGCTCCTCCTCTGGCACTTTATCCAACCAAATACATGTGGAACATGAGCAAACCTAGGGTTTGAGCAGGAGGGATCTAAGGCGGGCGACCTCCTAAAATCTACCTATATATCCACCTTTCTATCTACGGTTAACTATCTTGTATTTGTACGTTAGAAGATTGCTCAGCAATAGAATCATTGAATCATACAGCACAGAAGGAGGCCATTCGGCCCATCATGTCTGTGTCGGCTCTTTGAAAGAGCTCTCCAATTAATCCCACTTCCCATAGCCCTGCAAATTTTCTCCCCTTCAAATATTTATCCAAAGTTATTATTGAATCTGCTTCCACCGCCCTTTCAAGCAACGCGTTCCCGATCATAACCACTCGCTGAGTAAAGAATGTCTCCTTGTCTCCCCTCTGGTTCTTTTGCCAATTATCTTAAATCTGTGTCCTGTGGTTACTGAACCACCTGCCAGTGGAAACAAGTTTCTCCTTATTTACTCTATCAAACCTCCTATAATTTTGAACGCCTCTATTAAATCTCCCCTTAACCTTCTCTGCTCTCAAGAAAACAACCCCAGCTTCTCCAGTCTCTCCACGTAATATAATATAATATATTTGGAGATTATATAAGAACAGGGGTGTCTTGCCAATTAGAGCACCGCCTTGGAGCGGGGCGCTAGGATCTGAGAAGGGGCCTGCGGTTTGGGCAATTTATCTCTGGGCCAGGCAGCACTTTCAAGGGGGGTCTAAAGAACTGGGAGCGCCAGAGAGAGATCCTGGAATGCGGGATCACCGGGAGAGAGATCCCGGGATCTGAAGCATGAGGGAGTGGAGATCCCAGGTGGAAGTCTTGGGATTAGGGAGCACGGTGAACACCGTCTCGGGCTTTTGAAGGCGCTGATGTAGAAAACAGAACGGCAGTCTTTACTTGAGGGGCTTCCATGATCTGGAGCTGGAAGTCTACAAAGCATCTCCCGGTCTGCAAACAGCGATTAAACTCAGGCTGAGATTAGCGAGAGGATTGAGACTTGATGGCCTTAAAGGGACAGGCCGCTCTAAGCGCAGCTGCGCCTTAGCAGCGGAATAATACATTGCGCATTAGATGGTAGACGACTCTAGTTGTTTGAAACAGGGCATCGTCCGACTTAACCTGGGAGGTCAGCTAGTGATGTGAAACTTTTTTTTAGGTCATACATTTGAACTACCCATTGCCCTTCATTGCAGAGTGTGACTGTTTACATTGATTATCTGAGTGGAGCGACCTCACGAAGCGCTTGGCAGCCAATGAAGTGCTTTTTGAAGTGTAGACACTGTTGTAATGCAGGAAATGCAGCAGCCAATTTGCGCACAGCAAGCTCCCACAAACAGCAATGTGATAACGACCAGATAATCTGTTTTAGTGATGTTGATCGAGGGATAAATATTGGCCAGGATAACTCCTCTGCCCTTCTATCGAAATAGTGCCATGGGATCTTTTACGTCCACCCGAGAGAGCAGACAGAGACTCGGTTTAACGTCTCATCTGAAAGACGGCACCTCCGACAGTGCTGCATCCCCTCAGATTTTTGTGCTCAAGTCTCTGGAGTGGGACTTGAACCCATGACCTTCTGACTCGGGGCGAGGGTGCTACCCACTGAGCCACGGCTGACACTCAAGGTAATCAATCAGGAAACCAACAGGTGATTCTGCTTAAACAGACACTGCTCTCCGCCGCATAGGAACTGCGAGGTGATAAAGAACCCAGGTCCATCTAGTCCACTTTCTATGGTCGTCACATGATACAACGATAATGGAGTTGTTGACTAATCACTGCAATCAATCTCTCTCGATTAGTCTACAAGAGATCCAGACACGAGGCGAGGAAACCCCCAGTGGTGGAGAGCTAAAGGAGGTCCAAAGTCCAAGTCACCTGTTCCTCCCGAGCTCTCACCACATGTCACGTCGCAAATTACTCAGATACTCTATCCCAAAATGTTATTTTCGGAAAGAAATCTATCTAATTTGAATGAATCAATGCTAAATGCTTCCACCGTCTCCCTAGGGAGCCTGTGCCATAGATTGGCCACTCGCTCACTGAAATATTTCCGAGGAGCAGTTATCCCCGGTGTCCTGGGGCCAATATTTATCCCTCAATCAACATCACTTAAAACGGATGATCTGTTCATTATCACATTGCTGTTTGTGGGAGCTTGCTGTGCTGCCGTGTTTCCTACATTACAACACTGACTACATTTCAAAAAGTACTTTGTGTGGTCTAACCAAGGGTTTATACAATTTTAACATAACTTCTCTGCTTTTCAATTCTATCCCCAAGAGATGAACCCCAGTACTTTGTTTGCTTTTTTTATGGCCTTATTAACCTGCGTTGCTACTTTGAGTGATTGGTGTATCTGTAACCCCCCCAGATCCCTCTGCTCCTCTACCCCATTCAGACACTTTTTTCCAAGGATTATACGGCCTCCTTATTCTTCCTACCAGTAATGTTGGTTGAGGGATAAATATTGACCAGGACAACAGGAAGAACTCCCCTGTTCTTCTTCGAATAGTGCCATGGGATCTTTTACGTCCACCCGAGAGAGCAAACAGGGCTTCGGTTTAACGTTTCATCCGAAAGACGGCACCTCCGACAGTGCAGCGCTCCCTCAGCACTGTTCGGAGAGCAGGTGGGACCTGTCACCTGGCAAACCCTCAGTGCCCTCGCCCTCGCCATGCTGTCGTTCTGGGGGTGAGCTGAGCCAGGCCCGTCTCACGGTCCTCTTGCCTTTCCTCCCTCCTCCAGCTGTTACTGGACTCTCTGTACTTCATCTACACGGCCCTGGAAGAGGAGATCGAGAGGAACAAGGACCACCCGGCCTTCGCCCCCATCTACTTCCCCTCGGAGCTCCACCGGAAGGAAGCCTTGGAGAGCGACCTGGAATACTTCCACGGGCCGGGCTGGAGGGACCGCATCGAGTGTCCGAAGGCCACGGGGGAATACGTGTCCCGGATCCAGCAGGTGGGGCAGAGGGAGCCCGAGCTTCTGGTGGCCCACGCCTACATCAGGTACCTGGGCGACCTGTCGGGAGGGCAGGTGCTGAAGAAGGTGGCCCAGAAAGCCTTGCAGCTGCCCAGCACGGGCGAAGGGGTCGCATTCTTCACCTTTGACCGGGTCACTAACGCCACCAAGTTCAAGCAGCTGTACCGCTCGCGAATGAACACGCTGGATGCCGACAGAGAGACACAGCGAAGGATCCTGCGAGAGGCGAACCGGGCCTTCCAGCTCAACGTGGAGGTAAGAGCGAGATGCTCGACCAATCTTGTGTTGATTGTTTTTGTATTACGAGATCTCACGAGGCTTTGTTTCTGATGCTCCCTCAGCCTGGGTACTAAGGCTGCCTCGGCCTTCATCCTGAGGCCTTGCTGCTGAGATTGTTTCAGCCTTGGTCCTAATGTAGCCTTAACCCTGGTCCTGGGGCTTCTTCGGCCTTGTTGCTAGGGCTGCTTTGGCCTTGCTCCTGAGGCTCGGCCAGTCTTGGTCCTAAGGCTGGTTTCTTCCTTCTTCGTTGGTCCTCAAACTGCTTATGGTTTTATTTCCGCTGCAGGTCTTTGAAGAGCTGCAGCAGCTGAGAGCTCAGAACCAGAGGAACGGTGACCTCAAGAGCGACAGGTAGGAATTTGGTGTCAGGGTTTGAAATCTATACTCGCCAGGCCTGCAGCTTTGTACCACAGGCGTATCCATGGCAGATTCGATGCGAGTAAAGCTCCCTCTACACTGTCCAATAATGTGCCTCAGCCCCGGCTTCAGAAACCCTCCCTCCCCTGCTGGAAAGTGCACAGATGGGGAGAGAGTCAGTAACACAGGGGCACTGGGGGAGGGGTTACTCTGTGAGCTAGTAAGTATCTGAGCAGGATACTGGAGGGCGGCACGCCCCTATGGAACTGCGTCTGGATTTCAAAATTCTCATCCTCATTTTCAAATCCCTCCATGGCCTCGCCCCTTCCTATCTCTGTAATCTCCTTCAGCCCCACAACCCCACCCCCGAGAGATCTGCGCTCCTCTAATTCTGCCCTCTTGAGCATCCCTGATTATAATCGCTCAACCTTCTGTTGCCTAGGCCCTAAGCTCTGGAATTCCCCGCCTAAACCTCTCCGCCTCGCTACCTCGCTTTCCTCCTTTAAGACGCTCCTTAAAACCAACCTCTTTGACCAAGCTTTTGGTCACCTGCCCTAATTTATCCTTATGTGGATCGGAGTCAAATTTGCTGTCTTAAAATACTCCTGTGCAGCGCCTCGGGACGTTTTACTACGTTAAAGGCGCTATATAAATGCAAGTTGTTGTTGTTGTTGGGTCCCGTTGAGAGTCAGCGCCTTCGGGAGAGGACGGGACAGTCAGGACTGACCTTAGCCCCCACACTGGACGCTCCCAGGGACCTTCCCTATGGGAGTCTGAGGCCAACAACCCGACTAGACGGAGGAAACGTGCCGTGGGGGAGGGGGTGGGGGAGGGGGAGGAGAAGGGGGGGAAACCTCCTCAACACTGGTTCCAAATCAGCCACTAGGAGGGACACAGGAGCAGCTTATGGAAACCCGCAGGAGAAAGGCTGCTTCGATCGCGCTGTCCGAAGGCACAGAGATAGTCGGCAGAGCGTGGCTGCAGAATGTTGGTGTCGAACTGACATCAGCTGCACCAGCGACCCCGAGGTTAGAATGTGCGCGGCCCCTTTAAGACGCTCACGCGCCTCCCCCCCCACCCCCTGCCCCCGGTGGTGAGGCGGTAAAGGCAGCCTGTGGCTAAGCCATAAAGACATGGATTGTGGGGGGGGGGGGGGGGGGGGGAGTATAATTGGCTTCAGTGCCCTGGGCTGCTCCTCCTGGACACTGTGAACATCAGGACCGGGCTCGGTGTGACGCCCTCCACAGTCAAAGAGCCTGCCGGCACTCACTGTCGAGACTCTTGCACGGTGGATTGGGTCGTTGAGGGGGGGGTCTCCGTGTGTTTTGGGGGGGGGGCTGCTGTACTGCGGCTAGATTGAGCCAAACTAACCCTGCCCTTTGACCTCTCCATCCCAGCATGCCTGCCGACCTATCAGAAGCTCTGAAGCTGGCCACGAAGGACTCGCACGAACTGGCCGAAAACTCCGAGTTCATGAGAAACTTCCAGAAGGGTCAGGTCACGCGGGCTCAGTTTAAGGTAAGGCGGAGGGTACCGGTTCTGTCAGTTGTATAATATAAAATAAAAGCAGAAAATGCTGGAGACACTCAGCAGGTCAGGCAGCATCTGTGAAGAGAGAAACAGAGTTAACAGTTCAGGTCGATGACCCTTTGTCAGAACTGGAAAAAAGCAGGAAATGGAACAGATTTTTAAGCAAATGTAGGGGCTGGGAAATGGGGGAGGGGATGAAAGAACAAAAGGGAAGGTCTGTGATAGGATGGGAGGCGGAAAAGGTTAAGAGACATTAAGAGATATTCAAGGCAAAAGGAGATGGTAATGGGACAGGTTAAGAAACAAAGGATGGCTCTAGATGAAGTGTAAATTGCGCTGGCAGGATGAAAGACAGTTATATATTCTGGGGGTGAGCTGAGCCAGGCCCGTCTCACGGTCCTCTTGCCTTTCCTCCCTCCTCCAGCTGTTACTGGACTCTCTGTACTTCATCTACACGGCCCTGGAAGAGGAGATCGAGAGGAACAAGGAGCACCCGGCCTTCGCCCCCATCTACTTCCCCTCGGAGCTCCACCGGAAGGAAGCCTTGGAGAGCGACCTGGAATACTTCCACGGGCCGGGCTGGAGGGACCGCATCGAGTGTCCGAAGGCCACGGGGGAATACGTGTCCCGGATCCAGCAGGTGGGGCAGAGGGAGCCCGAGCTTCTGGTGGCCCACGCCTACATCAGGTACCTGGGCGACCTGTCGGGAGGGCAGGTGCTGAAGAAGGTGGCCCAGAAAGCCTTGCAGCTGCCCAGCACGGGCGAAGGGGTCGCATTCTTCACCTTTGACCGGGTCACCAACGCCACCAAGTTCAAGCAGCTGTACCGCTCGCGAATGAACACGCTGGAGGCCGACAGAGAGACACAGCGAAGGATCCTGCGAGAGGCGAACCGGGCCTTCCAGCTCAACGTGGAGGTAAGAGCGAGGCACTGATTGGCGCGCAGCCGGTAACCACGGTTACTGTCGCTTCCCTGTCCGCCCTCCTCCTTTGTGCGAGGCGGCCCAAGGATTTGCGGGCTGATTAACTGTCTGACAGGGTGGCGTTCTTGTTGTTTTCGTATCGCCTTGCTCTTCCGTCGGAGAACAGTGGGAAGCAGGGAAAGATCCTTGGGCTGATTAACAGGCCGTGACATGAACGCTCCTGCCATGGCTGGAACCATCTCTCTCCCAGCCTATGGCGGGCAGGGGGGCAGTTAGTCTCATACAGCGGGAGGGTTTTATGGGGTCCCACAACCCATACAACGAGGCGCGGGGGGGGGCGGGGGCTGTGTGGCATCCGTCAGACACAAGAACCCCCTGGACGTTAACCCGGAATTCTGAGCCATAGCTCTAGATTCACCCTACCATCTCGCCCCCACCCCCACCCACCCCTGCAATCTCCCCTCTTGTCCCACTGACACTGTCTCCAGATGGGGTGCAGATCCTGCCCCCCCCCGCCCCGGTGTCAGTGTATCCACCGTGCCTTGCCCAAGTGGGCCGTGCATGAGCCCAGACTATTCGACTGTGGAAGGGGCACTGGGCCAAGCCCGATTCTGTTTCGAGCCCAAACAGGCCTCCCAGCGTTGAGGAGTGGGAATATTTCCCTCCCAAGCCCAGGGGCACTGGGACCGATGGTAGCCCCTTCACTGCTGCCGATCTGGGACCGGTTAACCCAGCACGGTCTGAGGATCCGGGCCGGACCTTCCTGGACTGTGCGTGTCCCAGTTTCACACTGACGGACAGGGACCCACTGACTCGGCGACTCGCTGTCTCCCACTCTTTAGTCACAGTTACAGTGAACCTTCCGCAATAAAAGACTCTCTCTTCATTCCTCGCTGCAGCTTTTCAATGAACTCCAAGAGTTGGGCTCAGGATCGGGGGAAAACGGTGCGGTGCACAGGAGCAGCACCGAGACCCGGAAACGCACCATCGTTCAGGGTAAGGGAAGTGTGACTGGGAGGGTGTGACTAGACGGTGTGACTAGACGGTGTGACTGGGAGGGCGTGACTAGACGGTGTGACTAGACGGTGTGACTGGGAGGGTGTGACTAGACGGTGTGACTGGGAGGGCGTGACTAGATGGTGTGACTGGGCGGGCGTTACTAGACGGTGTGGCTAGACAGTGTGACTGGGAGGGCGTGACTGTGACAGTGCGAGTGGGACTCTGGAACTGGGGTGGGCTCCTCTCTCGCCCAGGTTAGTGGGTTGCTGTCGGGTAACCCCAGTGCAGCCTGGGTGTCCACAAGTACCTTCCCACCAGCAGAAGCACGGGCCACTAATGAACAGAAGGCAGTGGCCTGTCCAAAGGTAGGAATAAGTGTGTGGATGTACAGGAGGCACTCAGACCCTCGGTACAAACACACCGACCGGCAGATGGATCAGTCACAACTATTGGCCGGTCCCGATCAACCAATGACAGTTATCTGTTTACTTCACAGGACAATCAATACCGACAGGAACCAATCAGCACCTGCCAAAGCAGCCCCATGATTCGTCGACGTCCAGTCCCGCCCTGCGATTCGCTCTCCTCCTTGCTTTAGCAGCAGCGTTCTGTGCTATTGGATGGCATCTGTTGTGAGAATGCGGAACAATGAGACAAGCGCAGGGTCGCGACCCAACCACTTCACCTACATTTCTGCATCTGCCGCACTAACCAACTTTCATCAGACATCAGCTGTGGCTCAGTGGGCAGCACTCTCGCCTCTGAGTCAGAAGGTCGCGGGTTCAAGTCTCCCTTGAGCCTATAATCCTAGTCCTGTACTGAGAGAGTGCTGCATTGTCGGAGGTGCTGTCTTTCGTATGAGACGTTTAACCGGGACCCTGTCTACCCTCTCAGGTGAATATAAAAGATCCCACGGCACTATTTCGAAACAGAGCAGGTTCTCCCCAACGTCCCGGCCAATATTTATCCCTCAACCAACACCACTAAAGCAGATTGTCTGGCCATTATCACGTTGCTGCTTTGTGGGATCTTGCTGTTTGCAAATTGGCTGCCGTGTTTCCTCCAGCTGGCTGCACTTCATTGGCTGTAAAGCGCTTTGAGATGTCCTGAGGCCAACTGAGAGGCGCGGTAGAAATGCAAGTCTGTCTTTTTTTCTTTAAAGTTGCCTGTTGTCCCTGGGATCTGCTCGGTCCCACACACACGTGGGCTGTTCCTGAATGGTCCCGGGTGGGAAAGGTGCTCCAGATCTGGGGAGAGGGCTAGTCTCCAGCACCTCAAGTCCCCTCTGCCTCCAGCAGCCAGATTTACAACAGGACTAAAAGGAAAAGACAAACTTTGGTCGGGGGTTAGTGGCATTGTGCCCCTTCACTCTGCTCCTGTCCAGGGGGCTTTCACTCGCTGTTTTTTGCCATAGTATATGACACTGGTCTCACCTCTGTGCTGTGTATCAGGTACTGGATAAAATAACTCAGGGAAGGGAACATAGGAACATAGGAGGCCATTCAGCCCCTGGAGCCGGTTCCACCATTCAGTTAGATGCTGGCTGATCTGTATCGCAACCCCATTTACCTGCCTTTGCTCCATATCCCTTATTGCTCTTACCTAACAAAAATCTATTGATCTCAATTATTATATTCAATGTTAACAGTACTGCAGTGAGTTAGATCCCCCACTTTCATCGCTCCACCATTGGCGGCCGCGCCCTCAGCTGCCTGGGCCCCAAGCTCTGGAATTCCCTCCCTAAACCTCGCCGCCTCTCTCTCTCCTCCTTTTAAGACGCTCCTTAAAACCTACCTCTTTGACCAAGCTTTTGGTCGCCTGCCCTAATGTCTCCTTATGAGGCTCGGTCTCACATTTTGTCTGATAATCGCTCCTGTGAAACGCCTCGGGATGTTTTACTAGGTTAAAGGCGCTGTATAAATACAAGTTGTTGTTAATGGCACAGACATTGAGAACGCCAGTACTGGAATTCCACTGTTTACATCAGGTATATGAAACTTTTGTCAACTTATCTTCTTCTGCTCTTGACTAAAAAAAAACCCAGATGATCTGGTCATTATCACATTGCTGTTTGTGGGAGCTTGCTGTGCGCAAATTGGCTGCAAATCTCCCTACATTATAACAGTGACTACACCTCAAAAGTATTCCATTGGCTGTAAAACGGTTTGGGACATCCTGAGGTCCTGAAAGGCACTATAAAAATGCAAGTTCTTTCTATTTTTGTTGGTCTGTGTATATATATATATATATTTGTACAAATTGTTTTCCAACCATTGCAATCCAAACTAATGCATTTGTATTAAAATCTATACTGATTTCAGATTCTGTGTTGTCGTACTTCTTTTAACAGTTGTAAGAATGGGTGGAAAAACAAAAGAGTGTCAGATCCCGGGAGCTGAGTGGGTAAACTCAAGACCGAGCCGCACAGACCCCAGACTCCCACGCCTGATCCCTGGTCTGTGCTGGTCTCAGTCAGTGCTGAAATGGGCTGACAACTGGTCCCAGTGCCACTGGACTATAGAAAGGGCGGTTGGGGAGTAATCCGCCAGGTTTCCTGCTCCTGAACAAAGTCTTGAACATAGTGTGTGGGTGGACATCAGGATTGACCTCGGATGTGATGCCGTTCACAGTGAAAGAGCAACGGCCACTTGGGTGAGGTGCCGAGAGTCGCGGGTGCCTTTACCCGCTCGGCCATCAGTGGAGTCCGTGGGCACCTGATGTCCCATTGAAGAGAAGGTGCAGCTGGTGCCTGGGGGGGAGGGGGTTTATAATACTAGTCTCGGTGGGGGGAGGGATCTATAATACTAGGTCTGGCTTCAGTGGGAGAGTTAGGGTACTGGAGGGATGGGCTTCGATGGGTGAGTTAGGGTACTGGAGGGATGGGCTTCGATGGGAGAGTTAGGATACTGGAGGGATGGGCTTCGATGGGAGAGTTAAGGTACTGGAGGGATGGGCTTCGATGGGAGAGTTAGGGTACTGGAGGGATGGGCTTCGATGGGAGAGTTAGGGTACTGGAGGGATGGGCTTCGATGGGAGAGTTAGGGTACTGGAGGGATGGGCTTCGATGGGAGAGTTAGGGGACTGGAGGGATGGGCTTCGATGGGAGAGTTAGGGTACTGGAGGGATGGGCTTCGATGGGAGAGTTAGGGTACTGGAGGGATGGGCTTCGATGGGAGAGTTAGGGTACTGGAGGGATGGGCTTCGATGGGAGAGTTAAGGGTACTGGAGGGATGGGCTTCGATGGGAGAGTTAGGGTACTGGAGGGATGGGCTTCGATGGGAGAGTTAGGGTACTGGAGGGATGGGCTTCGATGGGAGAGTTAGGGTACTGGAGGGATGGGCTTCGATGGGAGAGTTAGGGTACTGGAGGGATGGGCTTCGATGGGAGAGTTAGGATACTGGAGGGATGGGCTTCGATGGGAGAGTTAGGGTACTGGAGGGATGGGCTTCGATGGGAGAGTTAGGGTACTGGAGGGATGGGCTTCGATGGGAGAGTTAGGGTACTGGAGGGATGGGCTTCGATGGGAGAGTTAGGGTACTGGAGGGATGGGCTTCGATGGGAGAGTTAGGGTACTGGAGGGATGGGCTTCGATGGGAGACTTAGGGTACTGGAGGGATGGGCTTCGATGGGAGACTTAGGGTGCTGGAGGGATGGGCTTCGATGGGAGACTTAGGGTACTGGAGGGATGGGCTTCTATGGGAGACTTAGGGTACTGGAGGGATGGGCTTCGATGGGAGACTTAGGGTGCTGGAGGGATGGGCTTCGATGGGAGAGTTAGGGTACTGGAGGGATGGGCTTCGATGGGAGAGTTAGGGTACTGGAGGGATGGGCTTCGATGGGAGAGTTAGGGTACTGGAGGGATGGGCTTCGATGGGAGAGTTAGGGTACTGGAGGGATGGGCTTCGATGGGAGAGTTAGGGTACTAGAGAGATGGGCTTCGATGGGAAAGTTAGGGTTCGAGAAGAATGGGCTCCGATGGGAAAAAGGAAGCACTCACGGGATGGGCTGTGATGAGAAAATGAGTGTAGTACTGAAGGAGTACTGCATTGTTTCAGTTGCTGTCTTTTGAATGAGACGCTAAACCAAAGCCCCATCTGCCTGTTCGGGTGGACATTGGAACAGGAGGAGGCCATTCAGTCCCTCGAGCCTGTTCCGCCATCCAATTAAATCATGGCTGATCTGTGCGAGCATTGAAAGAACAGAGAGTCCTCGAGTGTTCTGACCAATGGCCTGCCCTCAACCAACACCACCGGAAACAGGATGACCGGTCCTTTGCTCATTGCTGTTTGTGGGATCTTGCTGTGCGCAAGATCGCCGGCTGCATTTGCCCACATTGCGACAGCGACTGCACTTCAAAACTACGCCATTGGCTGTAAAGCGTATCCAGGCAACCCAAGGACATGAAAGGCGCGGTATAAAAAATGTAGGGGTCGAAGTTCACCTTGGGCGGTGGCGCATTGGTCGCCTGTTACTGACTTCAATGGGACTGAATATCGGGCGGGGTGCATAACTCGCCGCCCTCGCGTAACCGCCCGTTTTGCGCCAGACAAATTTCTACCCCGTAAGCGTGTGTTTCATTTTCAGTGAGCTGTATCAACATAAATGACATGAAAGTCCCATTTTTTGACCATTTTCGCCTCCCAGTGGTTTGTCGATGGGACCTTGCCCACAGGGCCTTCGGATCTCGCCCGCGGCTATTCCTCGTATAGGGTCGCGATAGTGACTGTTGGCAGCGCTGGGAGTGCAGTCCAGAACAAATGACTGCACAGAGGAACACAGCGAGGTGTAGCAATGCCGTGGGGTCATAGGGGCTTCGATAGTCAGGGGGCTAGACAGACGTT